>CM029013.1:208774047-209240559 GCA_016801055.1 Panax notoginseng | reverse complement strand
TGCTAGGCACCAGAAACAGTTTTTGCCAAAACAACACGAAATCAACATTGTTCTATGCCAAAAATCCCTATTCCACAGAAATTCACCAAACTCAACATCTAGACTTGCCAATAACATAGTTAAGCATGTTACTCTTCATTCAATTTACATAAACAATATATTTGACGCCCCCAGAATAGGTATACAACACCCATTCTGAGTCGCCAAATACATGGTACAGAAAGCAAACTACAACTTCAAAATACAATTGTCGTGCAAAATACGACAACACATACTGTGAGTTTAAATACAATATTGTCTTCTAGACAATATCCACACTCAAATAAATCCTCATTACAATTATTCAAATACTATTTTACAGAAATAGTGAGGACTGCTAATACATCTTTCTAGAACCATACTCCATACCCCGACTAGATCCTGCTATGTTCTCACCTCCTGAGAAGAAAAATGGAACAAAAAAAAAGGGTGAGCTCAACTAGCCCAGTAAGAATATTATGACTAAGATATATACAACAACAAATATCGTTAGTCTTCAACAGGGAAAAATCTGATAAAATATAATCGACAACAAGTTTTAGATCAACAACTGCAAAGCGGAAACAGCAAACCATTAGAAGAGTCAAGTAGAGAAAGAATTCTACTATCTTCTAAGATTTAAAAGTCCATCATCAATATTTTATCCCTGTAACATCAATTAATAATCATCTTTAACCAAATATTCATCTTTGCACTACAGGCCAAAGATATTCATTTGTATCATCAGTCGGTCATGTTCATCTCAACACCTTTCATCTTTGCACTACAGGCCAAAGATATTCATCAAGTAATTATACATCTTTGCACTACAGGCCAAAGATATTCAGTAATTTCATCATTTAGGACTGAGGATGATGAAAATATCTTAAAGAGAACGAATCCAATGAGACAGAAGGACAAATAGTAGGGATTCGTATAACAGTTTATCCAAGATCAATAATACTTCATAATAATCAATTGTGAAGCAGAATTCAAAAATAAAGATCAAAAACATGGATACCATCAAAGATAATAACCATAATAGACATCTTGGACAAAAAGGAAAAATTTTATTTTTCGGTGAATAGTGCCGTATTCGTGAATAGTGTCGTATACGTGAATAGTGCCGTATACGTGAATAGTAACCCCGACACAAAAAGTTCCAAATTTGATAAAAACTCATATCAATATTTCAGCATAATGATATTGAAGAAAATAATATCATTAAGAAGAAAATAATATCCCTTACCTCAAAATATCAGTACTTCTGGTCGGAATACCGGTATAAGGCTGAAAGAAACTTGCTCTGATGAATAGAAACTCTCAAAGTATCTAAATACTCACAAAATACACTCAATAATCTAGAGAGAGAAAGAGAGAAAACTTGTTTCTGGTGTGATTTTCAATTCTAACTTAGCCCTCTATTTATAGAAAAATTTTGTAGGTTTGACCTGCAACCTGATGGCTTTACCTGCTACTATTCCCACCCACCACATTTGAAATATAATTCAGCACATTTCTTCACCAACCACAAGTGGGGCCCACCAATTCTAGAATTTTCCACCAAAATGATAAACTCCGAAAATTCAACAATTTCTGAACCAGTCATCTTGTAAAAATTCGTAATAAATCATACGTTCATTTTTAACGGTTCAAAATTTGTGGACATATACTCAACTTATATATGTATAACATATCCAAAAATTACCACGATCCAACGGTCAGATTAAAAATTATAACCCCCGCAAACTATCTCAAAAACCCTGATTTTTAATACCTCTATTCCGACAAAAATACTGACAAAACCTCAACATTAACTCCTTCATTTTTAACCACAAAAATATATCCCTCATTTATATCCACATAAAATAAATATTTCCTTATCATATGAATCAATAATTAATTATTCACAAATAATATTACAGAATCACATTTATGACAACCAGGCCGTTCCCAGGAAAGAGGGGGCTTTCCAATAAGGATTTCTCCTTACTGGCGCGCAATTAGATAACCAAACCTCTCCTTAGACAGAACTTTCTAGACATTGCCAATAATGTTATCTAATAATATTATTCAAATAATATGAATTATTGATCTGATAAATGAAAATACTGTGCAGCAACAATTATTGAAACAACAATAATATAAAATATCAACGCAGCAATTATTGAATCAATAAAATAAAATATTGAATAATAACTACTGTAACAATTATTGAGTAGTGCCTTCTTACGTAAGAATCAATAATTGGTGCAATACCGTGTGCTACTGTATTTTAACCACCGGGTATTCCAACAGTATTAACGGTAACAACTACGCCGTTATTTATAAACAACTTATACTTGTCGTTTTCTTCATCCAATCGCTTTCCGTTATGGGGCCCACACAAGGCTGCGTCGTCGTACGAATATTCCCCGACAGCAAGAATATTCCACGACCAACCGAATATTCACCGACCAAAAATAAATATTTTATAACCACTTGCTTATTTTGCAAAATTTGCACATTTCACCCATAACCAAAGTATTATATCAAATTAACCCCTTATTATTCACAATAATATTTAGAGAAAATTTGATTTTATTCATTAATAAGTTGGGGTCTTACAACCTCCCCTCCTTATGAAATTTCGTCCTCGAAATTGACGTTACGTACCTGATGTTTCAAAAAGGTGAGGATACCTCGCTTTCATTTCTGATTCCAACTCCCAGGTCATTTCTTCAATAGCATGGTTTCTCCACAAAACCTTAACTTGTGGTATAACCTTCGTGCGTAGGACATGCTCTTTCCTATCCAAGATCTTAACAGGTACCTCCTCGTACGTTAAATCTTCAGCTATCTCGTCTGGTTCTAACTCAATAATGTGGTTCGGGTCTTTAACATATTTACGAAGCATAGATATGTGAAAAACATTATGAACACGAGACATGCTTGGAGGTAATGCGAGTCTATATGCCACATTTCCTATTCGCTCAAGAATCTCAAATGGACCAACAAATCTTGGATTGAGCTTTCCTCTCTTCCCAAATCTTGTAACTCCCTTCCATGGTGCAACACGTAACAATACATGATCCCCAATATTAAATTCCACGTCCTTCCGATGAAGATCCGCATAACTCTTTTGTCGATCCTGTGCCGTTTGTATACGTTGTCGAATCGTTTGGATCTTCTCTGTAGTAATGCGTACCAATTCTGGTCCCAACAATGTTGCTTCACCCACCTCGTCCCAGCATACTGGAGAACGACATTTTCTTCCATACAACGCCTCAAATGGAGCCATACCTATGCTCGCCTGATAACTGTTGTTGTAGGAGAATTCCACCAATGGTAGGTACTTATCCCAACTCCCTTTGAGATCTAAGACACAAAGTCTTAATAGATCTTCAAGAGTTTGAATAGTCCTCTCTGATTGTCCGTCCGTTTGAGGATGGTATGCTGAACTGAATCGTAAATCCGTGCCCATAGCTTTCTGCAAGCTAACCCAAAATCGTGAAGTGAATCTTGGGTCACGATCCGAAACTATGGATACTGGCATGCCATGCAATCTCACAATCTCGTTCACGTACATACTAGCAAGACGTTCAAGGGAATAAGTCTCACGTATCGGCAAGAAATGAGCGGACTTGGTTAATCTATCAACAATAACCCAAATCGCATCTATGCCTTGAGAAACCTTGGGAAGACCTGTAACAAAATCCATAGTAATGTGTTCCCACTTCCATTTCGGAATCTCAAGTGGTTGCAATGGACCCTTTGGTACTTGATGCTCCGCTTTTACACGTTGACAAGTTAAACATCTCGAGATAAACTCCGCGATCTCTCTTTTCATATTGCTCCACCAAAATGTATGTCGAAGATCGTGATACATTTTGGTACTCCCAGGATGGATTGCAAACGGTGTGTTGTGTGCCTCCATCATTATTCTATGCTTCAAGTCAAAATCGTTAGGAACACAAAGTCTGGAGTTGACTCGAAGTATTCCTTCTTCATCGATTCTTGCTTCTGGAATAGCACCTTCTTGCACTTTCTTCTTCATACGCATCAGCTCTATATCCGTAGCTTGAGCAGCTTTAACTTTATCGATTAAAGTCGGTTCTACTCGTATATTTGATATCATCATGTGGGTACTTGGAGCCTTCATCTCTATCTCCATCCTTTGCAAGTCATACAAAATGGGCCTTTGTGTTAAAAGCATTGCACTCGTACCCGCATATGATCTTCTACTCAATGCGTCAGCTACTACGTTTGCTTTTCCAGGATGGTATTGGATGGTATGATCGTAATCTTTCAACAGCTCAAGCCAACGTCGTTGCCGCATGTTGAGTTCCTTTTGGGTGAAGAAATATTTGAGGCTTTTATGATCTGTATAGATCTCCACTTTCTCCCCATACAGGTAGTGTCTCCAGATCTTCAACGCAAAAACGACTGCTGCCAACTCCAAATCATGAGTAGGATAATTCCTCTCATATTCTTTGAGTTGTCGTGAGGCATAGGCTATGACTTTCCCATGTTGCATGAGAACACATCCTAACCCTTTGCCTGAAGCATCGCTGTAGATAACAAATCCATCCGAACCAGATGGTATTGTCAAAACAGGTGCCGAAATGAGTCTCCTCTTGAGTTCTTGGAAACTCTTCTCGCATTCCTCACTCCATACGAATTTTGTATCTTTCCGAGTCAGCTGAGTTAACGGAGTAGCGATTCGAGAAAATCCTTCCACAAATCTCCGATAATAACCAGCTAAGCCCAGAAAGCTACGTACTTCGGTTACCGACTTCGGTTGCTCCCAACTTTGTATGGCTTCAATCTTCGCCGGGTCGACAGATACTCCATGTTTTGACACCACGTGCCCAAGGAATGCTACTTCCTCAAGCCAGAACTCGCATTTCTTCAGTTTGGCATATAGCTTGTTTTCACGAAGCCTTTGCAGTACCAGCTTCAAATGGCGCTCATGATCTTCACGGCTTTTGGAATAGATGAGGATGTCATCAATAAAGACAACAACGAACTGATCCAAATATTCTTTGAATACACGGTTCATCATATCCATGAAGGCAGCAGGAGCATTAGTCAATCCAAAAGACATTACTAAGAATTCATAATGCCCGTACCGAGTTCTGAAGGCAGTCTTTGGAATATCCTCAGTTTTAATCTTCAGCTGATGATATCCAGAACGAAGATCGATCTTTGAAAAGAATTGTGCTCCTTGCAACTGGTCAAACAGGTCATCAATGCGAGGTAGCGGATACCTATTCTTGATGGTGACATGGTTCAATTCTCGATAGTCAATACAAAGTCGCATACTCCCGTCTTTCTTCTTTACGAATAAAACAGGAGCACCCCAAGGAGACGTACTAGGACGAATAAAACCGATGTCCAACAACTCCTGTAGTTGGACTTTTAACTCCTGAAGTTCAATAGGAGCCATTCGATATGGGGTTTTAGAAATGGGCTTTGTACCGGGTTCAAGGTCAATAAAGAATTCAATTTCTCGTTCCGGGGGTAGACCGGGAAGTTCTTCAGGAAATACATCGGAAAATTCTCTAACAATAGAAATATTATTCAAATCTGACTTGTCTTTGTTCAAATCCATAACATGGGCTAAGAAAGCTTGACATCCGTTTTTCAATAAACGAATAGCTTTGTGGCTTGATATGACAGTGACTGATTTTAGTGGTTTAGTAGTTTGAATTCGTATGACAGGTTGGTTAGGAATATGAAAACTAACAACCTTACGAAAACAATCAATTTTAGCATGATGAGTGGTTAACCAATCAATTCCTAAAATCACATCAAAAGCAAGTATCTTTAAAGAGATAAGATCAACAGGTAATGTGATAGTGCCAACTTGGATCATGCAAGATTTATAAACTGTAGATGTAACGAAGGTTTCACCCAACGGAGTTTCAACAGATAAGTTAAAGTCCAATTTCTCCGGAGTCAAGTTTAAACGTTGAGCACAAGCAGGAGAGATAAAAGAATGGGTAGAACCGGTATCTAGTAAAGTATAAACTTCGCAAGAATTCAAGATTAGCTTACCCGTGATCACCTCGTTCGGGTTTCTCGCGTTTTGGCCAGTAACGACAAACGCCCTTCCAGGAACCGCTGATTTCGACTTATCGGGATAACTTTTGGAGTCACCATCCCCGCTGAACTTGGTTTTGCTACAGAACACTCTCGAGCTATATGACCTTCCTTTCCACAGTTATAACATACCTTGGATTGTTGTGGGCAGTTTGGGCTGATATGTCCCTCTTTCCCACATTTGTAACATACGACCGGTGGTCGTTCTCCTCCCCTAGAAACAGTTGATGTTTGTGCTGACGTCTTCACGTTATCATTGTTGTACCTTCTCTTCTTGAAATCTCCTCCCGACTCGCTCCTTCTATTATCACGACCACGATTACCACCAGAGTGGTTACCGCTTTTGTCCGAATGTTTTCCTCCCTGCTGGTTTTCATTGCTTCGATGACTGCCGCCACCGTATGACCCTGGTTGTGGTCCCTCGGTTGCACATACTCATTATCTCGCTCTAATAATTGAGCCCTGTTTACAACATCTGAATATAAAGAAAAATTTATGAGAGATAAGATATTGCGAATCTCGGGTTTTAGACCTCTCAGAAACATCCTTGTCATTCGTTCCTCATTTTCGACCAAATGAGGTGCAAACCTGGATAACTCTGCAAACTTCGCCTCGTACTGGGACACCGTCATGTTGTTTTGTTCCAGTCTAATAAACTCAACCTCCTTCATATGACGAATACTTTCAGGAAAGTACTTGTCATTGAACAGTTTTTGAAATGTTTCCCAGGACATGTTGAGTGCGTCAGGCTGGGTACGCTTCACAGACTCCCACCAGTAGTCTGCCTCACCGCGGAACATAAATGTGGCGAATGGAACCTTCTGTTCCTCCGTGCATCCCAAGACATCAAATATCTTGGTAATTTGCTTGACCCACGTTTCCGCCATGATCGGATCCGGCTTTCCCTTAAATTCTGGTGGTCCCAATTCTTTGAACTGCTTAGCTGTGACAAACCGCGCGTTGTTATCATTTCCACCCGTATTCTGCACACGAGTCTCCCTCGTCTGATTTTGCATGAACTGCAAAAAGCTCCTAAACATTCCATCATTCATCGTTTGCTCGGTAACGTTGTTTACAGGAGGAATATTGCCTTCCTGTTGCACGTTCCCCTGGGTAGTGATCAAAGGTGTCTCCACGGTCTGATTTACTCCATTATTAACGTTCTCAGCTGCCATTCTTAAATACTGCCATAAAACAAGGTTAATAGTCATGTCATATATTATCCCTATACTCTGACCGACCAAATAAACACCAAATAAACTTAGTCAGGTCATACTAGCGAAGGAATTCCCCGTCTCTCCCCTCCTAGTTCTTGTCTCACATCTCAGCCAGGGATCATATCCCTAAGCTCTGATACCAACTGTGACGCCCCCAGAATAGGTATACAACACCCATTCTGAGTCGCCAAATACATGGTACAGAAAGCAAACTACAACTTCAATAATACAATTGTCGTGCAAAATACGACAACACATACTGTGAGTTTAAATACAAATATTGTCTTCTAGACAATATCCACACTCAAATAAATCCTCATTACAATTATTCAAACACTATTTTACAGAAATAGTGAGGACTGCTAATACATCTTTCTAGAACCATCACTCCATACCCCGACTAGATCCTGCTATGTTCTCACCTCCTGAGAAGAAAAATGGAACAAAAAGGAAAAGGGTGAGCTCAACTAGCCCAGTAAAGAATATTATGACTAAGATAATATACAACAAATTATCGTTAGTCTTCAACAGGGAAAAATCTGATAAAATATAATCGACAACAAGTTTTAGATCAACAACTGCAGCGGAAACAGCAAACCATTAGAAGAGTCAAGTAGAGAAAGAATTCTACTATCTTCTAAGATTTAAAAGTCCATCATCAATATTTTATCCCTGTAACATCAATTAATAATCATCTTTAACCAAATATTCATCTTTGCACTACAGGCCAAAGATATTCATTTGTATCATCAGTCGGTCATGTTCATCTCAACACCTGTTCATCTTTGCACTACAGGCCAAAGATATTCATCAAGTAATTATACATCTTTGCACTACAGGCCAAAGATATTCAGTAATATCATCATTTAGGACTGAGGATGATGAAAAATATCTTAAAGAGAACGAATCCAATGAGACAGAAGGACAAATAGTAGGGATTCGTATAACAGTTTATCCAAGATCAATAATACTTCATAATAATCAATTGTGAAGCAGAATTCAAAAATAAAGATCAAAACATGGATACAATCAAAGATAGTAACCATAATAGACATCTTGGACAAAAAGGAAAAATTTTATTTTTCGGTGAATAGTGCCGTATTCGTGAATAGTGCCGTATACGTGAATAGTGCCGTATACGTGAATAGTAACCCCGACACAAAAAGTTCCAAATTTGATAAAAACTCATATCAATATTTCAGCATAATGATATTGAAGAAAATAATATCATTTAAGAAGAAAATAATATCCCTTACCTCAAAATATCAGTACTTCTGGTCGGAATACCGGTATAAGGCTGAAAGAAACTTGCTCTGATGAATAGAAACTCTCAAAGTATCTAAATACTCACAAAATACACTCAATAATCTAGAGAGAGAAAGAGAGAAAACTTGTTTCTGGTGTGATTTTCAATTCTAACTTAGCCCTCTATTTATAGGAAAATTTTGGTAGGTTTGACCTGCAACCTGATGGCTTTACCTGCTACTATTCCCACCCACCACATTTGAAATATAATTCAGCACATTTCTTCACCAACCACAAGTGGGGCCCACCAATTCTAGAATTTTCCACCAAAATGATAAACTCCGAAAATTCAACAATTTCTGAACCAGTCATCTTGTAAAATTCATAATAAATCATACGTTCATTTTTAACGGTTCAAAATTTGTGGACATATACTCAACTTATATATGTATAACATATCCAAAAATTACCACGATCCAACGGTCGGATTAAAAATTATAACCCCCGCAAACTATCTCAAAAACCCTGATTTTTAATACCTCCATTCCGACAAAAATACTGATAAAAACCTCAACATTAACTCCTTCATTTTTAACCACAAAAATATATCCCTCATTTATATCCACATAAAATAAATATTTCCTTATCATATGAATCAATAATTAATTATTCACAAATAATATTACAGAATCACATTTATGACAACCAGGCCGTTCCCAGGAAAGAGGGGGCTTTCCAATAAGGATTTCTCCTTACTGGCGCGCAATTAGATGACCAAACCTCTCCTTAGACAGAACTTTCTAGACATTGCCAATAATGTTATCTAATAATATTATTCAAATAATATGAATTATTGATCTGATAAATGAAAATACTGTGCAGCAACAATTATTGAAACAACAATAATATAAAATATCAACGCAGCAATTATTGAATCAATAAAATAAAATATTGAATAATAACTACTGTAACAATTATTGAGTAGTGCCTTCTTACGTAAGAATCAATAATTGGTGCAATACCGTGTGCTACTGTATTTTAACCACCGGGTATTCCAACAGTATTAACGGTAACAACTACGCCGTTATTTATAAACAACTTATACTTGTCGTTTTCTTCATCCAATCGCTTTCCGTTATGGGGCCCACACAAGGCTGCGTCGTCGTACGAATATTCCCCGACAGCAAGAATATTCCACGACCAACCGAATATTCACCGACCAAAATAAATATTTTATAACCACTTGCTTATTTTGCAAAATTTGCACATTTCACCCATAACCAAAGTATTATATCAAATTAACCCCTTATTATTCACAATAATATTTAGAGAAAATTTGATTTTATTCATTAATAAGTTGGGGTCTTACAACCTCCCCTCCTTATGAAATTTCGTCCTCGAAATTGACGTACGTACCTGATGTTTCAAAAAGGTGAGGATACCTCGCTTTCATTTCTGATTCCAACTCCCAGGTCATTTCTTCAATAGCATGGTTTCTCCACAAAACCTTAACTTGTGGTATAACCTTCGTGCGTAGGACATGCTCTTTCCTATCCAAGATCTTAACAGGTACCTCCTCGTACGTTAAATCTTCAGCTATCTCGTCTGGTTCTAACTCAATAATGTGGTTCGGGTCTTTAACATATTTACGAAGCATAGATATGTGAAAAACATTATGAACACGAGACATGCTTGGAGGTAATGCGAGTCTATATGCCACATTTCCTATTCGCTCAAGAATCTCAAATGGACCAACAAATCTTGGATTGAGCTTTCCTCTCTTCCCAAATCTTGTAACTCCCTTCCATGGTGCAACACGTAACAATACATGATCCCCAATATTAAATTCCACGTCCTTCCGATGAAGATCCGCATAACTCTTTTGTCGATCCTGTGCCGTTTGTATACGTTGTCGAATCGTTTGGATCTTCTCTGTAGTAATGCGTACCAATTCTGGTCCCAACAATGTTGCTTCACCCACCTCGTCCCAGCATACTGGAGAACGACATTTTCTTCCATACAACGCCTCAAATGGAGCCATACCTATGCTCGCCTGATAACTGTTGTTGTAGGAGAATTCCACCAATGGTAGGTACTTATCCCAACTCCCTTTGAGATCTAAGACACAAAGTCTTAATAGATCTTCAAGAGTTTGAATAGTCCTCTCTGATTGTCCGTCCGTTTGAGGATGGTATGCTGAACTGAATCGTAAATCCGTGCCCATAGCTTTCTGCAAGCTAACCCAAAATCGTGAAGTGAATCTTGGGTCACGATCCGAAACTATGGATACTGGCATGCCATGCAATCTCACAATCTCGTTCACGTACATACTAGCAAGACGTTCAAGGGAATAAGTCTCACGTATCGGCAAGAAATGAGCGGACTTGGTTAATCTATCAACAATAACCCAAATCGCATCTATGCCTTGAGAAACCTTGGGAAGACCTGTAACAAAATCCATAGTAATGTGTTCCCACTTCCATTTCGGAATCTCAAGTGGTTGCAATGGACCCTTTGGTACTTGATGCTCCGCTTTTACACGTTGACAAGTTAAACATCTCGAGATAAACTCCGCGATCTCTCTTTTCATATTGCTCCACCAAAATGTATGTCGAAGATCGTGATACATTTTGGTACTCCCAGGATGGATTGCAAACGGTGTGTTGTGTGCCTCCATCATTATTCTATGCTTCAAGTCAAAATCGTTAGGAACACAAAGTCTGGAGTTGACTCGAAGTATTCCTTCTTCATCGATTCTTGCTTCTGGAATAGCACCTTCTTGCACTTTCTTCTTCATACGCATCAGCTCTATATCCGTAGCTTGAGCAGCTTTAACTTTATCGATTAAAGTCGGTTCTACTCGTATATTTGATATCATCATGTGGGTACTTGGAGCCTTCATCTCTATCTCCATCCTTTGCAAGTCATACAAAATGGGCCTTTGTGTTAAAAACATTGCACTCGTACCCGCATATGATCTTCTACTCAATGCGTCAGCTACTACGTTTGCTTTTCCAGGATGGTATTGGATGGTATGATCGTAATCTTTCAACAGCTCAAGCCAACGTCGTTGCCGCATGTTGAGTTCCTTTTGGGTGAAGAAATATTTGAGGCTTTTATGATCTGTATAGATCTCCACTTTCTCCCCATACAGGTAGTGTCTCCAGATCTTCAACGCAAAAACGACTGCTGCCAACTCCAAATCATGAGTAGGATAATTCCTCTCATATTCTTTGAGTTGTCGTGAGGCATAGGCTATGACTTTCCCATGTTGCATGAGAACACATCCTAACCCTTTGCCTGAAGCATCGCTGTAGATAACAAATCCATCCGAACCAGATGGTATTGTCAAAACAGGTGCCGAAATGAGTCTCCTCTTGAGTTCTTGGAAACTCTTCTCGCATTCCTCACTCCATACGAATTTTGTATCTTTCCGAGTCAGCTGAGTTAACGGAGTAGCGATTCGAGAAAATCCTTCCACAAATCTCCGATAATAACCAGCTAAGCCCAGAAAGCTACGTACTTCGGTTACCGACTTCGGTTGCTCCCAACTTTGTATGGCTTCAATCTTCGCCGGGTCGACAGATACTCCATGTTTTGACACCACGTGCCCAAGGAATGCTACTTCCTCAAGCCAGAACTCGCATTTCTTCAGTTTGGCATATAGCTTGTTTTCACGAAGCCTTTGCAGTACCAGCTTCAAATGGCGCTCATGATCTTCACGGCTTTTGGAATAGATGAGGATGTCATCAATAAAGACAACAACGAACTGATCCAAATATTCTTTGAATACACGGTTCATCATATCCATGAAGGCAGCAGGAGCATTAGTCAATCCAAAAGACATTACTAAGAATTCATAATGCCCGTACCGAGTTCTGAAGGCAGTCTTTGGAATATCCTCAGTTTTAATCTTCAGCTGATGATATCCAGAACGAAGATCGATCTTTGAAAAGAATTGTGCTCCTTGCAACTGGTCAAACAGGTCATCAATGCGAGGTAGCGGATACCTATTCTTGATGGTGACATGGTTCAATTCTCGATAGTCAATACAAAGTCGCATACTCCCGTCTTTCTTCTTTACGAATAAAACAGGAGCACCCCAAGGAGACGTACTAGGACGAATAAAACCGATGTCCAACAACTCCTGTAGTTGGACTTTTAACTCCTGAAGTTCAATAGGAGCCATTCGATATGGGGTTTTAGAAATGGGCTTTGTACCGGGTTCAAGGTCAATAAAGAATTCAATTTCTCGTTCCGGGGGTAGACCGGGAAGTTCTTCAGGAAATACATCGGAAAATTCTCTAACAATAGAAATATTATTCAAATCTGACTTGTCTTTGTTCAAATCCATAACATGGGCTAAGAAAGCTTGACATCCGTTTTTCAATAAACGAATAGCTTTGTGGCTTGATATGACAGTGACTGATTTTAGTGGTTTAGTAGTTTGAATTCGTATGACAGGTTGGTTAGGAATATGAAAACTAACAACCTTACGAAAACAATCAATTTTAGCATGATGAGTGGTTAACCAATCAATTCCTAAAATCACATCAAAAGCAAGTATCTTTAAAGAGATAAGATCAACAGGTAATGTGATAGTGCCAACTTGGATCATGCAAGATTTATAAACTGTAGATGTAACGAAGGTTTCACCCAACGGAGTTTCAACAGATAAGTTAAAGTCCAATTTCTCCGGAGTCAAGTTTAAACGTTGAGCACAAGCAGGAGAGATAAAAGAATGGGTAGAACCGGTATCTAGTAAAGTATAAACTTCGCAAGAATTCAAGATTAGCTTACCCGTGATCACCTCGTTCGGGTTTCTCGCGTTTTGGCCAGTAACGACAAACGCCCTTCCAGGAACCGCTGATTTCGACTTATCCGGGATAACTTTTGGAGTCACCATCCCCGCTGAACTTGGTTTTGCTACAGAACACTCTCGAGCTATATGACCTTCCTTTCCACAGTTATAACATACCTTGGATTGTTGTGGGCAGTTTGGGCTGATATGTCCCTCTTTCCCACATTTGTAACATACGACCGGTGGTCGTTCTCCTCCCCTAGAAACAGTTGATGTTTGTGCTGACGTCTTCACGTTATCATTGTTGTACCTTCTCTTCTTGAAATCTCCTCCCGACTCGCTCCTTCTATTATCACGACCACGATTACCACCAGAGTGGTTACCGCTTTTGTCCGAATGTTTTCCTCCCTGCTGGTTTTCATTGCTTCGATGACTGCCGCCACCGGTATGACCCTGGTTGTGGTCCCTCGGTTGCACATACTCATTATCTCGCTCTAATAATTGAGCCCTGTTTACAACATCTGAATATAAAGAAAATTTATGAGAGATAAGATATTGCCGAATCTCGGGTTTTAGACCTCTCAGAAACATCCTTGTCATTCGTTCCTCATTTTCGACCAAATGAGGTGCAAACCTGGATAACTCTGCAAACTTCGCCTCGTACTGGGACACCGTCATGTTGTTTTGTTCCAGTCTAATAAACTCAACCTCCTTCATATGACGAATACTTTCAGGAAAGTACTTGTCATTGAACAGTTTTTGAAATGTTTCCCAGGACATGTTGAGTGCGTCAGGCTGGGTACGCTTCACAGACTCCCACCAGTAGTCTGCCTCACCGCGGAACATAAATGTGGCGAATGGAACCTTCTGTTCCTCCGTGCATCCCAAGACATCAAATATCTTGGTAATTTGCTTGACCCACGTTTCCGCCATGATCGGATCCGGCTTTCCCTTAAATTCTGGTGGTCCCAATTCTTTGAACTGCTTAGCTGTGACAAACCGCGCGTTGTTATCATTTCCACCCGTATTCTGCACACGAGTCTCCCTCGTCTGATTTTGCATGAACTGCAAAAAGCTCCTAAACATTCCATCATTCATCGTTTGCTCGGTAACGTTGTTTACAGGAGGAATATTGCCTTCCTGTTGCACGTTCCCCTGGGTAGTGATCAAAGGTGTCTCCACGGTCTGATTTACTCCATTATTAACGTTCTCAGCTGCCATTCTTAAATACTGCCATAAAACAAGGGTTAATAGTCATGTCATATATTATCCCTATACTCTGACCGACCAAATAAACACCAAATAAACTTAGTCAGGTCATACTAGCGAAGGAATTCCCCGTCTCTCCCCTCCTAGTTCTTGTCTCACATCTCAGCCAGGGATCATATCCCTAAGCTCTGATACCAACTGTGACGCCCCCAGAATAGGTATACAACACCCATTCTGAGTCGCCAAATACATGGTACAGAAAGCAAACTACAACTTCAATAATACAATTGTCGTGCAAAATACGACAACACATACTGTGAGTTTAAATACAAATATTGTCTTCTAGACAATATCCACACTCAAATAAATCCTCATTACAATTATTCAAACACTATTTTACAGAAATAGTGAGGACTGCTAATACATCTTTCTAGAACCATCACTCCATACCCCGACTAGATCCTGCTATGTTCTCACCTCCTGAGAAGAAAAATGGAACAAAAAGGAAAAGGGTGAGCTCAACTAGCCCAGTAAAGAATATTATGACTAAGATAATATACAACAAATTATCGTTAGTCTTCAACAGGGAAAAATCTGATAAAATATAATCGACAACAAGTTTTAGATCAACAACTGCAGCGGAAACAGCAAACCATTAGAAGAGTCAAGTAGAGAAAGAATTCTACTATCTTCTAAGATTTAAAAGTCCATCATCAATATTTTATCCCTGTAACATCAATTAATAATCATCTTTAACCAAATATTCATCTTTGCACTACAGGCCAAAGATATTCATTTGTATCATCAGTCGGTCATGTTCATCTCAACACCTGTTCATCTTTGCACTACAGGCCAAAGATATTCATCAAGTAATTATACATCTTTGCACTACAGGCCAAAGATATTCAGTAATATCATCATTTAGGACTGAGGATGATGAAAAATATCTTAAAGAGAACGAATCCAATGAGACAGAAGGACAAATAGTAGGGATTCGTATAACAGTTTATCCAAGATCAATAATACTTCATAATAATCAATTGTGAAGCAGAATTCAAAAATAAAGATCAAAACATGGATACAATCAAAGATAGTAACCATAATAGACATCTTGGACAAAAAGGAAAAATTTTATTTTTCGGTGAATAGTGCCGTATTCGTGAATAGTGCCGTATACGTGAATAGTACCGTATACGTGAATAGTAACCCCGACACAAAAAGTTCCAAATTTGATAAAAACTCATATCAATATTTCAGCATAATGATATTGAAGAAAATAATATCATTTAAGAAGAAAATAATATCCCTTACCTCAAAATATCAGTACTTCTGGTCGGAATACCGGTATAAGGCTGAAAGAAACTTGCTCTGATGAATAGAAACTCTCAAAGTATCTAAATACTCACAAAATACACTCAATAATCTAGAGAGAGAAAGAGAGAAAACTTGTTTCTGGTGTGATTTTCAATTCTAACTTAGCCTCTATTTATAGAAAAATTTTGGTAGGTTTGACCTGCAACCTGATGGCTTTACCTGCTACTATTCCCACCCACCACATTTGAATAAAAATTCAGCACATTTCTTCACCAACCAAGAGTGGGGCCCACCAATTCTAGAATTTTCCACCAAAATGATAAACTCCGAAAATTCAACAATTTTGAACCAGTCATCTCGTAAAATTCATAATAAATCATACGTTCATTTTTAACGGTTCAAAATTTGTGGACATATACTCAACTTATATATGTATAACATATCCAAAAATTACCACGATCCAACGGTCGGATTAAAAATTATAACCCTCGCAAAATATCTCAAAAACCCTGATTTGATTTTCAATACCTCCATTCCGACAAAAATACTGATAAAACACCTCAACATTAACTCCTTCATTTTTAACCACAAAATATATCCCTCATTTATATCCACATAAAATAAATATTTCTTTATCATATGAATCAATAATTAATTATTCACAAATAATATTACAGAATCACATTTATGACAACCAGGCCGTTCCCAGGAAAGAGGGGGCTTTCCAATAAGGATTTCTCCTTACTGGCGCGCAATTAGATGACCAAACCTCTCCTTAGACAGAACTTTCTAGACATTGCCAATAATGTTATCTAATAATATTATTCAAATAATATGAATTATTGATCTGATAAATGAAAATACTGTGCAGCAACAATTATTGAAACAACAATAATATAAAATATCAACGCAGCAATTATTGAATCAATAAAATAAAATATTGAATAATAACTACTGTAACAATTATTGAGTAGTGCCTTCTTACGTAAGAATCAATAATTGGTGCAATACCGTGTGCTACTGTATTTTAACCACCGGGTATTCCAACAGTATTAACGGTAACAACTACGCCGTTATTTATAAACAACTTATACTTGTCGTTTTCTTCATCCAATCGCTTTCCGTTATGGGGCCCACACAAGGCTGCGTCGTCGTACGAATATTCCCCGACAGCAAGAATATTCCACGACCAACCGAATATTCACCGACCAAAAATAAATATTTTATAACCACTTGCTTATTTTGTAAAATTTGCACATTTCACCCATAACCAAAGTATTATATCAAATTAACCCCTTATTATTCACAATAATATTTAGAGAAAATTTGATTTTATTCATTAATA
The DNA here is from genome assembly GCA_016801055.1 of Panax notoginseng. Taxonomy (NCBI): domain Eukaryota; kingdom Viridiplantae; phylum Streptophyta; class Magnoliopsida; order Apiales; family Araliaceae; genus Panax; species Panax notoginseng. Next base: position 209,223,326 of record CM029013.1, on the reverse strand, counting down.
AGTTGGGGTCTTACATTATATATACACAAATTTGAAGAATCAAAATCATAATTTCCCAACTTTCTTCAATTTTAACACTTTTAGCGAATTCGATTGCCACGACTTCGTTGCTTAACCAATTAACATGATTTAAACTGCTTTGTTTTCGTTTCTTAACATATTATCACAATCCAACATCAAATTGCAGATTACATCACATATTGGACAAGAAATTTTATACTTTCTTCAGCCATTTTTCATGCATAAACATTGATATTACAATTTCTTTCCCACCAAGCCAATTTTTACGAATTTGATAACTAATATACAATTACAGATGATAAACAACCAATTTATCAAGAGTATACATATATATAATCAACATATGAAACAACAATTCCACAAAAATCCATTATAGAGAACTTTAAGTTACAAACTCCAACTTGAAAATTTAGGAATGAGTTATACCTTAAATTTTCTACTAGCAAGATGATAGAATCCTTCCTCAACCATTAACAACTCGCAGAGATTACACACAAATTCTCTCTAACCCTCTGTGTTTCTCCTCTCTGTATTTCTATGTTATCAAGCCTTAGGGAAAAATAAAATGCGTAACCCACATATAACTGACTCCCACATTCGTCCGGTAAAAAAACAAAAAGGCGTCAGTTAAAATAAACCAAAAGCCATAAGGCTACGTTTGGTTACACACAAATTCTCCCATACTAGATTATTTTAATAATATTATACTATATAGTTTTTATTTGTCACACATGTATCCCATTTAATTTAATTAGCTTACACTTATAATTATAATAATTATAATTTTTATTATAATTATACTTATGATTAATAAATAATTATATATCTAATTTAATTATTAAATTATACTTAAACATCACTTTATTAAATTATTTTTTTTTAATATTAAATAATTAATTTAATTTAATTATTTTATTAAATTAAATCTTTGGATAAAAATTACCATTATTCAATTTAATTAACATTAATCAATTTAGTTACTAAATTCTTGCATCACAATTTTATCAATTATTTATTTTCCTTAACAAATAAATTATTTAATTAAATAAATATTTAAATTAAATTATAAATTTCTCGATCGTTACAGCTGACGTCTTCACGTTGTCATTGTTGTACCTTCTCTTTTTGAAATCTCCCCCCGACTCGCTTCTTCTATTATCATGGCCACGATTACTACCAGAGTAGTTACCGCTTTTATCCGGATGTTTTCCTCCCTATTGGTTGTCATTGCCCCGATGACTGCTGCCACCGGTATGACCCTGGTTGTGGTCCCTCGGTTGAAAATACTCATTATCTCGCTCTAATAATTGAGTCATGCTCACAACATCTGAATATAGAGAATATTTGTGAGAGATAAGGTATTAAAGAATTTCGACTTTCACACCTCTCAGAAACATCCGTGTCATACGGTCATCATTCTTTACCAAATGAGGTGCAAACCAAGATAACTCTGCGAACTTAGCCTCGTACTGGGACATAGTCATGTTGTTATGTTCCAGTCTAATAAACTCTACCTCTTTCATATGACGAATACTTTCAGGAAAGTACTTGTCATTGAATAATTTTTGAAACGTTTCCCAAGACATATTGAGTGCGGAAGGCTGGGTACGCTTCACAGATTCCCACCAATAATCTGCCTCACCACGGAACATAAAGGTGGCGAATGGAACCTTTTATTCTTTCGTGCATCCCAAGACATCAAATATTTTGGTAATTTACTTAACCCACGTTTCCGCCTTGATCGGATCCGGCTTTCTCAAAAATGCTAGTGGTCCCAACTCTTTAAACTGCTTGGCTGTGACAAGCCGCGCGTTGCTATTATTTTCACCCGTATTTTGTACACAAGTCTCCCTCATCTGATTTTGCATGAACTGCAAAAAGTTTCTAAACATCTCATCATTCATCATTTGATCGATGGTGTTGTTTACAGGAGGAACATTGTCGTCCTGTTGCACGTTCTCCTGTTTGGTGATTAAAGGTGTCTCTACGGTCTCAATCACTCTATTGTTAACATTTTCAGCTGCTATTCTCAAATACTGCCATAAAACAAGGGTTAATTAAGGGAATTAACATGTCACATAATATCCCTATATTATGACCGACCAACAAATAAGCTTAGGTAGGACACACTTACGAAGGATTTACTCGTCTCTCCCCTCCTAGTTCTATTTCCCGATCTCCGCTAGAGACCATATCCCTAAGCTCTGATACCAACTGTGACACTCCCAAAATAGGTATACATCACCCATTCTAAGTCGCCAAATACATGGTACAGAAACAACTACAACTTCATTATTACAATTATCATGCAAAATATAACAACTCATATACTGTGAGTTTAAATACAAATATTGTCTTCTAGACAGTATTCAAACTTAAATAAGTCCTCATTATAATTATTGATACACTATTTTACAAAATAGTGAGGACCGCTAAAACAACTGACTTAGAACATTACTCCACATCCCGACTAGTTCCTGCTATATTCTCGCCTTCTGAGAAGAAAAATGGAACAAAAAGGAAAAGGGTGAGCTCAACTAGCCCAGTAAAGAATATTATGACTAAGATAATGTAGAAAAAATTATCGTTAGCCTTCAATAAATCAGATAAAATATATTGGACAACCAGTTTTAGATCAATATTCGTAGCGGAAATAACAATTCATTAGAAGAGTTAAGTAGAGAATGAAATCTACTATCATCTACGAATTTAAAAGTCCATCATTAATATTTTATCCCTGTAACATCAATCAATATACATCTTGAATTAAATATTCATCTTTCCACTACGGGCCAAAGATATTCATTTGTATCACCAGTTGATCATGTTCATCTCAACACCTGTTCATCTTTACACTACGGGCCAAAGATATTCATCAGATAATCATTCATCTTTGCACTACAGGCCAAAGATATTAAGTTATATCATCATTTAAGACTGAGGATGATGAAAAATATTTTAAAGAAAATAAATTTAGTGAGATAAAAGGACAAAGATTATGGATTCGTACGTCAGTTTATCCAAGTTCAAAAATATTCCATAATAATCAATTGTAGAGCAAAATTCAAGAATGAAGATCAAAACTATGATACAATCAAAAATGGTAACCATAATAGACAACTTGGACAATGAAAAGAAAATTTAATTTTTCTGTGACTAGTGTCGTATTTGTGAATAGTAATCCTGACACGAAAAGGTAGAAATTTTACAAAAAAATCATACTTCGTGAATAGTACTCGTGAATAGTATCGTATTCGTGAATAGTATCGTATACGTGAATAGTGCCGTATACGTGAATAGTAACCTCGACATTAAAATGTAAAAATTTCATAATAAAATTCATATCAATATTTCGGCATAATGATATTGAACGAAATAACATCATTTACGAAAAAAAATAACATCCCTTACCTCAAAAGAACAGTACTTCTAACAGGAATATTAGATATAATGCCGAAGAAAACTTACACTAAATAACAACTCTCAAAGTATCTAAATACTCACAAAAATACACTCGATAACATAGAGAGAGAAAACTTATGATTCTGGTGTGATTTTCAATTCTAGCTAAGCACTATATTTATAGAAAAATGCCAGAACGCCAAAGCATGCTAAATTAAAAAAATAGTAATATTCTTTAAAATTTTCCTACGCACACCTTCTTGACCAAATTATCAGCCACCACTAGTAGGGCCCACTAAAATTCAGCATTTTTCACACCAACCAAAAGTGAGGCCCACCATGTTTTTTTTTTAAATATTTATTTCTGAAACTTCAATAATTCATAATAAATAACCCTTTTATTAGAAAAATATAAATTTTATGTCCATTTCATAAGAATTTTAACTCTCTACAACTTTACAGAAGAAAGTTTTTTCAAATTCTAATCAGAAAATGTCTGAAATCTACATACGGATGATTTTTAATACCTCCATTCCGACAAAATACTGATAAAAACACCTCAACATTAATTCCTTCATTTATATTCACATAAAATAAATATTTTCTTATCATATAAATTAATAATTAATTATTCATAAATAATATTAGAGAATCACAATATGACAACCATGTCGTTTTCAGGAAAGAAGGGGCTTTCCAATAAGGATTTCTCCTTACTAGCACGTATTTAGGTGACCAACCCCCTTTTCTAAACAGAACTTCCTTAGACATTGCCAATAATTCTATCTAATAATATTATTGAAATAATATGAATTATTGATCTGATAATGGGAAATATTGTGCAGTGACAATTATAGAAATAACAATAATATAAAATATCAACGTAGCAATTATTCAATCAATAAAATAAAATATTAAACAGTAATTACTGTAATAATTATTGAGTAGTGCCTTCTTACGTAAGAATCAATAATTCAAAAATACTATGCAATACCGTGTGCTACTGTGCAACCACACGTATTACTGTATTTTAACCACCGGGTATTCCAACAGTGTTAACGGTAATAACTACGTCGTTATTTGTAAAAACTCAAACTTGTCGTTTTCTTCATTCGACCTTTTTTCGTTATGGGGCCCACAAATGGTTGCGCCTTTGTATGAATATTCTCCGAAAGCAAGAACATTCCACGACCAAACAAATATTCCCCGACAACAATGAATATTTTATAACCACTTACTTATTTTATAAAATTTTTACATTTCACCCATAACCAAAGTATTATATCAAATTAGCACCTTATTATTTAAAATAATAATTAGAGGAAATTCGATTTTATTTATAAAAAGTTGGGGTCTTACAACGTCCCCTCCTTATGAAATTTCGTCCTCAAAATAGACGTACGTACCTGGTGTTTTGAAAAGGTGAGGGTACCTCGCTTTCATTTTCGATTCCAACTCCCAGGTCATTTCCTCAACAGCATGGTTCCTCCACAAAACTTTAACTTGTGGTATAATCTTTGTGCGTAGGACATGCTTCATCCTATCCAAGATCTTGACAGGTACCTCCTCGTACGTTAAATCTTCGGCTATCTCGTTTGGTTCTAACTCAATAATGTGGTTTGGGTCTTTCACATATTTACGAAGCACAGATATGTGAAAAATATTATGAACACGAGACATGCTTGGAGATAATGCGAGTCCATAGGCGTCATTTCATATTCGGTCAAGAATTTCAAATGGACCAACAAATTGTGGATTGAGCTTTCCTCTCTTCCCAAATCTTGTAACTCCCTTCTATGGAGCAATACATAACAATACATGATCCCCAATATTAAATTTCACGTCCTTTCTATGAAGATCCACATAACTCTTTTGTCTATCCTATACCGTTTGTATACGTTATCGGATCATTTGGATCTTCTCTGTATTCATTCGTACCAACTCTGGTCCCAACAACATTGCTTCTTCCACCTTATACCAACATACTGGAGAGCGACACTTTCGTCCATACAACGCTTCGAATGGAGCCACACCTATACTTGTCTGATAACTATTTTTGTAGGAGAATTTCACAAATGGTAGGTACTTATCCCAACTCCCTTTGAAATCTTGGACACAGAGTCTTAATAGATCTTCAAGAGTTTGAATAGTCCTTTCTGATTGCCCATCCGTTTGAGGATGGTATGCCGAATTGAATTGTAAATTCGTGCCCATAGCTTTCTGCAAGCTAACCCAAAATCGTGAAGTGAATCTTGGGTCACGATCCGAAACTATGGATACTGGCATGCCATGCAATCTCACAATCTCATTTACGTACATACGGGTAAGATATTCAAGGGAATAAGTCTCCCGTATAGGCAAGAAATGAGCAGACTCGGTTAATCTATCAATAATAACCCAAATCGCATCTATGCCTTGAGAAACCTTGGGAAGACCCGTAACGAAATCCATGGTAATGTGTTCCCACTTCCATTTCAGAATTTCAAGTGGTTGCAATGGACCCTTTGGTACTTGATGATCCGTCTTTACACGTTGACAAGTTAAACACCTCGAGATAAACTCTGCGATCTCTCTCTTCATATTGCTCCACCAAAATATATATCGAAGATCATAATACATTTTGGTACTCCCAGGATGGATTGAAAATGGTGTATTATGTGCCTCCATTACGATTCTATGCTTCAAGTCAGAATCGTTAGGAACACAAAGTCTGGAGTTGAGTCAAAGTATTCCTTCTTCATCAATTCTTACTTCTGGAATAACACCTTCTTGCACTTTCTTCTTCATACGCATTAGCTCCAGGTCCGTAGCTTGAGCAGCTTTAACTTTATCGATTAAAGTCAATTCTATTCCTATATTTTATATTATCACATAGGTCCCTGGAGTCTTTAAATCTATCTCCATCCTTTGCAAGTCATACAAAATGGGCCTTTGCGTTGAAAATATCGCACTCGTACCCGTATATAATCTTCTGCTCAGTGCATCAGTAACTGCGTTCGCTTTTCCAATATGGTATTGGATGGTATAATCATAATCTTTCAACAGCTCGAGCCAACGTCGTTGCCGCATGTTGAATTCCTTTTGGGTGAAGAAATATTTGAGACTTTTATGATCTATATAGATCTCCACTTTCTCCCCATACAGATAGTGTGTCCAGATCTTCAATGCAAAAACGACTGCTGCCAATTCCAGATCATGAGTAGGATAATTCCTCTCATATTCTTTGAATTGTCGCGAGGCATAGGCTATGACTTTCCCATGTTGTATGAGAATACATCCTAACCCTTTGCCTGAAGCATAGCTGTAGATAACAAATCCATCTGAACCAGATGGTATTGTCAGAACAGGTGCTAAAATGAGTCTCCTCTTGAGCTCTTGGAAACTCTTCTCGCATTCCTCGCTCTATACGAATTTTATATCTTTTCGAGTCGGCTGAGTTAACGGAGTAGCGATTCGAGAAAATCATTCCATGGATCTCCGATAATAACCAGCTAAGCCCAGAAAGCTACGTACTTCGGTCATCGACTTCGGTTGTTCCCAACTTTGTATTGCTTCAATCTTCGTCGGGTCAACAAATACTCCATGTTTTGACACCACGTGCCCAATGAATGCTACTTCCTCAGGCAAGAACATGCATTTCTTCAGCTTGGCACATAGCTTGTTATCACGAAGTCTTTGAAGTACCAGCTTCAAATGGCATTCATGATCTTCACGGCTTTTGGAATAGATGAGGATGTCATCAATAAAGATAACAACGAATTGATCCAAATATTCCTTGAACACACGGTTCATCATATCCATGAAAGCAGCAGGAGCATTAGTCAATCTAAAAGACATGACTAAGAATTCATAATGCCGGTACCGAGTTCTGAAGGCAGTCTTCGGAATATCCTCAGTTTTAATCTTCAGCTGATGATATCCAGAACGAAGATCAATCTTTGAAAAGAATTTTTCTCCTTACAACTGGTTGAACAGGTCATCAATGCGAGGTAGAGGATACCTATTCTTGATGGTGATATGGTTCAATTTCCAGTAGTCAATATAAAGTTGCATACTCCCATCTTTCTTCTTTACGAATAAAACAGGAGCAGCACAAGGAGATGTACTAGGACGAATGAAACCGATGTCTAACAACTCCTGTAGTTGGACCTTTAACTCCTGAAGTTTAATAGGAGCCATCCGATATGGGGTTTTAGAAATGGGCTTTATACCAGGTTCAAGGTCAATAAAGAATTCAACTTCACGTTCTGGGGGTAGACCGGGAAGTTCTTCAGGAAATACGTCAGGGAATTCACTAAGAACGGAAATATTATTCAAATCTGACGTGTTTTTGTTCAAGTCTGTGACATAGGCTAAGAAAGCTTGGCATCCGTTTTTCAATAAACAAATGACTTTATGGCTTGATATGACAATGATTGACTTTAGTGGTTTGGTTGCTTGAATTCGCATAACAAGTTGGTTAGGAATATGAAAACTAATAACCTTACGAAAACAATCAATTTTGACATGATGAATAGTTAACCAATCAATCCTTAAATGTAAGTATTTTCAAAGAAATAAGATCGACAGGTAATGTGATGGTACCAACTTGGATAAAGCAAGATTTATAAACAGTAGATGTAATGAAAGTTTCTCCTAACGGAGTCTCAACAGATAAGTAAGAGTCTAATTTCTCCGGAGTCAAGTTCAAACATTGAGCACAAGCAGGAGAGATAAAAGAATGGGTAGAATCGGTATCTAATAAGGTATAAACTTCGCAAGAGTTTATGATTTGCTTACCCGTGATCACCTCGTTCGAGTTCCTCGCATTTTGGGCAATCACGACAAACGCCCTTCCAGGAACCACTGACTTTGACTTGTCCGGGACAGTCTTTGGAGTCACCATTCCTGCTGGACTTGGTTTCGCAACAGGACAATCTCTAGCTATATGACCTTTCTTTCCATACTTATAACATACCTTGGATTGTTGTGGGTAGTTTGGGCTGATATGTCTCTCTTTCCCGCATTTATAACAAACGACTAGTGATCATTCTCCTCCCCTATAAACAGTTGATGCTAGTGCTAACGTCTTCACGTTATCATTATTGTACATTCTCTTTTTGAAATCTCCTCCCGACTCGCTTCTTCTACTATCATGGCCAAGATTACCACCAGAGTGGTTACCGCTTTTGTCTGGATGTTTTCCTCCCCGCTGGTTGTCATTGCTCCGATGACTGCTGCCACCGGTATGACCCTGGTTGTGGTCCCTCGGTTGATCATACTCATTATCTCGCTCTAATAATTGAGCCCTGTTTACAACATCTGAATATAGAAAAAATTTATGAGAGATAAGATATTGTCGAATATCAAGTTTTAGACCTCTCAGAAACATCTGCGTCATACATTCCTCATTCTCTACCAAGTGAGGTGTAAACCTAGATAACTCTGTGAACTTAGCCTCGTACTGGGATATAGTCATGTTGTTCTGTTCCAGTTTAATAAACTCTACCTCCTTCATATGATGAATACTTTCAAGAAAGTACATGTCATTGAAAAGTTTCTGAAACGTTTCAAAGACATATTGAGTGTGGCTGGCTGGGTACGTTTCACGTTTCACAGACTCCCACCAGTAGTCCGCCTCACCACGGAACATAAAGGTGGCGAATAGAACCTTCTGTTCCACCGTGCATCCCAAGACATCAAATATCTTGGTAATTTGCTTAACCTACATTTCCGCCTTGATCGGATCTGACTTTCCCATAAATTCTGGTGGCCCCAACTCTTTGAACTGCTTGGCTATGACAAGCCGTACGTTGCTATCATTTCTACCCGTATTTTGTACACAAGTCTCCCTCGTCTGATTTTGCATGAACTGCAAAAAGCTTCTAAACATTCCGTCATTCATCGTTTGTTCGGTAGTGTTGTTTACAGGAGGAATATTGCCTTCCTGTTGCACGTTCCCCTGGTTGGTGATTAAAGGCGTCTCCACGGTCTCATTCACTCCATTGTTAACATTCTCAGCTGCCATTCTCAAATACTGCCATAAAACAAGGGTTGATTAAAGAAATTGACATACCATATAATACCCCTATATTATGACCGACCAACAAATAAGCTTAGGTAGGACACACTAGCGAAGGATTTACTCGTCTCTTGCCTCCTAGTTCTATTCTCTGATCTCCACCAGAGACCATATCCCTAAGCTCTGATACCAACTTTGACGCTCCCAAAATAGGTATTTATCGCCCATTCTGAGTCGCCAAATATATGGTACAGAAAGAAATACAACTTCATTAATACAATTATCGTGCAAAATACGACAACACATATACTGCGAGTTTAAATACAAATAATATCTAATAGACAGTATTCAAACTCAAAAGGAGTCCTCATTATAATTATTATCACACTATTTTATAAAATAGTGAGGACTGCTAGCACAACTGACTGAAAACATCACTCCACACCCCGATTAGTTCCCGCTATATTCTCGCATCCTTAGAAGAAAAATGGAACAAAAAGGAAAAGGGTGAGCTCAACTAACCCAGTAAAGAATATTATGACTAAGATAATATTTAACAAATTATCATTAGTCTTCAACAGGAAAAAAAATCAGATAAAATATAATAGACAACAAGTTTTAGATCAACAACTGCAGCGGAAACAACAATCCATTAGAAGAGTCAAGTAGAGAATGAATTCTACTATTTTCTAAGATTTAAAAGTCCATCATCAATATTTTATCCCTGTAACGTCAATCAATATACATCTTGAATCAAATATTCATCTTTGCACTAAAGACCAAAGATATTCATTTGTATCACCAATTGGTCATGTTCATCTCAACACCTGTTCAACTTTGCACTACGGGCCAAAGATATTCATCAGTTAATCATTCATCTTTGTACTACAGGCCAAAGATATTTAGTAATATCATCATTTAGGACTGAGGATGATGAAAAATATCTTTAAAAAAATAAATTCAGTGAGACAAAAGGATAAATATTAGGGATTCGTACTACAGTTTATCCAAGTTCAAAAATACTCCATAATAATCAATTGTGGAGCAGAATTAAAAAATAAAGATCAAAACACGGATACAATCAAAGATAATAACCACAATAAACAACTTGGACAAAGAAAGAAAATTTTATTTTTCTGTGAATAGTGTCGTATTCATGAATAGTACCGTATACGTGAATAGTGTCGTATACGTGAATAGTAACCCCGACACGAAAAGATAAAAATTTCACAATAAAATTCATACCAATATTTTTATATAATGATATTGAAAGAATAATGTAAGACCCCAACTTATTAATAAATGAAATTAAATTTCCTCTATTTATTATTTTGAAATAGAAAGGGTTGATTTGATTAATATGGTTAGTTATGGGTAAAATGCGCAAATATTTCAAATAAGCAAGTGGTTATAAAATATTCATTTTTGGTCGGTGAATATTCGTGTGGTCGTGAAATATTCTTTCTATCGGAGAATATTCGTACGACGGCACAGCTATTTGTGGGCCCCATAACGGAAAATGATTGGATGAAGATAACGATAAAAATTGAGTTTTTATAAATAACGGCGTAGTTGTTACCGTTAACACTGTTGGAATACCCGGTGGTTAAAATACAGTATTACGCGTGGTTGCACAGTAGCACACGAATTGCACAGTATTTTAGAATTATTGATTTTTACGAAGGAAGACACTACTCAATAATTATTACAGTATTTACTGTTTAATATTTTATTTTATTGATTCAATAATTGCTGCGTTGATATTTTATATTATTGTTGTTTCAATAATTGTCACTGCACAGTATTTTCCATTATCAGATCAATAATTCATATTATTTAAATAATATTATTAGATAGCAATATTGACAATGTCTAGAAAGTTCTATTTAAGGAGAGGTTTGGTCATCTAATTACGCACTAGTAAGGAGAAATCCTTATTGAAAAGACCCCTCTTTCCTGGGAACGGCCTGGTTGTCATAAATGTGATTCAGTAATATTATTTGTGAATAATTAATTATTGATTCATATGATAAAGAAATATTTATTTTATGTGGGTATAAATGAGGGATATATTTTTGTAGTTAAAAATGAAAGAGTTAATGTTGAGGTGTTTTATCTGTATTTTTGTTGGAACGGAGGTATTGAAAATCAAATTAGGGTTTTTGAGATATTTTACGAGGGTTATAATTTTTAATCCGACCGTTGGATCGTGGTAATATTTGGATATGTTATACATATATAAGTTGAGTATATGTCCACAAATTTTGAACCGTTAAAAATGAACATATGATTTGTTATGAATTTTACGAGATGACTTGTTCAGAAATTGTTGAATTTTCGGAGTTAATCATTTTGGTGGAAAATTCTAGAATTGGTGGGCTCCACTCTTGGTTGGTGAAGAAATGTGCTGAGATTTTTATTCAAATGTGGTGGGTGGGAATAGTAGCAGGTAAAGCCATCAGGTTGTAGGTTAAGTCTGCTTCGACGTGCTAACATTTTCCTATAAATAGAGGGCTAAGTTAGAATTGAAAATCACACCAGAATTCATAAGTTTTCTCTCTTTCTTTCTCTAGATTATTGAGTGTATTTTGTGAGTATTTAGATACTTTAAAAGTTGCTATTCAGCACAAGTTTCATTCAGCCTCATATCCGATATTCAGTCAGAAGTACGGTTATTTTGAGGTAAGGGATACTATTTTCTTCTTAAATGATATTATTTTCTTCAATATCATTATGCTGAAATATTGATATGAGTTTTTATCAAATTTAGAACTTTTTGTGTTGGGGTTACTATTCACGTATACGGCACTATTCACGAATACGGCACTATTCACCAAAAAATAAAAAATTTTCTTTTTGTCCAAGATGTCTATTATGGTTACTATCTTTGATTGTATCCATGTTTTGATCTTTATTTTTGAATTCTGCTTCACAATTGATTATTATGAAGTATTATTGATCTTGGATAAACTGTTATACGAATCCCTACTATTTGTCCTTCTGTCTCACTGGATTTATTTTCTTTAAGATATTTTTCATCATCCTCAGTCCTGAATGATGATATTACTGAATATCTTTGGCCTGTAGTGCAAAGATGTATGATTACCTGATGAATATCTTTGGCCTGCAGTGCAAAGATGAACAGGTGTTGAGATGAACATGACTGACTGGTGTTACAAATGAATATCTTTGGCCTGTAGTGCAAAGATGAATATTTGATTCAAGATGTATATTGATTGATGTTACAGGGATAAAATATTGATGAAGGACTTTTAAATCTTAGAAGATAGTAGAATTCTTTCTCTACTTGGCTCTTCTAATGGTTTGCTGTTTCCGCTGCAGTTGTTGATCTAAAACTTGTTGTCGATTATATTCTATCAGATTTTTCCCTGTTGAATACTAATGATAATTTGTTATATATTATCTTAGTCATAATATTCTTTACTGGGCTAGTTGAGCTCACCATTTTCCTTTTTGTTTCATTTTTCTTCTCAAGAGGTGAGAATATAGCAGGATCTAGTCGGGGTATGGAGTGATGGTTCTAGAAAGATGTTTTAGCTGTCCTCACTATTTTTGTAAAATAGTGTTTGAATAATTGTAATGAGGACTTATTTGAGTGTCGATATTGTCTAGAAGATAATATTTGTATTTAAACTCACAGTATGTGTTGTCGTATTTTGCACGACAATTGCATTATTAAAGTTGTAGTTTGCTTTTTGTACCATGTATTTGGCGACTCAGAATGGGTGTTGTATACCTATTTTAGGGGCGTCACAGTTGGTATCAGAGCTTAGAGATATGATCCCTGGCTGAGATGTGAGACAAGAACTAGGAGGGGAGAGACGGGGAATTCCTTCGCTAGTATGACCTGAATAAGTTTATTTGGTAATTATTTGGTCGGTCAGATATAGGGATAATATGTGACATGTCAATTAACCCTTGTTTTGTGGTAGTATTTGAGAATGGCAGCAGAGAACGTTAACAATGTAGTGAATGAGACTGTGGAGACACCTTTAATCACTACCCAGGGGAACGTGCAACAGGAAGGCAATATTCCTCCTGTAAACAACGTTACCGAGCAAACGATGAATGATAGAATGTTTAGGAGCTTTTTACAGTTCATGCAAAATCAGACGAGGGAGACTCGTGTGCAGAATACTGGTGGAAATGATAACAACGTGCGGTTTGTCACAGCCAAGCAGTTCAAAGAATTGGGACCACCAGAATTTAAGGAAAAACCGAATACGATCATGGCGGAAACGTGGGTCAAGAAAATTACCAAGATATTCGATGTCTTGGGATGCACGGAGGAACAGAAGGTTCCATTCGCCACCTTTATGTTCCGCGGTGAGGCAGACTACTGGTGGGAGTCTGTGAAGCGTACCCAGCCTGACGCACTCAACATGTCCTGGGAAAAATTTCAGAAACTGTTCAATGACAAATACTTTCCTGAAAGTATTCGTCATATGAAGGAGGTAGAGTTTATTAGACTGGAACAAAACAACATGACGGTGTCCCAGTATGAGACAAAGTTTGCAGAGTTATCCAGGTTTGCACCTCATTTGGTCGAGAATGAGGAACGAATGACAAGGATGTTTCTAAAAGGTTTAAAACCCTAGATTCTGCAATATCTTATCTCTCATAAATTTTCTTTATATTCAGATGTTGTAAACAGGGCTCAATTATTAGAGCAAGATAATGAGTATGTTCAACCGAGGGACCACAACCAGGGTCATACTGGTGACAGCAGTCATCGGAGCGATGAGGACCAGCGAGGAGGGAAAAATACAGACAAAAGTGGTAACCACTTGGGTGGTCATCGTGGCCATGATAATAGGAGAGGTGAGTCAAGTGGAAATTTTAAGAAGAGAAGATTTAACGATGACAAGAAGACGTCGACAGCAGCACCAGCACCAGGAACAAATTCTAGGGGAGGAGAACGACCTCCAGTTAGATGTTACAGATGCGGAGAGGAGGGACATATAAGTCCAAACTGTCCACAACAGTTCAAGGTATGTTATAATTGTGGAAAGGAAGGACATATCGCTCGAGATTGTACTATAGCGAAACCAAATCCAGCTGGGACGGTGACACCAAAGGCGGATACAGACAAAATAAAGTCGGACAGTTTCTGGAAGAGCGTTTGTCGTGACTGCCCAAAACGCGAGAAACCCGAACGAAGGTATAACGGGTTAGTTAATTATAAATTCTTGCGAAGTTTATACCTTACTAGATACCGGTTCTACCCATTCTTTTATCTCTCCTGCTTGTGCTCAACGTTTAAACTTGACCCCGGAGAAATTAGACTTTGACCTATCTGTGGAGACTCTGTTAGGAGAAACTTTTATTACATCTACAGTTTATAAATCTTGCTTAATCCAAGTTGGCACAATCACATTACTTGTTGACCTTATCTCTTTAAAGATACTTGCTTTTGATGTGATTTTAGGAATTGATTGGTTAACTACTCATCATGCCAAAATTAATTATTTTTGTAAGGTTGTTAGTTTTCATATTCCTAATCAACCTGTTATGCGAATTCAAGTAACCAAACCACTAAAATCAATCGCTGTCATACCAAGCCATAAAGCCATTCGTTTATTAAAAAATGGATGTCAAGCTTTCTTTGCCCATGTCACGGACTTGAACAAAAATACGTCAGATTTGAATGATATTTCTGTTGTTAGTGAATTTCCTGACGTATTTTCTGAAGAATTTCCTGGCCTAACCCAGAGCGTGATATTGAATTTTTGTATTGATCTTCAACCCGATACAAAACTCATTTCTAAAATCTCATATTGAATAGCTCCTATTGAACTTCAGGAGTTAAAAACCCAACTATAGAAGTTGGTACCCGAGCCTTTATCTGGTGACTTCCTTTGTGGAATGCACCAAAGCCAGACTCTCCGTAAGGGACTCTGTATTTGTGTGGTGGTAAAACAATAGGTGCCATTTTGACGTGCTATCCAAGATTGGGATATGAATCACAATTGAGAGCAACCGAAGTCGGTGACCAAAGTACGTAGCTTTCTGGGCTTAGCTGGTTACTATCGGTGATTCGTGGAAGGATTTTCTCGAATCGCTACTCCGTTAACTTAGCTGACTCAAAAAGATACAAAATTCGTATGGAGCGAGGAATGCTAGAAGATTTTCCAATAGCTCAAGAGTCGACTCATTCGGAACCTGTTCTGACCATACCATCCTTGAAAAGCGAACGTGGTAGCTGACGCATTGAGTAGAAGATTGTACGCGAGTACGAGTGCGATATTGTTGAACACAAAGACTTATTTTGTATAATTTATAAATGATAGAGATAGAGTTAATGACTCTAGGGACCCACGTGATGATATACGAGTAAAATCAACTTTAATCGATAACGTTAAAGCCGCTCAAGCTACAGACCTGGAGCTGATGAATATAAAGAAGAAGGTGTAAGAATGTGTTATTCTAGAAGTAAGAGTCGATGAAGAAAAGAAAGCTTAAGCCTTTGATTTAATTGAAATCCTCGATCGAATAGGAACTGTGGCCTATAGACTCGCCTTAACGCTAAGTATGTCGCGTGTTCATAACGTTTTTCACGTATCGATGTTACGTAAATATGTGGACGACCCAAATCATATTATTGTGTTAGAACCAGACGAGATAGCCGAAGATTTAACGTACGAGGAGGTACCTGTTAAGATATTGGATAGGAAAGAATATGTCCTATGCACGAAGGTTATACCACAAGTTAAGGTTTTGTGGAGAAACCATGTTATTGAAGAAATGACTTGGGAGTTGGAATCAGAAATGAAAGTGAGGTATCCTCACCTTTTCGAAACACCAGGTACGTACGTCAATTTTGAGGACGAAATTTCATAAGGAGGGGAGGTTGTAAGACCCCAACTTATTAATAAAAGAAATTAAATTTCCTCTATTTATTATTTTGAAATAGAAAGGGTTGATTTGATTAATGTGGTTAGTTATGGGTAAAATGCGCAAATATTTCAAATAAGCAAGTGGTTATAAAATATTCATTTTTGGTCGGTGAATATTCGTGTGGTCGTGGAATATTCTTTCTGTCGGGGAATATTCGTACGACGGCGCAGCTATTTGTGGGCCCCATAACGAAAAACGATTGGATGAAGATAACGATAAAAATTGAGTTTTTATAAATAACGGCGTAGTTGTTACCGTTAACACTGTTGGAATATCCGGTGGTTAAAATACAGTATTACGCGTGGTTGCACAGTAGCACACGAATTGCACAGTATTTTAGAATTATTGATTCTTACGAAGGAAGGCACTACTCAATAATTATTACAGTAGTTACTGTTAAATATTTTATTTTATTGATTTAATAATTATTGCGTTGATATTTTATATTATTGTTGTTTCAATAATTGTCACTGCACAGTATTTTCTATTATCAGATCAATAATTCATATTATTTAAATAATATTATTAGATAGCATTATTGGCAATGTCTAGAAAGTTCTGTCTAAGGAGAGGTTTGGTCATATAATTGGGCGCTAGTAAGGAGAAATCCTTATTGAAAAGCCCCCTATTTCCTGGGAACGGCCTAGTTGTCATAAATGTGATTCTGTAATATTATTTGTGAATAATTAATTATTGATTCTTATGATAAAGAAATATTTATTTTATGTGGATATAAATGAGGGATATATTTTTGTGGTTAAGAATGAGGAGTTAATGTTGAGGTGTTTTATCTGTATTTTTGTCGGAACGGATGTATTGAAAATCAAATTAGGGTTTTTGAGATATTTTACGAGGGTTATAATTTTTAATCCGACCGTTGGATCGTGGTAATATTTGGATATGTTATACATATATAAGTTGAGTATATGTCCACAAATTTTGAACCGTTAAAAATGAACGTATGATTTGTTATGAATTTTACGAGATGACTGGTTCAAAAATTGTTGAATTTTTGGAGTTAATCATTTTGGTGGAAAATTTTAGAATTGGTGGGCCCCACTCTTGGTTGGTGAAGAAATGTGCTGAGATTTTTATTCAAATGTGGTGGGTGGGAATAGTAGCAGGTAAAGCCATCAGGTTGCAGGTTAAGTCTCCTTCGGCGTACTAACATTTTCTTATAAATAGAGGGCTAAGTTAGAATTGAAAATCAAACCAGAATTCATAAGTTTTCTCTCTTTCTCTCTCTAGATTATTGAGTGTATTTTGTGAGTATTTAGATACTTTGAAAGTTGCTATTCAGCACAAGTTTCATTCAGCCTCATATCTGATATTCAGTCAGAAGTACGGTTATTTTGAGGTAAGGGATACTATTTTCTTCTTAAATAATATTATTTTCTTCAATATCATTATGCTGAAATATTGATATGAATTTTTATCAAATTTAGAACTTTTTGTGTTGGGGTTACTATTCACGTATACGGCACTATTCACGAATACGACACTATTCACCAAAAAATAAAAAATTTTCTTTTTGTCCAAGATGTCTATTATGGTTACTATCTTTGATTGTATCCATGTTTTGATCTTTATTTTTGAATTCTGCTTCACAATTGATTATTATGAAGTATTATTGATCTTGGATAAACTGTTATACGAATCCCTACTATTTGTCCTTCTGTCTCACTGGATTCGTTTTCTTTAAGATATTTTTCATCATCCTCAGTTCTGAATGATGATATTACTGAATATCTTTGGCCTGTAATGCAAAGATGTATGATTACCTGATGAATATCTTTGGCCTGTAGTGCAAAGATGAACAGGTATTGAGATGAACATGACCGACTGGTGTTACGAATGAATATCTTTGGCCTGTAGTGCAAAGATGAATATTTGATTCAAGATGTATATTGATTGATGTTACAGGGATAAAATATTGATGATGGACTTTTAAATCTTAGAAGATAGTAGAATTCTTTCTCTACTTGACTCTTCTAATGGTTTGCTGTTTCCGCTGCTGTTGTTGATCTAAAACTTGTTGTCGATTATATTCTATCAGATTTTTTCCTGTTGAATACTAATGATAATTTGTTATATATTAACTTAGTCATAATATTCTTTACTGGGCTAGTTGAGCTCACCCTTTTCCTTTTTGTTCCATTTTTCTTCTCAGGAGGTGAGAACATAGCAGGATCTACTCGGGGTATGGTGTGATGGTTCTAGAAAGATGTTTTAGTTGTCCTCACTATTTTTGTAAAATAGTGTTTGAATAATTGTAATGAGAACTTATTTGAGTGTGGATATTGTCTAGACAATATTTGTATTTAAACTCACAGTATGTGTTGTCGTATTTTGCACGACAATTGTATTATTGAAGTTGTAGTTTGCTTTTTGTACCATGTATTTGGCGACTCAGAATGGGTGTTGTATACCTATTTTGGGGGCGTCACAAATAACATCACTTACGAAGAAAAATAACATCCCTTACCTCAAAAGAACAGTACTTCTAACTGAATATCGGGTATGTTGCTGAAAGAAACTTACACTGAATAGCAACTCTCAAAGTATCTAATTACTCACAAAATACGCTCGATAATATAGAGAGAGAAAACTTATGTTTCTGGTGTGATTTTCAATTCTAACTAAGCACCCTATTTATAGGAAAATACTAGAACGCCAAATCAGACTAATTTAATAAAATTATAATTTATCAAAAATATTCAAGCACGCTACAATTGATCAGATTTCAGCACACCTTAAGTGGGGTCCACCAAAATTAGCCAATTCCACACAAACCAAAATTGGGGCCCACCATGTTTTTAATAAAAATATTTATTTCTGAAACTTCAATAATTCATAATAAATAGCCTTTTTTATCAGAAAAATTCGAATCTCATGTCTATTCCATAAAAAATTAAATTCTCTACAACTTTGTAGAAGAAAGTTTTTCCAAATTCCAAATAGAAAATTTCCGAAATCCACATACGGATGATTTTTAATACCTTCATTCTAACAAAATAATGATAAAACACCTCATCATTAATTCCTTCATTTATATCCACATAAAATAAATATTTTCTTATCATATAAATCAATAATTAATTATTCACAAATAATATTACAAAATCACAATTATGACAAACAGGTCGTTCCTAGGAAAGAAGGGGCTTTCCGATAAGGATTTCTCCTTACTGGCGCGCAATTAGGTGACCAAACCTCTCCTTAGACAGAACTTCCTTAGACATTGCCAATAACGCTATCTAATAATATTATTCAAATAATATGAATTATTGATCTGATAATAGGAAATATTGTGCAGTGACAATTATGAAACAACAATAATATAAAATATCAACGTAGCAATTATTTAATCAATAAAATAAAATATTAAACAGTAATTATTGTAACAATTATTGAGTAGTGTCTTCCTACGTAAGAATCAATTATCCAACAATACTATGCAATACCGTGTGTTACTGTACAACCACGCGTATTACTGTACTTTAACCACCGGGTATTCCAACAGTGTTAATGGTAATAATTATGCCGTTATTTATAAAAACTCAAACTTGTCGTTTTTTTTTCATCCGACCGTTTTCCGTTATGGGGCCCACAAATGTCTGCGCCATTGTACAAATATTCTCCGACATCAAGAATATTCCACGACCAAACAAATATTCCTCGACAACAATGAATATTATATAACCACTTGCTTATTTTGTAAAATTTGCACATTTCACCCATAACCAAAGCATTATATCAAATTAACACCTTATTTTGCGCTCTAAAAATCCAATTTGGACAGCCCTTGCTTGCCAGTGCTCTATCCCGATTTTTGTTAGTGGAAATCATCCAAATTAAGAGAGAGAAAATAACCCAATTATCGAAATCAAACAAACTGTATATGAATGACTGAAATCCCCACTTACCTCAAGTGGGAAACCCTAGCTTGACTCTGATCTCCTTTTGAATTCACGCCTGACTTGAGGTTAGTCTGATTCTATAGTGAATGAGGGATTGTACTATGTAGAGGGTGAGGGTTTTGTGGAGAAGAGGGTATGTTGGGTTGTTTGTGCTGTCGAGAGATATCGAGAGACAAGAGAAGTAATGGGCACAACTGCTGGCTTCCTTGCATTTTTAAAAATAAAATCTCGCCCGTGGCACTGCGGCGCGGGCATTACTTCGTTGCTTGGCGCTGCGACGCGAGAAAACAGTAGCTTGAGTTCGCTTGTGGCGCTACGGCACGGCCTGTCCTTTGTTTTGTGGCGCTACAGTGCGAGTCAATAGTAGTTTAGCTCTCTTAGGGTGTTAGGGCGCGAGGGATAGACTAGTTGATGGCGCTGAAGCGCGAGTATGCAGTGGGTCAAGACATATAGTGGCGCTGCAGCGCGAGATCCCCTTTGTTACTCGGCGCTGTAGTGTGAGGTGTAGATGTTAATAAAGACCCAGCGTTGCGGCGCCGCCTGCAGTGTAAAATCTGGCGCTGCAGCGCTAGCATTCAATAAGTGTTTTTCCTACCTGTTTTCTGCACATGCCAAGATAAGGATAAGAAAATACACTACGAAGCAAACATACATTATTACAAATGACATAATAACTAAATATACAATACCACATACAATAAACATATGATAGCCAAGAAAACATGCTAAAGGGAAAAGACACAATGTAAACTAGACATAAGTAAAGAAAAACAACGAAAATTGATACTGAGATAGGGTTGCCTCCCCTCCAAGTGCTTGTTTTAAAGTCGTCAGCTTGACTATTCCGATATCGTTCAATCCGGCTCATATGCGAAAATGACCATTTCATGCCGCCTATTTGTCAATTCTTTTAAATTATTGGCAGACATGGAAGATTGATCATCCCCATTTTCTTCACCCGTCAGCAGGAATAATCTTTCACCACTGGAATTATCCACTAATTCGCCTTTTTTATCAATCTGAAAGCGTTCTTTGTGCGCTAGTGGGCCTTCCAGAGTTTCCACAATCGTGAGCGTGGTTTTCAACTGTTGATTAATCTTGATAATACAACCA
Organism: Panax notoginseng; assembly: GCA_016801055.1. Taxonomy (NCBI): domain Eukaryota; kingdom Viridiplantae; phylum Streptophyta; class Magnoliopsida; order Apiales; family Araliaceae; genus Panax; species Panax notoginseng. Next base: position 209,201,951 of record CM029013.1, on the reverse strand, counting down.
CTGTTGATCCTTTCTTCTCCTACTTCAGACTCCACTGGTTGGTCAATTTGCACCATGACATGTCCATCAACAACTGTGTGAGACTCATCACCTTCTCCTTGCGTATCCACCATGCATTGCTCTACTTTTTCATCGTTGAGATCAATTATCACCGGTAGATTATCTTTCAATGGATTTGTAATGGCATTGACGAGTTGCCCCAATTAACTTTCGAGGCTCTACAATGCGGCTTCTTGGCTTGCCATCCGAACCTCATTTCTCTCAATAAAGTTGGTGAGGAGCTCTTCAAACCTTTTCTCTTCTTCTTGTGTTGAGTATTCAGAAAAACTCTCATTAGGTTGAGATGTCTCCTTATACTGCGGCAGAGACTGATATTCAAATTGATAGGCATAATTCAGATTATGATATTGCTCTTGACTATATTCCCAAGAGTTTGGATAACCCTGACAGTTTGGATGATAGGAAATCGGTTCAATGTCAGCTCGTTCCTAACAGTAGGCAGTCTGAGTGGACTGACACTCAAGATTGTCAAAAAACCTCAAGACATTTACAATTTGAACTTGAAATTGCTCGAGTTTGTTTGATCTTTATTTGCGCATGTTTTTCGATTACGATAAATAGGCTGACAAGATTGTATGTAAATACGACTCTTGTGCAAGACTTGGCGTAAGTTGGGGCCTTACAGTTCTATTTATTGTTATCGTTTGTGAGATTAGATTGATAAGATTGTAAGTCAATGCATTGCTCTTGTGCAAGACTCAACGTAACTGTTGGATCCTTACAGTACGATTTGCATGACACATTTTTATTAAACCTGTATTTCTATTTTAAATAAAGTCAGGCTCAAAACTATAAAACAAGCGCTTATTGGGAGGCAACCCAAGTTATAAATTTTTATGTTAGTTAATCTCAGGTACCAAATAGCTATGACCATGATTCACTAACGAATCGCTAAGCAAAGTAAAAGGCAAGGCATATCAAGGCACAAGTTAAGGCCAAAAAGAAGGTTCAAACTATTGCTTGAATTTTGTTGGTGCTTTTGAATTGGAATGGCTCCAAAATGACTTACGGTGGTGAGGATGTTGTCGATGACGATTAGTACAGCCTCAGGGAAGTCCTCAGTTTTAATTTTATCTATCTTTACATTGAGGACAATGTTTTTCTTAAGTTTGGGGGTACTCGTGATATTCTTGGTACTTGAGTTAGTATTATGTTATTATGTTAGTTATTTTGATGTTATTATGTTTAGTTATGAATATTAGTTAAAAATTTGAAAATTTTGAAAAAATTTCATTTTATGTTATATCTTAGCAAATAGTAGACGTTAATTGCGGAAGGTGACAACTAATAAATGATTACGGAAGTCCTTTGCATTGAATTCCTTATATTGCGTTTAGTAAGGACATTGTCAGTTTCAAGTTTGGGGGTCTTCTACGTTTTGTTTTGATATGTTTTGTTTTATTGTGTTTTTTGTGTGGGTAACTGCATTTCTAGTATAGGTTGTGTCTCTTGAGCATTGATTTAATTTGAATTGAGCTATAATATATGATCAGGCTAATGATCGTTAAGGTTATAACTCAAGAAAAATGGATAAATATTGCTAAGTTTGGGTGATTGACTTATTGTTTGTTATTGCTTTGCTTATGACTCCTACTTTTGAGCACTCGTCCATTTGTAATGAACTAGTTGTATACTTAGAGGAGGCTAATATAATCGAATGCTTGTGGGAGATATCAATAAGCTGTAGAACTCGTTTAAACATCACTCGAAGCAATATATGTAAGTTTGATTAATTGGTCATGTGGTGGGTTGAGATGGAGCGTAAAACGAACTTACTCATAAACACATACTTAGGGGAGATAGAGCGTAAAACACACTCACCTATAAAAAAAGAAAGAAAGAAAAATATATCGAAAATCTTGCGGTGGGTTGAGATGGAGCGTAAAACGCACCCGCCCATAAAAGCAGACTTAGGGTGAGATGGAGCGTAAAATGCACTCGCCCATAAAAGCGGACTTAGAGTAAGATGGTGCATAAAATGCACTCACCTAAGAGTCCTTTGATCTCAAATTTTTAGAATGTTTGATTTGTCTACAATTGCGATGAGTGATGTGTTAAGCATGTAGTTTTTTAAGTTTTTTTTTTCATAAGGTAATATAGCAGCATAAGCCAATCCGAGTTATAATTGGTTTAGTGCAAATGGATACACATACACACGGGAAGGATCTAAAGTAAGGTATAACTAACAAGCAAGTTGAAATCCTATACGTTGTGACATTTTGAAAGTTTTTTAACATCTTTTAGGCCATTGTTCAAACTTATTAATTCATTGCTAAAATATTTGATTGTTTGAATTTATTTTTATAGTTTTTGTTCTTAGTGTTTTACTTGAGGACAAACAAATATTCAAGTTTGGGGGTATTTGATGAGTGTATTCTATATACACAAATTAGGTACCTTTAAGTTTGTTAATTTATAAATTCTAAGCTAGTTCGTTTGGTTTTTATGTGTTTTTATCGTATTATTGTGAAATGTGGCTTTTAATTGCTTTTAAGTGTTTTTGTATTAGTTTTATGTGTTTTTACTTTGTTTTTTAGGAATTGGATGGAATGTCATTTGGGTCGATGGTTGGAATCGCCAAATTCGCATTTTCGGTTTGCCATTAACATAGCAGTCCTGGGAAGCCCCATTTTGGCCATGATCCGGCCATTATCTATCATAACTCCATGAATAAATGTTGTAGATCAACGTCTCCTCTTTTCGGATCATCTTGAATCGTCTCAATCAGAGTTTGGATACGAGAGTTATGGCCATTTTCCCAACGGGTGTCAAATCTAGAAACTACCAATTGCTATTTGCATAGCAGTCACTTCAAAGCCAATTTGAGAATTTCTCCAGCCATTATTTCGAATAACTCAAAGAATGAAAGTTGTATATCTACGTCTCCTCTTTCCGGATCATCTTTAATCATTCAAATCAGAGTTCATATGAAGAAGTTATGGCCATTTTACCAACAGATGTCTAAGAAGAAAATTACTCGGTGCTACATCGTGACTTGCTAGTGTATTTCCGGCGCTGTAGCACCACAAAGCAGTAGTTCAGCCCCTTTTTCATGCTGCAGTACCCCGTTCAAACCAAATCAAGGCGCTGCAGCGCCACACACTAAAGTTTAACTGATTTCAGTTATTAAATACTCAACCTAATGACCCAATGAACTTATCTTTCATTTTAACTTGCAACCTAGAAGGAGAAAAGAGAGAGGAGGTGGAAGAGCTTGGAGAAGGAAGGCCATGGCCTTGTGCCATGGTTGTTCAACAAGATTGGAAGTGCTTCAATGGTGGGCTTTATCTAGAAACAAAGGGTGAGCCATTCCTTTTCTTTCTTCTTCCTCTAGCGGCTAGAATTCATGCTTGGGGATCTAGTGGACAAACACTTGTAACACCAATGGAGGCAAGGAATTGAATTAAGTTTCTAACTTTTCTTTGATACTTGTATTATCCATGAGTGATTACCAAATATTTGGAATAGTTTGATTTATTTGTTATGAATTAAACTTCTAATTTGCTTTTCTTTTGATTGGTGTCATACGAATTGGTTCTTTATATTTTGTGGAAAATGTTTAATTGATAAGGAATTGGTAATTAGTTTGGTAATCTATTTGAAATTGGAAAATGAATTGTGGATTTAGACCAAAAATATAAGGGCATGTGATTATGTTATGCATAACTTATATATTGTCAACTCATAGTGGCCGCCATGATCATAAAGAGAGTTAAGAGATTTGAACAAAGTGATGCACGCCAAGTGTTTGACAAAATGCTTGTGTGTAGATATTGTGTTCTTAGCTCTTTATCTATCTATCTATGTTTTGTTTTTCTGTTATTTTGATTAATTGTATTCATAATTTATCGTTTAATCAACTGTTTAAATAAGACTGGGGCGATATAAAGTTAGTACTTGGTTCATCATTAGAGATAATTCCTCGTGGGTTCGACAACTCTCTTATCATTATATTACTTGTTGACCGCGTATACTTGCGTGTGTTTAGTGATCGTGAAAATGATTTTTGGCGTCGTTGCCGGGGAACTATTATTCTAATATTGTCCAATATTGATTTCTATCAATTTAGTCTTAATTTGGACGTATATATATATATATATATATATATATATATATATATATATATATATATATATGAGAGGACGATCACTGTTATCAATGGCCTTATGAGAGGACGACACAACCAAGTTCTAAAGAAGGACTCAAGCAATTGCAAGTTCAAATTGAAAATGTCTTGAGGTTTTCTGACAATCTTGAGTGTCAGTCCACTTAGAGTACTGCCTACTATCAGGAACGAGCTGACATTGAACTGATTTCCTATCATTAAAACTATCAGGGTTATCCAAACTCTTGGGACTACAGTCAAGAGCAATATCATGATCAGAATTATGCCTATCAATTTGAATATCAGTCTCCACCGCAGTATAAGGTGACATCTCAACCCAATGAGAGTTTTTCTGAATACTCAACACGAGAATAAGAGAAAAGGTTTGAATAGCTCCTCACCAACTTTAGTGAGAGAAATGAGGTTCAGATGGCAAGCCAAGAAGCAACATTGCAGAGCCTCGAAAGTCAATTGGGGCAACTTGTCAATACCACTACAAATCCACCGCAAGATAATCTACCGATCATAATTGATCTCAATGATGAAGTAGTAGAGCATTGCACGGTAGATACGCAAGGAGAAGGCGGTGATTCTCACAAAGATGTTGAGGGAAATGTCAAGGTGCAAATTGACCAACCTGTGGAGTCTGAAATAGGAGAAGAGAGGATCAACAGTGGTTGCACTGTCAAGACCAATCAACAGTTGAAAACCACGCTCACGGTTGTGGAAACTCTAGAGGGCCCACTAACGCACAAAGAACGCTTTCAGATTGATGAAAAAGGTGAATTAGTGGATAATTCCAGTGGTGAAAGAATCTTCGTGCCGATGGGTGAAGAAAAGACGGATAACCAATCATCCATGTCTGCCATAAATTTAAAGGAGTTGACGAATAGGCGACATGAAATGATCATTTTCGCTTATGAGCCGGATTGAACGACAACAGAATAGTCAAGCCGACGACTTTAAAACAAGTGCTTGGTGGGGAGGCAACCCCATCTCAATATCAATTTTCCTTGTTTTTCTTTACTTATGTCTTGTTTACATTGTGTCTTATCTTTTTCGTTGTCAATATAGCTGGCAGTATGATTATTTCAATGTCTTATATCCTATGCATATGCATGTTTTTTTGTAAATATAGGAAAGAGGCAGCATGTTATTTAGTATGTTGTATTGTTTATATATAGTCTTTAGAGTAAAAATAGTTATTTTATTGTTTTAATAATGTAAGTTTGCCTTTGTAGTCTATTATCTTAACCTTGGCTTGGCATTTGCAGAAAACCAGACAGAAAAAACACTTATGTAAGGCTCGCGCTGCAGCGCCATCAGTTGTACTGAAACTCGCATCACAGTGCCACTCACGCCACAGCACCTACAAACAAAGGCCACACTCGCGTCGCAGTGCCACTACATGGCCAAGCATACTGCTTTCTCGCGCTACAGCGCCACAGAACAAAGGATAGGTCGCGCCGCAGCGCCACAAGCGAGCCTAACCTACTGTTAACTCGCGCCGCAACGCCGACCAAAGAAGGACAGGTTGCGCCGCAGCTCCACAAGCGAGATATAGTTTTTAAAAATAGTTTTGGCCAACAGTTTTGACCATTACTTCCCAGCTCTCTCGACATATCTCGACAGACATCGATAGCCCAAGCAACCCATCAGTTATTTCACTCCCAAAAAGTTCTAGTAGTGATCGATTGCTCATCTCAAACCACCATAACAAATCGAGAGCCTCCATCAATTGCTTGTCAGAGTTCGAACCCACACGTTTCTCACCTAGGGTTTTCCCACTCAAGGTATTTTTAGATTTCATTCAATTAGAAACATACTTTGCTCGAATTGTTGGGATTGCACACTTCTTGTTTGTTTGGGTGATTTCCACTTACCAAAATTGGGATAGAGCACTGTCAAGCAATGTCTGTCCAAGTGGGTCTTAAGAGCGCACGCAAGTTGTTTGACAGATTGCTTGAGAGAAAAATTTGACTGTTTGGGGCTGTTTTGACATTGAAATATCATTGGGGATTATTCTAGCCTAAGTTTGGGGGAGTTTGGACTTGAGTCTTCTATTTTTATCAAACCAATCGCTAAAATTTCTGACATGGCTTCAAAGTGGCAACGACTTAGCGTTGGCGGTTCCTCGTCTGCAGCACCAACGGCTTGGGACAACACCAAATTTGTCAATAAAGAGGCATGGAAATGGTACAAGAATTCTTTTGCCCAACGGAACTTGATTCCTGAACGGGGGTTGAGGCTGGATAAAACAAAGGATGACGAGCTAGCAGCTATGATCTTGGGACGTCGGTGGATGCATTCCTCTAAGCCGCCTGAGTCGGCCATCGTTTATGTGGTTCGTGAGTTCTATGCTAATATGAGTGTCGATGGTCTTGCTGTTGTCCAAGTCAGGGGACGATCAGTGGCTTTTGGAAGCTAAGCTATCGATTCTCTATTCGCGATGCCTAGCTATGATGGCAGGGACTACATGGAGTCGAGGCTTCGCAACTATGACTTGAACGAGATTATTAGGAGGCTTTGCAATCCCGGGACTACATGGGAGACAAATGACATGACGAGTGAGAGGACCAGTTTCCCGCATGCTGCACTCAGTTACTATGGGAAGGCATGGTTCAGCTTTATATGTGCCAACATGATCCCGACTCGTCACCTGAGCAATGTGATTAAGGATAAAGCGATCCTCTTATTTGCCATTGTCACGGGTCTGAACGTGGACATCGGAGTTCTTATACATGAGTCCATCATGAAGGCGATCGAGGGCACCACCTTTACAGGACTCCCACATCCATCCTTGATCACCTGGCTCTATAAAAGGGCGGGTAACCATTGGGGGTCGAAAGAGATAGCTTTACCGCCCATGTCAGTCATCGACCATCAGATCATCTAGCGCTTCAATGTATGGGACGAGGCGGCTTCACATGTTAAAGGCGAAGGGTATGGGCCACCTACTGAGCCACCTCCTTCAGCAGAGGCCGAGCACCCGTAGCCACCAGATGTAGGCTCAGCTTCATAGGGACTACTTATTGAGATCATGTCATCCCTCACCCTACTACATCAGAAACAAGACGCCGATGCTCAGAGGCAACAGAGGCACATAGCAGTAGTGGCCCAGAGGTAGGACATAGCAATGCAGTATCAGGTTGAGCTGGTCAACACGATGCAGAGCATATACACTGTGTATAGTGGCGAGGATGCTGAGTTTATGCCATTCCAATTCCCGGAGCCTCCTGTCTTCCCATCATACCCTCCACCATCACTGCCCGCCAAAGCTGACAAGGATGATGTTGCTGCCGAGTGACTGATCTTCAGGGAAGCCCTCTTGTATAGATTGATATATATTTAGCAATGAGGGCATTGCTCACCTTAAGTTTGGGGGTGTTATGGTTCATTATCTATTTTATTTCTGTCTACTGTCGTGTTAGGTTGCCATATTTAGTATTTTGCTTATGTTTTTATCAGTATTGTAGTGCAGTCATTTTGAACTGCGATATTATGTTTTGGATTATTACGGATGGATGCCATGAACAGTTTTTGCTATTATTTATGAATGCTTGGATTATTATCAGCATGTACCTTTGGTTTATAGCCATCTTTTTTGGGCTTATACATATTTATATGATTGTGCCATGTTAATGACTTGATTACCCTTTTTTGAGCTGCTATTATGCAAGGGTGGTATATGTGACGCCCCCAAATCTGGGTATCTTTCAACTCTACATATGGTGTTACACGGTGCTATAGTTCACACATACATTCAATTAAAAAGCCTCAAAAGAACGAATATGTCTTATATATATTCCAAAACAATGTTCTCTTCCCAAGTTCTTTATAACCAATACATTTATTCTTGTCATAATATCAAATATTAACATCATTCACCTATACTATTACATAGGTAATCTATCTTTAACGGATCCTTCGGTCTTAGCTGTATTCATATGGTTCAAGCAAGAATGAGCATAACTTTCTCAGCAAGTATGACAATTCCATTAAAACAATATGCTTAAAACATAGGAATCGTATATCTTCAATAACTGAATAATAGTTATGAAGTACTATTGATAATTCAAAATAGCACTTCACTTTTCTTTAAAACATTTCACAATGAATAATATTCTGTAAAACAGGAATTCTGGTCCAAGACCATGAGCATTTCATACCTTCTTTGAAAAGGACAACCCGACACCAAGTCCGTAAGTTCGACATTACTTACGAGCACATCTAGGTGATCAGCCTATAGTACTCTATGTTGATCAACACTAGATTCTTTAAACGCATGTATGTTTAAGTTTTGGCAACCTCATGTGCCTATCGTTTGACGACAAAATATTTGTTTAGCATACTCAGTCTTCATTTGAAAACCACACCAACATAATTTGGCAAAACATTGACAATACATCAATAGATTATAAGAAATCCAACACATCTTAAGTCTAGCTGAAAGAATTGGCTTTAACTTCATCATACAACAATTCATGCGTAAGAGACATGAATCATAAAGCTTATCCAGATTGAACATAGACAAGGGTTAGAACACTTGCCTTCATTGTCTGCTACTGTTATTACACGTTCACTTTAAGTCTTTAAGGTCTCTACAATATATGATCACATAACGTAATACATTAGATCATATATAATCAAGTATGGTTACTACTATATCTTACCCTTTTTCTCAATCTAATCATGTATTAGATTTGTTACTATTGGTTCTGACTTGCCGTTATAATTTACATCATTCTTCCATTCACATTCGATTGATTATCTTTAATCCTTTAGTTATCATACTTAAGGTTTAACAATATCTTAACCAATGTTACATTAAATTTTAGTTCATTACTAATCATTTAACTCTCTTTCTTTACTTATAAGCTTTCCTTACTGTGCATGCTATAGTGCTGGCACTGCGGCGCCAGCTTCTCTGCCGTGCTGCGGCGCGAGTTAATAGTGGTCAGGGTCCGGGCTCGGTGCTGCGGTGCGAGTCCTTATTCTATTAGTCGCGATGCGGCGTGAAAGTTCAATAGGTCAGGTGTGACGCCCCGAAATCCGGGTTGCCTGACCCAGAGTTTGGTGCTCACAATCCGCAATATAACAACATCTAACTACCCATTCATTTATGAATAACAATACATAACTCGTTAACAGATGATGTTAATACAATAGTCCCAGGTTATCTAACATTAATATTACAAACATACCCTTTAGATATACAAAAATGGTTTGCAAACATAACATAATAATAATGTTCATTGAAACTACTCCAGCATTTTGCCTTTGCCCTTGTTCTTCACAGCACCTTTTGCCACTTCTTCCCTAGCTGAAATGTTTTATTTAGCAAGGGTGAGCAACAAATTTTCCCCGCAAGTTAAGACATACAATGAATGTATAAGAATCAAGAATAGCAGACTATCGAATTTGATAGAATAATACCAAAGTTCGGGAAACTTTGAAATAGCTAAACGCATCTCTAATTACTAACAAATCTTCTCGCAATCTATGCAACACAATAATTTGATAATGAAAGAGTGCAACGCTTTCAAAGTTTCTACGATATTCAAATGAATAATCAAGAATCAATTCTACACAATAACAAAGTGGAATGTTTTTCAGATTTATGTTGAGTGATCCATTGGATCTTGAACTTCTCTTCTCGAGTAACTATCAAAGATTTGACTTTGATAAACCCAGGTGTATCAGATAACCGTATAGATTAAATCATACCCATCTGCAAGTACTTAGAGCGGTCAACTCCTTGTACCCTATATTATGCATAATACTTACACGCCCGCAAAGGTCGAATATATACGACCAGAAATGTTCCGTTTGTATAAAAGATTGTTCTTCTCAGTCTTATAATTAGAGTTTGATTTATAACAACGAAATACAATGATTTCAATATCTAATCACTTCTCGATCATGCCAAAATAATTGGCATCAATCAATCAATAATAATTGAATTCTTTTCTCGAATATATCAAGTTCTAACAAATGTTCGTCTAGCCGGAATAATTAGCTAAGACATTGCTCAATACGATTCTACAATAGACAAAAATCAACTGTACTATATACAATTAATAATAACTTCTACGGATGTGAATAACCAATAACAGTTATTCCCCAATCATATTCTCAAAATCAATAATTCAATTTGAATTATAAACATGCACTTACTGCGAATAATCAACAAAAATTTTCAGACGTGGTATAATCAGCAATAATTAACCACAATTATATTTGGAAAGTAATAACTCAAGGTTGAGTTAAGGAAACTTGCCTTCCACGTTGATTACTGCTACACAATATACTTATCTGCATTCGTAAGACCTGTAATCAATAATATTGATCTCACAATTAGCACAATAATTCATAGCACATATAACTGTAATTTATAGTCAACCTTTCTCCTAAGCACATTACCACATAGCCACATCAGTGTTTATAACCTATATAAACACTTATCAAGTATAAATAGTTCAGCTTGGTTGGACTTCGGTCTCATTTCAGTGTCTTAGTCACCCTATCCGATAATTAACACTTATATTGTCAATTAAACTCGGTCTTAAAGCTTCAATATTATTTTAGATAATTCAAATATCGTTCATAATATTTTCCAAAAGCTTTTAATAATTTTCTAAACAATTATTATAATTTATAATAATTTTTCAAACACTGGAATCATTTTTAAATGATTTAAATACTAATTAATTCCATCATCATTAATATTTAATAATATTAAAATATTAATGACATACTATCAAAATATTAAAGTTATTATTAATAACTTAAAATATTTTTAAATTATCAATATTCTACTTAAATAATTTTTAAAATAATTAAAATCATTTTTAAACTATCACGATTAATATTTAAATATTAATGAATTTATCATAAAAATATTAAAAGTCATTAGTTATAACTTAAAATATTTTTAAATTATTTTTTCTCATTTTTAAATAATTTTTAAATCAATAAAACCATTTTTAATTCATTTATTTAATATAATAATTAAAAAAATCTATTATATTTAATATTATATTATTAATAAAAATTACTTAAAAATATTAAAAGTTACATTTTATAACTCAAAATATTTTTAAACATTTTATTCTTATTTAAAATTATTTTTATAATATTAAAATTATTTTTCTTTAATTTATTTAATACACTAATTAAATAAATTAACTATCATTAATATTCAAATAATTATAAATATTAATGAAAAATATCCCAAATAAATAAAAGTTATTTTTTAGAATTTTAAATAATTTTTAAAACTATTTTTGTAATTTTTAGAATTTATTTTCTATTTTTAATTAATTTTCAGAAAATCAAAAATTAAAAATAATTAAAACTGTCGTTATATGCTATAGCGACAGTAACCGTCACTGTTGGTGTTCTTGAGGTAAAAAACACTGACACAGCCCAGTTCTCCAAGGTCTCGGTTTGACCGACTTTAATTCTGTGTTCATCATGTTTCTGGGCTTGCTTATGCATCAATTCTGTAAAAATCCAAAACCCAAATAAGATTCGGTTATGTAAAATCCAGTTACATCAATAAAATTTCTCCGTTCTGAATATGTTATGTGTTAATATATACTCTATTTAACAAATTTGATCAAATAAAATTTTGTCCGAAAAACGTCGTGCTTGAAACCTCGTGCTTAAATTTTTTTTTTCGAAAAACGGACTTTTCGGTATATTTGTTAGGACAAGTTGCTTTGTTGTGTTTACACTGACAAAACGCTTTGTCTTGCTTATTAGGATTAGTGAGAAATCTAGGTTAGTAACCCTAGATTAACAAACTCTAATCCTAATCAGCAAAACCCTAACCCTAATTTTGAAACCTAACCTAATTAGCTAATTTAACCCTAATTAGATTATCTTAACACCTAATCATGGTTAGTAAACTTCAATTAGGTACTAATAAACATCCTTTAACAATCCTAATCTTTAAAAACAAAACTCTAATCAAGATTAGTGAAGATTAGGGCATAGTTAGGCTACTAAACTAACCTAACTAGCTCACAAGTAGGTTAGGAGTCGCCATTGCAAGTTCATAGGCTGCCCATGACATGCTTGTAACTCCCAAGCATGATAATAGTCATCAAATCAGATATTTTTGGAGTCAAGTTGCTTGAAAATGTCCAAAAAGCCAAGTTGAAGAATTCTATAAATAGGAATCCTAGGGCTGAGCAAACTCACGAAATTCCTAAGCCAAGATACACTTATATACTTACCAAATCAAGCCTGGGTGATAGCAGCAACAAAAATCAGAAGCTAGAATCGAAAATCAATCAAGAAAAGGTGCAAACCCTAATTCATAATTAGCTATTTGATCCTTTGTTAATTTTGTTGTTTAGATGTTTAGAAATATGTATTAGTATGCTAGAAAGTATGTTAGATTGGTAGAACACGTTTTCATAACATCTAGATACCTTAATTAAGTGTTTTTAGACATCTGGAAATTTTGGAAAATCTAGTCTGACAGCTGAATGTCAGGGCTTGTAGATTCATATGTATTTATGTTTAGGTCTGTTAATTGTATGTTACTTGTAGCCTGTTAGTAGGTATTTAATCTGGAAAAGAAAACATGTTCATTAGAACCATAGATTGCAGGTTATAAGTGGTCAAAGTGCGTTGACCGTTTACGGATTGTAGTTTTATGGGTTACCCAGAAAACTCAAGAACAGTTTGTACCGACTACTTTGACCAACTTTTTGATCGCCTTCTGTTTGTTGTTTTTGTAATGTTTTATTTTAGTTTAACACCTTGATATATGTAATACATGTCTATGATCTTAAATTGCTTAAACAACTTAGGATTACTGGAATTAATGGTCAAAAGTCGTTGACCGAGCTTGACCAAGTTTTCGGGGTTACCCAAAAAATTGAAGAACACGAAGAATAACATTTGGCTGTACTTTGACCAACCTAATTAGAAACCTTAGAATTATGATTTGTTCAAGTTAGTGTTATGTATATGTACCCTGACATATATACTACATGCTACATCAAACACAACACACATCTAATACACAGAATCAAAGATATTAAAGCCACAAAACCGTTGACCGGCCATGACCACTGTTCTGGGTTGCCCATAAACTCAAGAACAGCTCTGACGGTGACTTTGAGCCTCTATAACTTCTTATTATATGTAGGTTAAAGCCTGAAAATTGATTAATGTTGTACTACTGTAAGAGTACTATAACATCAATACTTGATCAAAGCCAAAATCATAAACAGTAGCTAAATAATTCGTGGTCAAACTAGTCACTCGAGAACACCTACAACGACACTTTCTGTCACTGAAGGGCTTTAGCGACAGACAGAAATTGATTTTTCTAAAAATTAAATTATAAAAAATAGAAATAATTAATAAATAAATATAAATAAATACAAAAACAATTTTAAAAATTATATTAAATAAATATAATTAATTTCTGATATTTTTACATAAATTCAATAAATATTTTATTTTCTTTAGATATTATTAATAATTAACTTAATAATGAAGTAATTAGAATAATTATTTATAAATACTAAATAATTATTGAAAAATAATATTAATGATATAAAAATCATAATAAAGTATTTAAAAATAATAAACAATGTTTTTGTAAAATATTAAGTAAATATTAATTACCTAAAAATAGAAATAAATGATTTAAAATCATTTAAAGGATAAATAAATGTTTTAAAAATATATTAAATTTTTTTAAAATTTATTATAATGGATATATAAATTATCTAAAAATATAATAAATTTTATAAATAAAATTTAGTTCATATATCAACTTATTTAGTATTCGGTAAAGACATTTAACACCGAAACCTTATCGAATCTAACCCGATCTTATATAAATGATATATTTGAGTATTGTTATCAATACTAACGTGTTATATTTATATATATATGAACATCGTAGGTATTTATTAAACGAATTGAGTAGCATAACTTGACTGATCTACGCTCAGGCAAGTTCTTCTTAAACATTAACTTATGCAAATTTCTTAAACCATGTTTATTGTTGAACAAGATTTTTATCTTGATATGCTATTGATATAATATATTACACCTACATTTGAATTACCCTTTATTGTAAGGTTATTGCTATAGCTTCAGCATAACTAAGAAATAAAATATTTATTCATATTGATTGATAAGCTTAAATTGTTGTGTCAAACCAAATTGGTTGGTAAGACATCCTATTCTGAAGTTGAGTATCCCGTAAGAGATCATTCGGTCAATAAAATATTGACAGTAATTTGGGTTCATTTGAGCATTGGTAGGATGAGATGCATACTCCTAAGTTATTGAATAGGCTGATCCCCTATCTTATATCTAAACAAAATTTTTATGTCAGTGTGACTGACAGAAATAAAAATCCATATTAAAATGGTAACAACTATCAGTCAAAATTTGAATTGTAGTATTTCTTCAAATCATATATTGTTATAAATACAAAACTTGCTGAGCATGTCATAGCTCACCCTTACAAATTATTCCTTTTGCAGTTTTAGATGGTAATCCTGGAACATCTGGAGTAGATAAAGGGAAGCATCCCTGCTTAGATTAGGTTATATTCATGTCTAGTTGAATACTTTGTAATAAGAAACTCGTTATGAGAATCATGTAATCGAACCCTAATATTTATGTATATAAATAACATCTTTTATTTTTCGCAACCGTGTTTTCTTACATATATAGATGTAAATTTAGAATTCTTTGAATCTAGTTGAGATCCTTGGGAACTATTCATCTGAGTGAGGATATTAGTAATATGGATTGTTCATGTTATTACTGATATTCTGGATTTCTGATAAATAGTTACTATCGATACGATAGTATAAATTTGTAACGAATGAGTGGTTTGAGTTGTGATTCTGAGGACATAATTCTTGTAAAGAGGGAATGATGTAACAATCCAGATTTTTAATTATAATATTTAAATATTTATTGAATTATATAAATATTTAATAGAGTTGTTTATCGCTGAATAAATATTTGTTTAATTGATTTGATTTGATTTGGTTAATTATTTGTTTAATAAATAATTAATGAGTTAAGAAAACTAATAATGATGTGATAATGTTCTAGTTTAATTTAATAATTAAATTAGAGAGTTTATATTGATTAAATGAATTATTATATTGATATTTCATTTTTGATGGGTAATTATTTGTATTGAGTTTTGTGATTTAATTATTTAATTGATAAATTGTTATTGGTATTAATTAGATTAAGTATGAAAACTTAATTTAAAGAAGTGTGACAAATAACTTTATTATAAGTGGTTATTAAAATAAATTAAAGTAGTTTTTAATTTAGTTTGTCAAACAAGTCTTAAATATATTACGTCTTTAATTTTAAAGAGTTTTGCCAAACGGAGCCTTATGGCTTTTAGATTTTAAATTTTGAATTATTAATAATATAATATAAATAATATATATATTAATTTGGTAACTGCTAATTTAATAAGGTCATTAGTAGCGTCAATTTTTAGACGTTTTAAATTAGTACGTTGATTTTATTTTCTACGTATAATCTATTTGGCTAAAGCCTAAGTAAGAAAAGGGAAGAAAATTTGTCAGAGAAAAACTTAGAGACAATAGAGTTTTGAGAGAGACTATCAAGGGTTGGAGAGAAAGTTCTGAGTTCTGTATTTTCAGTGTTTAGCAAGGATTTCTTAAACAACTAGAGGGCACGTGAAGTGCAGATAGCTGTAAGCTGTTAAACTGTTATTGGTAAACAACGATCATGTCAAGTCTTTCGGTTCCTATTTTCTACATGGACTTGATGAACTGTTTTAAATTGCATGATATGTTATATATGTTGAAATCATGAATTGTTAAAGTCAATATATGACTGCATTATTTTGGCTAAAGAATGATGATTGAGTATGGAACTCAATCTTGATATTTTCTATGTGAATTAAAAGTATGTATGTCATGTTACTTTAATGAGATGTATATCGAGCATGTTATTATATGTTATGTGATGCATAAAAATTGTTAGATTTTGCTGGACTGTCGAGCTCATTCTTGCAAATAACCACTTTTATAGGTCAAGATTTTAAGGTAAAGATATGTGCTAAGTGAGTTATAGAGATCTATAGTCACGAAGATTACTTATATTTTATGAGAAATTTATTTCATATTTTGAATGTAACATGCTGTTAAATTGTAAGTTGAGCTATCCGGTGTATATGGATATCTATTTATGATGTAAGACTTTGTAAAGTCATTTTGTTGTAACGATTCATGATATAAGTTTGAATCAAAGAGATATAATGTAAATGTTGCGATTTAGGGTAATACAGAAGGAAATGTATAAAAGTTTTAAATATTCCGCGTTTTTAGTGATTTTAATATCGAATAATGATGTAAAATTAGAGGTTGAATGTATGGTTAATGACTGAAGTTGAGATTTAAATTGTATGGATTTTGGGGACGTTACAGAAGAAATACAACAATTCACATTTTGACTGATAGTTGTTACCATTTTAATATGGATTTTTATTTCTGTCAGTCACACAGACTTAGAAATTTTATTTAGATATGAGATAGGGGATCAACCTATTCAATATCTTAGGAGTATGCATCTCATTCTACCAGTGCTCAAATGCACCCAAATTAGTGTCAATACTTTATTGACCGAATGATCCCTTACAAGATGCCTAACTTCAGAGTAGGATGTCTTCCCAACCAATTTGGTTTGACACAACAATTTAAACTTAACAATCAATATGAATAAACAGTTCATTTCTTAGTTATGTTGAAGCTATAGCAATAACCTTACAATAAAGGGTAATTCAAATGTAGGTGTAATATATTATATCAATAACATATCAAGATAAAAATCTTGTTCAACAATAAACAGGGTTTAAGAAATTTGCATAAGTTAATGTTTAAGAAGAACTTGCCTGAGCGTAGATCAGTCAAGTTATGCTACTCAATTCGTTTAATAAATACGTACGATGTTCATATATCTAACACGTTAGTATTGATAACAATACTCAAATATATCATTTATATAAGATCGGGTTAGATTTGATACCGAATACTAAATAAGTTGATATATGAACTAAATTTTATTTATAAAATTTATTATATTTTTAGATAATTTATATATCCATTATAATAAATTTTTAAAAATTTTAATATATTTTTAAAACATTTATTTATCCTTTAAATGATTTTTAAATCATTTATTTCTATTTTTTAGGCAATTAATATTTACTTAATATTTTACAAAAACATTGTTTATTATTTTTAAATAATTTATTATGATTTTTATATCATTAATATTATTTTTCAATAATTATTTAGTATTTATAAATAATTATTCTAATTACTTCATTATTAAGTTAATTATTAATAATATCTAAATAAAATAAAATATTTATTGAATTTATGTAAAAATATCAGAAATTAATTATATTTATTTAATATAATTTTTAAAACTATTTTTGTATTTATTTATATTTATTTATTAATTATTTCAAATTTTTTTATAATTTAATTTTTAGAAAAATTAATTTCTGTCTGTCGCTAAAGCCCTTCAGTGACAGAAAGTGTCGCTGTAGGTGTTCTTGAGTTTCTGGGCAACAGTTTGGTCATGGTCGAGTGACTAGTTTGACCACGAATTATTTAGCTACTGTTTATGATTTTGGCTTTGATCAAGTATTGATGTTATAGTATTCTTACAGTAGTACAACATTAATCAACTTTCAGGTTTTAACCTACATATAGCAAGAAATTATAGAGGCTCAAAGTTACTATCAGAGCTGTTCTTGAGTTTATGGGCAACCCAGAACAGTGGTCATGGCCGGTCAACGATTTTGTGGCTTTAATATCTTTGATTCTGTGTATTAGATGTGTGTTGTGTTTGATGTAGCATGTAGTATATATGTCAAGGTACATATATATAACACTAACTTGAACAAATCATAATTCTAAGGTTTCTAATTAGGTTGGTCAAAGTACAGCCAAATGTTGTTCTTTGTGTTCTTCAGTTTTCTGGGTAACCCCAAAAACTTGGTCAAGCTCGGTTAACAACTTTTGACCATTAATTCCAGTAATCCTATAAGTTGTTTAAGGAATTTAAGATCATAGATATGTATTACATATATCAGGGTGTTAATTTAAAACAAAACATTACAAAAACAACAAAAAGAAGGCGATCAAAAAGTTGGTCAAAGTAGCCAGTACAAATCGTTCTTGAGTTTTCTGGGTAACCCATAAAACTGCAATCTATGAACGATCAACGCACTTTGACCACTTATAACCTGCAATCTATGGTTCTAATGAACATGTTTTCTTTTCCAGATTAAAGGCCTACTAACAGGCTACAAGTAACATACAATTAACAGACCTAAACATAAACACATATGAATCTACAAGCCCTGCAATTCGGCTGTCAGACTAGATTTTCAAAATTTGCAGATTTCTAAAAACACTTAATTAAGGTATCTAGATGTTATGAAAACGTGTTCTACCAATCTAACATACTTTCTAACATACTAATACATATTTCTAAACATCTAAATAACAAAATTAACAAAGGATCAAGAGCTAATTATGAATTAGGGTTTGCACCTTTTCCTGATTGATTTTCAATTCTAGCTTCTGATTTTTGTTGCTGCTATCACCCAGACTTGATTTGGTAAGTATATAAGTGTATCTTGGCTTAGGAATTTCATAAGTTTGCTCAGCCCTAGGATTCCTATTTATAGAATTCTTCAATTTGGCTTTTTGGACATTTTTAAGCAACTTGCCTCCAAAAATATCTGATTTGATGACTATTATCATGCTTGGGAGTTACAAGCATGTCATGTGCAGCCTAAGAACTTGCAATGGTGACTCCTAACCTACTTGTGAGCTAGTTAAGTTAGTTTAGTAGCCTAATTATGCCCTAATCTTCACTAATCTTGATTAGGATTTTGTTTTTCATGATTAGGATTGTTAAATGATGTTTATTAGTACCTAATTGAAGTTTACAAACCATGATTAGGTGTTAAGATAATCTAATTAAGGTTAAATTAGCTAATTAGGGTTAGGTTTCCAAATTAGGGTTAGAGTTTGTTAATCTAGGGTTACTAACCTAGATTTCTCACTAATCCTAAAATGCACGACAAAGCGGTTTGTCAGTGTAAGCATGACAAAGCAACTTGTCCCAACAAATATACCGAAAAGTCCGTTTTTCGAAAGAAAATTATAAGCACGAGGTGTCAAGCACGACGTTTTTTGGACGACAAAATTTTATTTGATCAAATTTGTTAAATAGAGTATATATTAACACATAACACATTCAGAACGGAGAAATTTTATTGATGTAACTGGATTTTACATAACTGAATCTTATTTGGGTTTTGGGTTTTTACATTCACCCCCACTAATAAGAATTTCGTCCTCGAAATTAAAGTACAAGTTAAGTAAATAATTGAGGATAATTCTCTCACATTTTATCTTCGAGGTCCCATGTAGCCTCATTAACGTTCTGATTTCTCCAGATCATTTTAACCGATGCTATCACTTTATTTCTCAGGACTTGCTCTTTACGGTCGACGATCTGCACATGTTCTTCTACATAAGAAAGATCTTCTTCTATTTGGATTGGCTCATAATTTATAACGTGTTTATAATCAGGTTTGTATGGTCGTAATATGGACACATGAAACACATTATGGATATGATTTAACTCAGTAGGTAGTGCTATTTCATAAGCAACTTCACCAATCCTCCTCAAAATTTTAAAAGGTCCAATGAATCTCGGACTTAGTTTTCCTTTCTTGCCAAAACGTATCTTGCCCTTCCAAGGAGATACCTTCAAGAATACGTGGCTTCCTACGTTAAAGTTTCGTTGTTGATGATGTGGATCCGCGTATTTCCTTTGTCGATCTTGAGATGTTTGTAATCGTTCACGTATAATTCTGATGGTTTTAGTTGTTTGTTGAATTATTTCAGGTCCTAACATTTGTCTTTCCCCGACTTCATCCCAACACAAAGGTGTTCTACACTTTCTCTCATATAAGGCTTCATAGGGTGGCATAACTATGCTAGCATGATAACTATTGTTATAGGCAAACTCTACTAAAGGTAACTAATCTTCCTAACTTCCTTTGAAGTCTATGATACATGTTCTCAACATATCTTCTAATGTTTGTATGGTTCTCTCACTCTGTCCATCAGTCTGAGGATGATAAGTTGTACTCAATCTTAATTGTTCCTAAGTGTTTCTGAAGACTTTTCCAAAAACTTGAAGTAAAACGTGGATCTCTATCTGATACTATGAAAACATGCACACCATGTCTAGAGATAATTTCATTAATGTACAGCTTGGTAAGGTGATCTAAGTTATGAGTAATTTTAATAGGTAAAAAGTGAGTTGATTTAGTTAAACGGTCAACAATTACCCAAATGGCATTATGGCCCTTTTGTGTAGCTGGAAGGCCTACAACAAAGTCCATGGTTATATGTTCCCACTTCCACTCAGGATTTTGTAAGGGTTAAAGTAAACCACTTGGCTTTTGATGCTCAGCCTTAACCCTTTGACACGTGAGACATTTGCTTACCCATTCAGCTATTTCTCTTTTCATATTTGACCACCAAAAGTGTCGACTTAAATCCTTGTACATTTTAGCACTGCCAGAATGTATGGAAAATTTAGAATTATGAGCTTCGTTTAAGATTTCGTCTTTTAAAGCTTGGTTTAACGAAACCCAGATTCTATCTTCATATCTTATTATTTCATCCTTATCTATTCTGAATTTTTTATATTTGTCATGAGTTAGATTAGACTTATATTTCTGACATTCTTCATCATTTTCCTTTATCTCTTTGACTCTATCAAGTAGAGATGAAACTCCCTCTAAAATATAAAATTTTTGGGTAGAGGTAGTTGGACATTCCACCTCAATTTCCAACTTTTCAAAATCTTTTATTAACCTATCATTGGTGGTTACTGCGTTCAATTTATCCTGATTCTTTCTAATCAATGCATCAGCTACGACATTAGCTTTACCGGGATGATATAAGATTTCACAGTCAAAATCCTTTATCAGTTCTAATCATCTTCTCTGTCTTAGATTTAGTTCTTTTTGTGTAAAAATATATTTCAGACTTTTATGATCTGTATATATTTTGCATTTCTCCTCATACAAGTAATGTCTCCAAATTTTTAGAGCAAAAACTACCGCGGCTAACTCTAGGTCATGAGTAGGATACCTCTTCTCATAATCTTTAAGTTGTCGTGATGCATAAAGCAATCACTTTCCCATGATGCATCAACACACACCCTAAACCTTTGTGTGATGCATCACTAAATACTACAAGGCCTCCTGTCTCATCTGGTAAGGATAACACTGGAGCCATGCTCAATCGCTTCTTCAACTCTTGGAAGCTTTCTTCACATTTATCTGTCCAGACGTATTTTACCGTCTTTCGAGTTAAATGCGTTAATGGGATTGCTATTTTTGAAAAATCTTTTAAAAACCATCGATAATAACCCGTTAAATAGAGAAAACTTCATACTTCTGCTGGAGTTGTTGGTTGTTCCCAATTCACAACCGTTTTGATCTTAGTTGGATCTACAGATATTCAATTATTGTCAATTATATGACCTAAAAATTGAACTCTTTTTAACCAGAATTCACACTTGGAAAACTTTGCATAAAGTTGTTCCTTTCGTAATATCTCCAAAATGACTCTCAAGTGTTCAGTATGCTCTTCCCGTGTTTTCGAGTATACCAGAAAATCGTCGATAAACACTATAAAAAATTTGTCCAAGCATGGTTTAAACACACGATTCATTAAATCCATAAATGTTACCGGTGCATTTGTCAATCCAAAAGACATTACAAGAAACTCATAATGTCCACAACGTGTCCTAAACGCTGTTTTCGGCACATCCTCCTTTCTTACATTTAATTGATGATAACCTATTCTAAGGTTAATTTTTGAAAAATGTTCGGCCCCCTTTAATTGGTCAAACAAATCATCAATCCTTGGTAAAGGATATTTATTCTTAATAGTTAATTTATTTAGCTCTCTACAGTCTATATATAACCTCATAGTTCCATCCTTTTTCTTTACAAACAATACTGGTGCTTCCCAGGGTGAAACACTAGGTTACATGTACTTTTTATCTAAGAGTTCCTGTAACTGTATAAGTAACTCTTTCAGTTCTATAAGTGCCATTCAATATGGTGCCTTAGAAACTGGTGTTGTTCCTGGTGCAAGATCAATGACAAACTCAATTTCCCTATCTGCAGATAAACCTGGTAAGTCATCCAAAAATACATCGGGAAAATCTTTAACTATAGGTATTTAATCTAATTTTACTCCTTCTTGTCGAGTATCAACTATATAGGCCAAATACCCTAAACAACCTTTTCTAATTAATCTTTCTGCCTGAACTATAGTCAAACATCGAGATTGCTTAGGTGAACAACTATCGTTGAACACTACCTTTAACTTCGATGCAGTCAAAAGGTTTATACGTTTTTTATGACAATCAATCATCGCGTTATGGTTAACTAACCAATCTATTCCTAAAATTACATCAAATTCTCTCAACTGGATTGGTAAAAGATCTACCATAAAATTATGTCCTTTTATCACCACACTACAGTTTCTGTATATAGTTTTAACTGGAATCCTATCTTTATTAGGAATTTCTACACAAAATGGTTTGTTTAGATTTTCACAAGGTATATTCAAGTTTTTAGAAAAACTTTTAGATACAAAAGAACAAGTAGCACCAGAATCAAATAACATATATGCATTTAAAGTGTTGATAGGGATGATACCTGTCACCACGTCCAGTGAAGCAACAGCATCCCTCACCGATATATTAAATGTTCTCGCGGTAGGTCAATTTTGAACCCCAACTGCAGCTACTGTTGACTGATTATTCTCTGGTACTCTATTCTCCTTTCTTCCTTGGTTCTTAGGTTTGGGACAATTCTTTGAAAAATGGTCCAACGAACCACAAATTAAAACATTTATTTTTATTTAGAAGAGGACACTGTGGAGAAAGATGTCCTGATTGTCCACAATTATAACATTTTCTAAGAAAGCATAGTCCTTTATGTTTGTTTCCACAAGTAGGACAAGGTTTAATGTTATTATTACTAAAGTTATTATTAGTATTACCTATCTTTTTCCCAGGGTTGTTGGAAAAAGTAGTATCCCATTTCCGTTTATTATTAAACCCACCTGAACTGGGTTCTGTCCTAGTTTTCCCTTTCTCATTTTGACTCTTCTTTTCCTGATGAAATTTAGCGAGACTTTCATTTTCACTTTCGGCTATAGTAGCTTTCTCAAGTATTTTAGAGAGTCTTTATTTGGAGTACTGACAACTTACTCCAAATTTGGGGTTTTAAACCCTTCTGAAACCTACGAGTCTTTCTAAGTTTAGTTGTTACTTGATGAGGAGCAAACCTGGATAGTTCATTGAACTTGGTTGTATACTGGTTTACAGTCAGGTCTCCTTGTTTTAAATCCGGAAATTTTATTTCCATGTGATCTTTCAGGAATTGGAAAAAATAGTTTTCAAAGAACAACTCTTTGAATATTTCCCAAGGAACAATTTCAGTTTCTACCCGACCCTTGGTTGATTCCCACTAATAATTAGCCTCACCTTTCAAGAAAAAGGTTGCAAAAGTTGTCTTTTGATTATTATTTACATTGGTTACTAGGAAAAATTTCTCTACCTCAGAAATCCAAATTTGTGCATCTACAGGTTCTGATGTACCTTTATATTCAGGTGGTCCAACTAATTTAAAATCTTTGAAAGATGTGTTTTGGTTTATAGGTCTATTTATGACTCCTAGCATAAGGTCTACTAACTACTGGGTAGAATTATCATTATTATTTATTTCTCTTTAAGGTCTTCTGGTTGGTGGCATGATTCTATACAAACAACAACAAGAATTCATAAGAATTTGAATAACACAAACATAACGTTTATTTTATTTATCACAACAGTCGTACAAAATAACTTAGTATTTATACATACTACTAATTTACAAACCACTGTTTATAATATAAACTTTGAATGCTTCTTTATTCATACTAATATAAAGCATTCAACCACCTATACTACTCTCTAGAATTCATTAATATCATCAAAGGAATCCAGAATCATGTGACAAACCACAGATCGATCTATGAGATAAGCAGTTTTCTTCTCCTCTAACGGATATCGAACTACTCGGCACTGCAAATCATTAAAAGTATCTCGAACACCCAGAGATGTTTTAAGAAGTCTTGACTAAATTTTCTTCATGCCCTTTGTGCATGGTGCAGTTGTTAATTTAGTCAGTGACTATGTTTCCTCTCATGTTGTAGCATTCCCTTAGCTATATCTGCCCTAAACTTTATTTTATTATTCTCATAATCTGTTGTCTTCATTAGTGATGTCATTGCTTCATCATGCTCATTAATTCTCATTAATTGTCCTGCTACTGGATCTTCCTCTTCCTTAGCATCTAGCAGTTGTTGATCATGAAGCAATTCTTGATCCTTTGCATCACTAGCTACAAATGACTCAATTTGTGGTGGATTGTTTACTATCACCATTTCTTCAGCATTGGAGTTGGCCATCTATAAAAGAAAACTCCCTTAATACTGGTATAGAAATTTACACAACATAATAATTTTAATGTTATATTTTATGTGTACTTTAAAATTTTTACGGACTTGAAGACTATGTACTAAGATTTCTCTTCCTTATATCTATAGCCTTGTGGCTTTGATACCTAACTTGTAACGCCCCCATATCTATACTCCCATGGTATCTGATATGGTGCTTACTACGAATCAATATAAAGCATTTAAATCTATACACCCATGGTATCTGATTATAAGCTTATATTAAATTAAGGGACTATCAGATATAATTCTCATATATCCAAGATTCACAGTATCCTATAACAGATGACAATTCTCAAGAGAACTATTACTGTGTTTGGATACCCTCACTTGGATATATAAACTGTATCTATGAATAGAATCTATCTATCCGAAATCCAGAATATCAGTAATAACATGAACAGTCCATATTACTAATATCCTCACCCAGATGTATAGTCTATGCCATGTGAATTTATACTATCGTATCGATAGTAACTATTTATCTGAATTACAGAATATCAGTAATAACATGAACAATCCATATTACTAATATCCTCACTCAGATGAATAGTTCCCAAGCATCTCAACTAGATTCTAAGAATTCTAAATTTACATCTATATATGTAAGAAAACACGGTTGCAAAAAATAAAAGATGTTATATATATACATAAATATTAGGGTTCGATTACATGATTCTCATAACGAGTTTCTTATTATAAAGTATTCAACTAGACATGAATATAACCTAATCTAAGCAGGGACGCTTCCCTTTATCTACTCCAGATGTTCCAGGATTACCATCTAAAACTGCAAAGGGAATAATTTGCAAGGGTGAGCTATGACATGCTCAGCAAGTTTTGTATTTATAACAATATATGATTTGAGGAAATACAACAATTCAAATTTCGACTGATAGGTGTTACCATTTTAATATGGATTTTTATTTCTGTCAGTCACACAGACTTAGAAATTTTGTTTAGATGTGAGATAGGGGATCAGCTTATTCAATATCTTAGGAGTATGCATCTCATCCTACCAGTGCTCAAATGAACCCAAATTAGTGTAAATATTTTATTGACCGAATGATCCCTTACGGGATACCCAACTTCAGAATAGGATGTCTTACCAACCAATTTGGTTTGACACAACAATTTAAGCTTAACAATCAATATGAATAAACAGTTCATCTCTTAGGTATGCTGAAGCTATAGCAATAACCTTACAATAAAGGGTAATTCAAATGTAGGTGTAATATTTTATATCAATAGCATATCAAGATAAAAATCTTGTTCAACAATAAACATGGTTTAAGAAATTTGCATAAGTAAGTTAATGTTTAAGAAGAACTTGCCTGATGATGAGTGAGTTTTATACACATGAATTGGATACATTCAGGCTTAATTTATTGTTGTTCTCAAGTCTTTTAGGATGTTTTTATGTGTTTGTGTCTATTCATGCATGTTTTATATTGTTTTGTAGGAATTGAGGCAAAAGTTACATGGATCGACGTTCGGGGTGGCTAGATGCGCGTTTTCGGCTTGCCATTTACACAGCAGTCACTTCAGAGCCAATTTTACTATAGCTCCTGACCTTATTTCGAAAAACTTAAAGAATGAAAGTTGTAGATCTACTTCTCCTCTTTCCGGAACATCTTGAATCATCAAAATCGGAGTTCGTATGAAGAAGTTATGGCTATTTTCCCAAAGGACGTCGGAGCAGAAAATGTCAGAAAATATTCTAGCGCCGGGGCGCCCATTTGTAGTTCATTTCCAGCGCCGGGGCGCTTGGAGGCAGTGTCTCGGCGCCGTGCCCAGCGCTGGGGCGCTCGGGAAGAAGTTTGGTGCGGCCTGGACGCGTTTTGGGCGAATTTTGACACCTTTTTGACTCCAAATTGGATTGAGTTTGTTCCTAAACTCAAAATTGGACTTGTAACCTATAAATACATGATGTAAGGCATAAAATAAAGGGAGATTACATAGATTAGACTAGATAAAACACTCCATTAGATTAGAATCTAAACCCTAGTTCTTAATTAGCCATTAGAGATTGAAGCAACTTGGAGATCATTGAAGATCAAGAGCAGGAGCAAGAGGGGAGCATCAGATTTGCTGACAACAGATTCTATTCTCTTCTCTTATCATACTTTTATCTTTTAATGTCTATTCAATTGTGGATTCTTAGTTTTAATTCATTAATTATGAACTAACTCTTTTATTGAGATTTCAATTGAACTTTTTATGGCTATGAATTAGTTATTCATTATATTCCAATTATTTATGTTAAAGTGAGTTGTTTATCTTGCTTTGAGCTTATTGATTAATTATCTGATCAATAATTACCTTGTTACTCTAGAAGGAATTGGGAAAGGAATTCTAGGGTTAGAACTGGGCATGATGACATGTGACTTAGTTATTTGCACAGTGAATAATTATGTTTGTGAATAGAATGGAAATATCTCTTCACCATATGTAACGCATAAGGAATTAGGTTTGTAACGAGTTTAATTCAATTGTTTTGCATAGGAATATAGCAAGATTAATCTGGATTAAATAGAAGGCAATTGATCACTTGGAAAAGGACTTTTGGCATTTGAGAATTCCTGTTAACAATTCAGAAGACATAATAATTGGGATAATTGGATAATTGATTTATAGTTCATAATTGGGGATATTGAAGTCTTAATCTTTATTTATCTGAATTTAGTCATAAAGCAATTTAGTTTAATTAGATAATTTAGTTTTCTTAATTAGAAAAATCACAATTTGTCGTTGTTTAAATAAAATTAGTTTGGTTAAGAATTAGTACTTGGTGATTTTTATTAAATAATTCCTCGTGGGAACGATACTCTACTTTCACTTTATTACTTGTTGACCGTGTATACTTGCACGTATTCATTGATTGCGAAATCGACCAACAAGTTTTTGGTCGATTTCGCAATCAATGAATACGTGCAAGTATACACGGTCAACAAGTAATAAAGTGAAAGTAGAGTATCGTTCCCACGAGGAATTATTTAATAAAAATCACCAAGTACTAATTCTTAACCAAACTAATTTTATTTAAACAACGACAAATTGTGATTTTTCTAATTAAGAAAACTAAATTATCTAATTAAACTAAATTGCTTTATGACTAAATTCAGATAAATAAAGATTAAGACTTCAATATCCCCAATTATGAACTATAAATCAATTATCCAATTATCCCAATTATTATGTCTTCTGAATTGTTAACAGGAATTCTCAAATGCCAAAAGTCCTTTTCCAAGTGATCAATTGCCTTCTATTTAATCCAGATTAATCTTGCTATATTCCTATGCAAAACAATTGAATTAAACTCGTTACAAACCTAATTCCTTATGCGTTACATATGGTGAAGAGATATTTCCATTCTATTCACAAACATAATTATTCACTGTGCAAATAACTAAGTCACATGTCATCATGCCCAGTTCTAACCCTAGAATTCCTTTCCCAATTCCTTCTAGAGTAACAAGGTAATTATTGATCAGATAATTAATCAATAAGCTCAAAGCAAGATAAACAACTCACTTTAACATAAATAATTGGAATATAATGAATAACTAATTCATAGCCATAAAAAGTTCAATTGAAATCTCAATAAAAGAGTTAGTTCATAATTAATGAATTAAAACTAAGAATCCACAATTGAATA
Organism: Panax notoginseng; assembly: GCA_016801055.1. Lineage (NCBI taxonomy): Eukaryota > Viridiplantae > Streptophyta > Magnoliopsida > Apiales > Araliaceae > Panax > Panax notoginseng. The sequence continues at coordinate 209,173,465 of CM029013.1, read as the reverse complement.
GACATTAAAAGATAAAAGTATGATAAGAGAAGAGAATAGAATCTGTTGTCAGCAAATCTGATGCTCCCCTCTTGCTCCTGCTCTTGATCTTCAATGATCTCCAAGTTGCTTCAATCTCTAATGGCTAATTAAGAACTAGGGTTTAGATTCTAATCTAATGGAGTGTTTTATCTAGTCTAATCTATGTAATCTCCCTTTATTTTATGCCTTACATCATGTATTTATAGGTTACAAGTCCAATTTTGAGTTTAGGAACAAACTCAATCCAATTTGGAGTCAAAAAGGTGTCAAAATTCGCCCAAAACGCGTCCAGGCCGCACCAAACTTCTTCCCGAGCGCCCCAGCGCTGGGCACGGCGCCGAGACACTGCCTCCAAGCGCCCCGGCGCTGGAAATGAACTACAAATGGGCGCCCCGGCGCTAGAATATTTTCTGACATTTTCTGCTCCGACGTCCTTTGGGAAAATAGCCATAACTTCTTCATACGAACTCCGATTTTGATGATTCAAGATGTTCCGGAAAGAGGAGAAGTAGATCTACAACTTTCATTCTTTAAGTTTTTCGAAATAAGGTCAGGAGCTATAGTAAAATTGGCTCTGAAGTGACTGCTGTGTAAATGGCAAGCCGAAAACGCGCATCTAGCCACCCCGAACGTCGATCCATGTAACTTTTGCCTCAATTCCTACAAAACAATATAAAACATGCATGAATAGACACAAACACATAAAAACATCCTAAAAGACTTGAGAACAACAATAAATTAAGCCTGAATGTATCCAATTCATGTGTATAAAACTCACTCATCACCTGAGCGTAGATCAGTCAAGTTATGCTACTCAATTCGTTTAATAAATACCTAGATATTTATATATATAAATCTAACACGTTAGTATTGATAACAATACTGAAATATATAATTTATATAAGATTGGGTTAGATTCGATAAGGTTTCGGTGTTAAATGTCTTTACCGAATACTAAATAAGTTGATATATGAACTAAATTGTATTTATAAAATTTATTATATTTTTAGATAATTTATATATCCATTATAATAATTTTTAAAAATTTTAATATATTTTTAAAACATTTATTTATCCTTTAAATGATTTTTAAATCATTTATTTCTATTTTTTAGGTAATTAATATTTACTTAAAATTTTACAAATATATTGTTTATTATTTTTAAATAATTTATAACCATTTATTATGATTTTTATATCATTAATATTATTTTTCAATAATTATTTAGTATTTGTAAATAATTATTCTAATTACTTCATTATTAAGTTAATTATTAATAATATCTAAATAAAATAAAATATTTATTGAATTTGTGTAAAAATATCAGAAATTAATTATAATTATTTAATATAATTTTTAAAACTATTTTTGTATTTATTTATTTATATTTATTTATTAATTATTTCTAATTTTTTATAATTTAATTTTTAGAAAAATCAATTTCTGTCTGTCGCTAAAGCCCTTCAGTGACAGAAAGTGTCGTTGTAAGTGTTCTTGAGTTTCTGGGCAATAGTTTGGTCATGGTCGAGTGACTAGTTTGATCACGAATTATTTAGCTATTGTTTATGATTTTGGGTTTGATCAAGTATTGATGTTATAGTACTCTTACAGTAGTACAACATGAATCAATTTTCAGGCTTTAACCTACATATAACAAGAAGTTATAGAGGCTCAAATTCACTGTCAGAGCTGTTCTTAAGTTTTTGGGCCACCCAGAATAGTAGTCATGGCCGGTCAACGGTTTTGTGGCTTTAATGTCTTTGATTCTGTGTATTAGATGTGTGTTGTGTTTGATGTAGCATGTAATATATATGTCAGGGTACATATATATAACACTAACTTGAACAAATCATAATTCTAAGGTTTCTAATTAAGTTGGTCAAAGTACAGCCAAACGCTATTCTTCGTATTCTTCAGTTTTCTGGGTAAACCCAGAAAACTTAGTCAAGCTCGGTCAACGACTTTTGACCATTAATTTCAATAATCCTATAAGTTGTTTAAGCAATTTAAGATCATAGATATGTATTACATATATCAGGGTGTTAATCTAAAACAAAACATTACAAGAACAATAAACAGAAGGCGATCAAAACATTTGTCAAAGTAGCCGGTACAAACTGTTCTTGAGTTTTCTGGGTAACCCAGAAAACTGCAATCCGTGAACGGTCAACGCACTTTGACCACTTATAACCTGCAATCTATGGTTCTAATGAACCTATTTTTTTTTCAGATTAAAGACCTACTAATAGGCTACAAGTAACATACAATTAACAGACCTAAACATAAACACATATATATGAATCTACAAGCCCTGACATTCGGCTGTCAGACTAGATTTTCAAAATTTTCAAATTTCTAAAAACACTTAATTAAGGTATCTAGATGTTATGAAAACGTGTTCTACCAATCTAACATACTTTCTAACATACTAATACATATTTCTAAACATCTAAACAACAAAATTAACAAAGGATCAAAGAGCTAATTATGAATTAGGGTTTGCACCTTTTCTTGATTGATTTTCAATTCTAGCTTCTGATTTTTGTTGCTGCTATCACCTAGGCTTGATTTGGTAAGTATATAAGTGTGCCTTGGCTTAGGAATTTCGTGAGTTTGCTCAGCCTTAGGATTCCTATTTATAGAATTCTTCAACTTAGCTTTTTGGACATTTTCAAGCAACTTGCCTCCAAAAATTTTTAATTTGATGACTATTAACATGCTTGGGAGTTACAAGCATGCCATGTGCAGCCTAGGAACTTGCAATGGTGACTCCTAACCTACTTGTGAGCTAGTTAGGTTAGTTTAGTAGCCTAATTATGTCCTAATCTTCACTAATCTTGATTAGGGTTTTGTTTTTAAAGATTAGGATTGTTAAATGATGTTTATTAGTACCTAATTGAAGTTTACTAACCATGATTAGGTGTTAAGATAATCTAATTAGGGTTAAATTAGGTAATTAGGGTTAGGTTTCCAGATTAGGGTTAGGGTTTTGCTGATTAAGGTTAGGGTTTGTTAATTTAGGGTTACTAACCTAGATTTCTCACTAATCCTAACAAGCACGCCAAAGCGTTTTGTCAGTGTAAGCACGAAAAAGCAACTTGTCCCAACAAATATACCGAAAAGTCCGTTTTTCGAAAGAAAATTTTAAGCACTAGGTGTCAAGCACGACGTTTTTCAGACAAAATTTTATTTGATCAAATTTGTTAAACAGAGTATATATTAACACATAACACATTCAGAATGGAGAAATTTTATTGATGTAACTGGATTTTACATAATCAAATCTTATTAGGGTTTTGGGTTTTTACAGTCGAGATGGAGCGTGAAACACACTCGCCCATAAACGCAAGACCGATGTTAAGATGGAGCATAAAATGCACTCGCCGAATAATCTTCGGATTTCGTGAAGTCTAATTTAGCTTAAGTTGATTACGTGGCCTTTGCTGCTCGAGTTATTAGATTCATAGAGGTGTCCTACACCTAGTGCCCTAAAGTCATCTGGCTTGGGAGTCACTAATCAAAAGCTCATTAATGGGTAGTTCTGAATAGCCTAAGGTAATTAAGGACTGTCCGTGTCAGATTTTACTGTCTTCATGCTAGAGCCTTTTGATCCTTTCCTGCACTTACGTCTTATTCTTAATGCTTATTGAATGTTTAAGTTATGGAGTGTGCATATTGGTATTAACAATAGACTATGCGAACTTATTTAAGCTATGATTAGTTAGGATGGTTGGTCTCTACGCACACACATAGAATGGATCGAATACAGTCTTATGCTTGAAATCGAATGAACCCTTACACATATCTGTGTTTGCCATGTTCTCTGGGAATAGCTATTATTTAGCTTAGAAGCCATGATGCTAGTATTCAGTTCTATTTTTCTTTTGCGTGTTGATTTACTATTGTTATTTTTGTTTTAGAGTTTGCTTGAGGACAAGCAAAGACTTAAGTTTGGGGGTATTTGATGAGTGGAATTTATACCCGCGAATCAGATTCTTTATTTCTTAATTAGTTGCTTGATCTTCATAGTTTATATATCTTTTATATTATTTTAGTATTATTTTTCTTAATCGATGTATTGCAGGGCTTAATAGGTCTTTTCTAGCCTTCACGGGGCAAAACAGGCAATCTACATACACTGGCATCGCAGCGCCAGAGCCAAGCCTTAAGCTCGCGATGTAGCACCACCCCCTTGTCCAGGCTGATGTCACCTTGGCACTGCAGTGCCCCAGATCCTTTATGAACTCGTGCTGTAGCACGACCTCCGGTGTTTTGTTAATGACATGGCGTTGCAGCGCCACCCATAAGCAGAAAAGACTTGATTTTGACCTAGCTTAAAGGAAAGACTGATATATAATGTTAAGAAAGCCTCTGTAAATCATATACTCGATTAGAATAGAATAGAATAGCATAACTCTCTCTCCTCTTTTGTAATTTCTCTCTCTATTTCTTAAGTAATGTCCGTAAATATAGATTAGGTAGTTTAGGGAGAAGTTTGAATTTTCCTAGGAGCAACAAGAGCAGTGAGCTACACGGATTGGAAAGCTTGAAAGGAGTGAAATGCTTGGAGACTGAAGAGCCTCAACAGAGTTTATTCTTATCCATTTATTTTCTCTGATTTTGTAATCCATAGGTGTTGTCTTTATTGCTACTTATATTTTGTTCAATAGCTATGAACTAAGTATTGGCTCTAAGGTTATAATGGAACCCTTTGTTATTTAAATTGAATGTCTTATCTCTTTGGTTGGCACCATATGGTTTGGTTTAATATATTTGTGCTTAATGATTCTCGCTAAGACATTAGTGATGATTTTGGTAATCTATATTGTAGACACTCAAAATTTTTTGCATTCCTATTACTAACCTTACAGGATAGCAAAGTCGTCTTCCCGAGATAACCCTGGAAGTCAAAGCAGCACAGTCCTGGAGACAACCCAAGAACACTCAATTTGCCATCTCGGAGACAACCCCGAGATATTCAATCCAGTCTTGGAGACAACCCCGGGATACTCATTTAGTCTAACCCGGAGACAACCCTAGGAGTTTCAGTTTCAACCTCGGAGATAACCCCGAGGAATCCAGTCCCAGTTCCGGAGACAACTCTGGAATCCTCAGTTTCAACCTCGGAGACAACCCTGAGGAACTTAGTTCCATCACGGATACAACCCCGAGATCTTCAGTTTCAATCCTGGAGACAACCCCGGGAGATACAGTTCAAACCTCGGAGATAACCCCGAGGCATACAGTTGCAGTTCCGGAGATAACCTCAGAAATGCTTGTTTCAAACCCCTGCGATTAGCTTCAACACTCGGTGATAGCCCCGAGGCAATCAGTTCCAAACTTGAAGATGACCCCGGGAGGACAGGCACACCTCAGAGGTAACCCTGAGGATATTCAGCACTTGCAGCAGCTTAATCTCAGAGATAACCCTGAGCAACGACTGCTAAATCAGCCCAGAACCGGAGATAATCCCAGTGAGGGGCAAAATGGTCATTTTGCCACCTCAATCCCACATTCAAGCCGTCTCAACATTTCAATATACATTCTATACAGAGGTTTTTTATAGGAACCAGAGCTCTAATCCCAAGTGACTAATACTTAAGACAGCATACCGGATATAATTTAAAGCTTGAAAACCTGAGCATGGACCCATCTTCCTAACTTCGTACAACCTCTTATCCCATGTCTTTGTGTATCTCTCGACAACAACATTCCGTAAAAGGTCTTAAACACCTTGATCGGATTCCCAGATTGAAGTTTTGAAGGTTCGAGCGGATAATACATTGCACAAGTGCATGTACTTCGAGACGGCGGGGCCCGTGGAGCCCAGGGCACCCCGGGCTATCGCAGGTACACCTGCGGCTCCCCCCTCTATAAATATAGGGCTTGGGGCAGCCATTTTGAGAGAAAAAGGCGAGGAAGCCCTGTCCAATTTCCTCTGTACACACTATAAATTGAGTGATTTCTCATTTCAAACACTTGTGAGCTTATATTTGGCTACTTTTTACCGATGGGAACCGAGTGTTCATCCATTTAAAGTTTTTAAAGTCTTCTTTAGCATTCCACTGTAAGCCTTCTTACAGTATCTAAAGCCTTTTCCTCACTTCTTACACACTATTATTCACATTGAGAGTCGCGCGTGTGTGTATGCCCGTACCGTCTGTCCGTGGTTTATTGCTTTTTTATATATATGTAAATACTTATATATATATATATATATATATATATATATATATATATATATATATATTTACATTCCTGTCTGGCATGGAGTTTACTTCGTGACCATTTATTGCTTTCATTTACATTTCGTCCTACTTGGAGTTTACTTCGAGGCGGTTGATCGTTCATATATATATATTTACAGCTTTTATATATATATATATATATATATATATATATATATATATATATATATATATAACTGTTTACAGCTTTCATATAAATTTCTAAATTATGTGAGCCTAGGAATCATGTGATCATAGATTCAGTCTACTAAATCTAAATTCGGTTCCCGTGATGGACATTTTTAGCTGTACACGGCTTGTAAATTATTCACGATGTTTGAATTTCCTTAGATGGTTCTCATGCCCACAAGGAATTCGGCACTGCTTTTTATCTTATTTTCTTGAAGATGCATCACATCTCGAAAATAAAAGCATTCAAGCCGAGCACATAATAAAATGGAAGTATCAAAGGCCTCAATTACTATTGAGCATAAGGGTTTGAAAAACCACTTTTACAAAACGTCATTGTTATATCTTGTTAAAACTTAACTTTTATACAAAATTCAAACCCTTTGTATATAGGTGCAAACGAGACATAGCACTACTTTTAGATAATTGCACATTGATCTACACACACACATTCAGATAATGGTTTAAATTGAAAAGTGGTGCTCACCGTGGCAACACGGATGTCAGGGGGTGCCTAACACATTCTCTCCACATAATCAAGCTCCCGGACCATAACAAATCTCGGTTTCACAGACCTGTTAAATAGTGTCACATCACTAGGTCAATGTGCAAATCTTTTCTTGTTTGAGTTGGTGCAACCATTTTGTGATGCCCCCAAAATAGGTATACATCACCCATCTTGAGTCGCCAAATACATGGTATAAAATTCAAATACAACTTAATAATACAATTGTCGTGTAAAATAAGACAAAACATAAACTGAGAGTTTTAAAATGAATATTATCTTCTAGACAGTGTTCAACTCAAATGGTGTGCTCAATACAATTATTATCACACTATTTCATAGAATAGTGAGGACTACTAATGCTATCATCTGGACCGTCACTCCGTTCCCCGACTAGTCCCGGCTACGTTCTCATTTCTAGAAGAGGACAATGAAAGCAAAAGGGTGAGCTCAACTAGCCAAGTAAGAAATATTATGACTAAGATAATGCAGAATAATTTATCGTTAGCCTTCAACAATGTTAAACTGATAAAATATAACAAACATCAAGTTTAACTACAGCGGAACAAGCAATCCATTAGAAGAGTCAAGTAGAGAATAAAATCTATTATCTTCTATAATTTAAAAGATTTTTCATCACTTTTATCGCTGAGACTCAGCTTAATGAATAATCCACATCATCCCTGCACTACGACCAAGGATATTCATTAGTATCACGACCACAAATTATCCATGCACTACGGGCCAAGGATATTCGTGTATTCATCAATGGTCATGATCATGCAACAACTGTCCATCAATGCACTACGGGCCAATGAGGACTTTTACCACATCATTTATAACATTACGGTCATGATTATACTGAATAATCCCTGGTCGTAATCATACCAAGTCCATCTATGCACTACAGGCCACAGATGACTTTCAACATAATATAAACATGAGGATGATGACAATGATATAAGAATTTAATAAAACAAGTTCAAGGATAAATTTTTAAAGATTTATAATTTAATTTATTCAGAAATCAATAACGTCTAAATTGTCAACATGATACTGATTTGTGGAGTAAAATTCAAGAATAATATTATACCAAAAATGATTTAGACCGAAAACGAATCAATATTTATCATGAATAGTATCCAGGGTGAATAGTACTCGAGTGAATAGTACTTTGGGAATAGTAACCCCGTGAATAATACTCCGGCATGAAAAAGTTAAAACTTATCAAGAATGCTCAGAATAATATTTCCATGAGAAGATACTGGTTGAAGCGCAAATATTAAGGATATTCTACTAATTTCATGGAGTATAGAAGCCAAAATTTTAATAAAACCAATATAGAATTCGAAATCTGAAACGAAATAATATTACTTACATACTACAAAGTCTGGAAGAAAATATTATTTCAAGCGAATATTAAACAAAATAACATCATTTACCTTGAAAAGAAGAGTATTCCAACTGGTATAGTGGGGATATTCTTGAAGAAAACTTTGACTGTTTTCTACGCTCAAAGCTTTCTAAAACTCTAAAGAAATACGCTCAAGATTATTGAAGAAGAATTCTATAATTCTGGTGTGATTTTTAATTCTAACTTGAGCGCCTATTTATAGAAAAATGCTAGAACGCCAGAAGAGACTAAATAATAAAATATTATTATTATTTTTTTCTACGCACACTTCTTTAAAAAAAATTCAGCCACCATAAGTGGGGCCCACTAAAATCAACCACCTTTCCCAACAACCAAAAGTGGGGCCCACCCATATTTTTAATAAAAATATTTTAATTTCTGAAACTTCAATAATTCATAATAAATAGCTCTTTTATCAGAAAAATACGAATTTTATGTCCATTCCACACGAAATTGAATTCTTTACAACTTTGCATAAGAAAGTTTTTCCAAATTCCAAATCGAAAATATCTGAATTTCACAAATGGACAACTTTTAACACCTCTTAAAATTCATAACAAATCATACGTTAATTTTTAACGGTTCAAAATTTGTGGACATATACTCAACTTATATATGCATAACATATCCAAAAATCACAACGATCCAACGGTTAGATTAAAATTATAACTCACGCAATATAGCTTTAAGAACACCGATTTGATTTTTTAATACTTCCAATCCGACAAAATACTGATAAAATACATCAACATTAATTCCTCCATTTATAACCACATAAAATAAATATTTTCATATCCATCATTTATGTTCACATAAAATAAATATTTTCTTATCAATTAAATCAATAATTAATTATTCACAAACAATATTATAGAATCATAATAATGACAATCAGGCCGTTTTCAGGAAAGAGGGGGCTTTCCGATAAGGATTTCTCCTTAGTGGCGCGCAATCAGGTGACCAAATCTCTCCTTGACAGAACTTTCTAGACATTACCAATAATGTTATCTAATAATATTATTCAAATAATATGAATTATTGATTTAATAATGGGAAATATTGTGCAGTGACAATTATTAAAATAACAATAATATAAAATATCAACGCAACAATTATTGAATCAATAAAATAAAATATTGAACAATAATTACTGTAACAATTATTAAGTAGTGCCTTCTTACGTAAGAATCAATAATTCAAAAATATTGTGCAATATCGTGTGCTACTCTGCAACCCCGCGTATTACTATATTTTAACCACTGGGTATTCTAACAGTTTAACGGTAAAACTTTCGCCGTTATTTTATAAAAAGATTTTTTTATCGTTTTTTCAATCTGACAATAATTTTGTTGTGGGGTCCACCAATGATTGTGCCGTTGTTCGAATATTCCCTGTTAAAACGAATATCATCCGACCAATCAAATATTATATAACAACTTGCGTACTTTGCAAAATTTATAAATATTACCCACAACTATAACATTATATCAAATTCACTCCATAATATTCAAAAATGATATTTATAGAAAATCCATCTTTATTCATAGAAGTTAGGGTCTTACAACCTCCCCTTCTTATGAAATTTCGCCCTCAAAATTAGGGTACGTACCTGGTATGTCGAAGAGGTCAGGATACCTTGATTTCATTTCAGATTCTAACTCCCAGGTCATTTCCTCAACATCATGGTTTCTCCACAAAATTTTGACTTGAGGTATAACCTTGGAGCATAAAATATGCTCCTTCTTATCCAAGATTTTAACAGGAACCTCTTCATACGTTAAATCTTTCGCTATTTCATCTGGTTCTAACTCAATAATGTGGTTCGGGTCTTTCACATATTTATGTAACATAGATATGTGAAAAACGTTATGAACACGAGACATACTTGGCGGTAAGGTGAGTCTATAGGCCACAGTTTCTACTCGTTCGAGGATTAAAAATAGGCTAATGAATCGAGGATTGAGCTTTCCTCTCTTTCCAAATCTCGTAACTCCTTTCCATGGAGCAACACGTAACAACACATATTCTCCAATATTGAATTTCACGTCCTTTCGATGAAGATTAACATAACTCTTTTGTCGATCTTGTGAGGTTTTTATACGTTGTCGGATCGTTTGAATCTTTTTCGTAGTCATACATACCAACTCCGGTCCCAACAACGTTGCTTCACCCACCTCATCCCAACATACTGGAGAACGATACTTTCTTCCATACAACGCCTCGAATGGAGCCATGCCAATACTTGCTTAATAACTGTTGTTGTAGGAAAACTCCACCAATGATAAGAACGTGTCCCAACTTCCCTTGAAGTTAAGGACACAGAGTCTTAATAGATCTTTAAGAGTTTGAATAGTCCTCTCTGACTGTCCGTCCGTTTGAGGATGATAAGCCGAACTAAATCGTAAATTCGTGCCCATAGCTTTTTGCAAACTAACCCAAAATCTTGAACTGAATCTTGGGTCTCGATCAGAAACTATGGATACTTGCATACCATGCAATCTTACAATCTCATTTATGTACATACGAGCGAGACGTGCAAGTGTTTAAGTTTCTTGTATAGGTAAGAAATTAGCCGACTTGGTCAATCTATCAATAATGACCCAAATCGCATCTATACCTTGAGAAACCGTGGGAAGACCGGTAACGAAATCCATGGTATTGTGCTCCCACTTCCATTCTGGAATTTTAAGTGGTTGCAATGGACCTTTTGGTACTTGATGCTCCGCCTTGACTCGTTGACAAGTTAGACACCTTGAGATAAACTTCGCGATCTCTCTCTTCATATTGCTCCACCAAAATGTATGTCGAAGATCATGATACATTTTGGTACTCCAAGGGTGGATTGCAAACGGTGTTGTGCACCTCCATCATGATTTTATACTTTAAATCAGGGTCATTTGGAACACAAAGTCTGGAGTTGACTCGAAGTATTCATTCTTCTTCGATTCTTGCTTACGGCATAGCATTTTCTTGCTCTTTCTTCCTCATACGCATCAGCTCCAGATCTGTAGCTTGAACAGATTTAACTTTATCGATTAAAATCGGTTCTACTCGTATATTCGCTATCATCACATGGGTCCCTGGAGTCTTTAACTCTATCTCCATCCTTTGCAAGTCATATAAAATGGGCATTTGCGTTGACAATATCGTACTCGTACCCGCATATGATCTTCTACTCAATGCGTCAGCTACTACGTTCGCTTTACCAGGATGGTATTGAATGGTATGATCATAATCTTTCAATAGTTCAAGCCAACGTCGTTGCCGCATGTTGAGTTACTTTTGGGTAAAAAAATATTTGAGGCTTTTATGATCCGTAAAGATCTCCACTTTCTCCCCATACAAGTAATGCCTCCAAATTTTAAGTGTGAAGACAACATCTGCCAACTCTAGATCATGAGTAGGACAATTCCTCTCATATTCTTTGAGCTACCGAGAGGTATAGGCTATAACTTTCCCATGTTGCATGACAACACATCCTAACCCTTTGCCCGAAGCATCACTATAGATGACAAATCCCTCCGAGCCAGATGGTATTGTCAGAACAGGTGCTGAAATGAGTCTGCTCTTGAGTTCTTGAAAACTCTTCTCACATTCCATGCTCCAACCGAATTTTGTATCTTTGCGAGTCAGCTGAGTTAATGGAGTAGCAATTTGAGAAAACCCTTCTACGAATCTCCGATAATAACCAGCTAAGCCGAGAAAGCTACGTACTTCGGTCATTGATTTAGGTTGCTCCCAACTTTGAATAGCTTCAATCTTTGTCGGGTCAACAGATATTTCATGACTTGATACTACGTGCCCAAGGAATGCTACTTCCTCAAGCCAGAACTCGCATTTCTTCAACTTGACATAAAGCTTGTTTTCACGAAGCTTTTGGAGTATCAGCCTCAAGTGTTGCTCATGATCTTCACGGCTTTTGAAATATATGAGGATGTCATCAATAAAGACGACCACAAAGTGATCCAAATATTCCTTGAATACTCGGTTCATCATATACATGAAGACAGCAGGAGCATTAGTCAATCCAAAAGACATGACTAGGAATTCATAATGCCCATATCGAGTTCTGAAAGTCGTCTTTGGAATGTCATCGGTTCTAATCTTTAACTGATGATATTCGGAACGAAGATCGATCTTTGAAAAGAATTTGGCGCCTTGTAACTAGTCAAACAGGTCATCAATACGTGGCAATGGGTACCTATTCTTGATGGTGACATGATTTAACTCCCGATAATTAATACAAAGTCGCAGACTCCCATCTTTCTTCTTCACGAATAGAACAGGAGCACCCCAAGGAGATATATTTGGACGAATGAAACCGATGTCTAACAATTCCTGTAATTGGGTCTTTAACTCCTGAAGTTCAATAGGATTCATTCGATATGGGGCTTTGGAAATGGGTTTTGTACCAGGTTCAAGGTCGATACAAAATTCATTTTCTCGCTCTGGGGGTAGGCCAGGAAGTTCTTCAGGGAATACGTCAGGAAATTTATTAACAATAGAAATATCATTCAAAACTGACGTATTTTTATTTAAATCCATGACATGAGCTAAGAAAGCTTGACCTCCATTTTTCAATAAACGAATAGCTTTATGGTTTGAGATGATAGTGACTGATTTTAATGGTTTGGTTACTTGAATTCACATAATAAGTTGGTTAGGAATATGAAAGCTAACAACCTTACGAAAACAATCAATTTTTTCATGATGAGTAGTTAACCAATCAATCCCTATAATTACGTCAAATGCAAGTATTTTCAATGAAATAAGATCGACGGGTATTGTGAGGGTACCGATTTGAACCAAACAAGACTTATAAACAGTGGATGTAATGAAGGTTTCTCCCAACGGAGTTTCAACAGATAAGTTAAAGTCTAAATTCTCTGGAGTCAAATTTCAATGTTGAGCGCAAGTAGGAGAAATAAAAGAATGGGTAGAACCGGTATCAAATAAGGTATAGACTTCGCTAGAGTTTATGATAAGCTTACCTGTGATGACCTCGTTCGGGTTCCTTACTTTCTGGGAGGTCACGACAAACACTCTCCCTTGAACTATCGGCTTTGACTTTTCTGGGACGGCCTTTGGTGCCTCCATTCCAGCTGGACTTGTCTTCGGTGCATGACAAAATCGGGCTAGGTGACATTCTCTTCCACAATTATAACACACTTTGGACTACATCGCGTAGTTTGGACTGATGTGTCCCTCCCCTCCGCATTTGAAGCATATGATAGGTGGTCGTTCTCCTTCCTTAACAACGGGTGCTGGTGCTGACGTCTTTCCATCATTGTTAAATCTCCTCTTCTAGAAATGTCCACTCTTATTATCTTGGCCATGATAACCACCGAAGTGGTTACCATTTCTGGCATGTTGATTCCCTCCACGTTTGTTGTCATCGCTTCGATGACTGCTACCACTAGTATTATCATTTTGTCGGTTGCTCTCTCTTGGTTGGGTTGACTCATCATCATGTTCCAATAACTGAGCCCTATTCACAACATCTGAATACAAGCAAAGTTTATGAGAGATAAGGTATTGACGTATCTCGGGTTTCAAACCTCTTAGAAACATCCGCATCATTCTCTCCTCATTATCAACTAAGTGGGACGCAAACCGGGATAACTCAGCAAACTTGACTTCGTATTGTGACACGGTCATGTTGTTTTGCTCCAGTTTAATGAACTCTACCTCTTTCATGTGACGAATACTTTCGAGAAAGTACTTATCATTGAACAGTTCTTGGAACTTCTCCCAAGACATCTTCAGTGCGGCAGGTTGAGTACGCTTTACAGATTCTCACCAGTAATCTGCTTCTGCCGGCAACATAAAGGTAGCAAAGGGAACCTTTTGCTCCTCGGAGCATCCCAAGACATCAAATATCTTATCGATCTGGTTTATCCACGTCTCCGCCTTAAGTGGTTTTAGCTCTCCAAAAAACTCCAGTGGTCCCAGCTCCTTGAACTGTTTAGCAGTGACCGTCCGAGAGTTGCCAGTGTTTCCACCTGTATTTCGGACAGGAGTCTCTCTTGCCTGATGTTGCATGAATTACAGAAAGCCTTTGAATATTCCATCGTTCATCATTTGGTCAGTGTTGTTGTTTGCATGAGGATTGTTGCCTTCCTGATGTACATTATCCTGATTGTTAATCTATGGAGACTCAACTATCTTTTGTGCTTCATTGCTATTCTCAACATTCTCATATGTCATTTTTAAATACTGCCACAAAATAAGGGTTAATTGACATGTCACATATTATCCCTATACTCTGACCGACCAATTAAATACCAAATAAACTTAGGTAGGTCGTACTAGCGAAGGAATTCTCCGTCTCTCCCCTCCTAGTTCTTGTCTCACATCTCAGCCGGGGATCATATCCCTGAACTTTGATACCAACTGTGATGCCCCCAAAATAGGTATACATCACCCATCTTGAGTCGCCAAATACATGGTACAAAATTCAAATACAACTTAATAATACAACTATCGTATGTAAAATACGGCAAAACATAAACTGAGAGTTTTAAAATAAATATTTTCTTCTGGACAGTATTCAACTCAAATGGTGTCCTCAATACAATTATTATCACACTATTTTATAGAATAGTGAGGACTACTAATGCTATCATCTGGACCGTCACTCCATTTCCCGACTAGTCCCTGTTACGTTCTCATTTCCTGAAGAGAACAATGAAAGCAAAAGGGTGAGCTCAACTAGCCCAGTAAGAAATATTATGACTAAGATAATGCAGAATAATTTATCGTTTGCCTTCAACAGTGTTAAACTGATAAAATATAACAAACAACAAGTTTAACTGTAGCAGAACAAGCAATCCATTAGAAGAGTCAAGTAGAGAATAAAATCTACTATCTTCTATGATTTAAAAGGTTTTTCATCACTTTTATCGATGAGACTCAACTTAATAAATAATCCACATCAGCCCTGCACTACGGCCAAGGATATTCATTAGTATCACGACCACAAATTATCCATCCACTACAGGCCAAGGATATTCGTGTATTCATCAATGGTCATGATCATGCCAACAACTGTCCATCAATGCACTACGTGCCAATGAGGACTTTTACCACATCATTTGTAACATTATGGTCATGATTATACCGAATAATTCCTGGTCATAATCATACCAAGTCCATCTATGCACTACAGGCTCAACATAATATAAATATGAAGATGATGACAATGATATAAGAATTCAATAAAACAAGTTCAAGGATAAATTTTTAAAGATTTATAATTTATCCAGAAATCAGTAACGTCCAAATTGTCAACATAATACTGCTTTGTGGAGCAAAATTCAAAAATAATATTATACCCAAAAAAATTTGGACAAAAAATGAATCAATTTTTATCATGAATAGTACCCTAGGTGAATAGTACTCGAGTGAATAGTACCCCGTAAATAGTACTTCAGGAATAGTAATCCCGTGAATAGTACTTCGGCATGAAAAAGTTAAAACTTATCAAAAATGCTCGGAATAATATTTTCATGAGAAGATACTGGATGAAGCGCAAATATCAAGGATATTTTACTAATTTTATGGAGTATAGAAGCCAAAATTTTAACAAAACGAGTATAGAATTCGAAATCTGAAACGAAATAATATTACTTACATGCTACAGAGTATGGAATAAAATATTATTTCAAGCGAATATTGAACAAAATAACATCCCTTACCTTGATAAGAAGAGTATTCCAACTGGTATAGCGGGGATATTCTTGAAGAAAACTTTTACTATTTTCTATGCTCAAAGCTTTCTAAAACTCTAAAGAAATACGCTTAAGATTATAGAAGAAAAATTCTCTAATTCTGGTGTGATTTTCAATTTTAACTTAAGCGCCTATTTATAGGAAAATGTTAGAAAGCCATAGGAGACTAAATAATAAAAAAATATTATTATTTTTTTCTACGCACACTTCTTTGAAAATTTTTCAGCCACCACAAGTGGGGCCCACTAAAATCAGCCACCTTTCCTAACAACCAAAAGTGGGACCCACTCATATTTTTAATAAAAATATTTTAATTTTCGAAACTTTAATAATTCATAAAAAATAGCCCTTTTATCAAAAAAAAAGAATTTTATGTCCATTCCATACGAAATCGAATTCTCTACAACTTTTTAGAAGAAAGTTTTTTCAAATTCCAACAGAAAATATCCGAATTTCGCAAACGGACAATTTTCAACACCTCTTAAAATTCATAACAAATCATACGTTAATTTTTAACGGTTCAAAATTTGTGGACATATACTCAACTTATATATGCATAACATATCCAAAAATCACAACGATCCAACGGTCGGATTAAAATTATAACTCACGTAATAGAGCTTTAAGAACATCGATTTGATTTTTTAATACTTCCAATCTGACAAAATACTGATAAAACACCTCAACATTAATTCCTTCATTTATAACCACATAAAATAAATATTTTTTTATCCATCATTTATGTCCACATAAAATAAATATTTCCTTATCATATAAATCAATAATTAATTATTCACAAATAATATTACAAAATCACAATAATGACAACCAGGCCGTTCCCAGGAAAGTGGGGCTTTTTGATAAGGATTTCTTCTTACTGGCACGTAATTAGGTGACCAAACCTCTCCTTGACAGAATTTTCTAGATATTACCAATAATACTATCTAATAATATTATTCAAATAATATGAATTATTGATTTGATAATGAAAAATATTGTGCAATGACTATTATTGAAACAACAATAATATAAAATATCAACGCAACAATTATTGAATCAATAAAATAAAATATTGAACAGTAATTACTGTAACAATTATTAAGTAGTGCCTTCTTACGTAAGAATCAATAATTCAAAAATATTGTGCAATACCGTGTGCTACTGTGCAACCCCGCGTATTACTATATTTTAACCACCTGGTATTCTAACAGTTTAACGGTAAAACTTTCGCCGTTATTTTATAAGAAGATATTTTTGTCATTTTCTCAATCCGACAATGATTCTATTGTGGGGTCCACCAATGATTGTGCCGTCGTATGAATATTCCCTGTTAAAACGAATATTTCCCGACCAATCGAATATTATATAACAACTTGCGTACTTTGTAAAATTTATAAATATTACCCACAACTATAACATTATATCAAATTCACTCCATAATATTCAAAAATAATATTTATAGAAAATTCATCTTTATTCATAAAAGTTGGGGTCTTACACATTTAAAATACCAACTGGTGACTCTTATAGTCCAATCGTCGACATATACATGTCGGACCTTTTCACAACTTGTTTTTTCAAACAAATCTCACCTAACATGAGAACACCAAAAGGCAAGAACAGAATAGGGACAGATAAAAATCCCGACGCCGACATATATGATATTCAAAGAAGGATTGTAGATTTACACCTAAATATATTGACATGTGATTATGGGTTGTCGATTTGTTTCACCTGCATAAGTTGTGCGTAGAATAGACATATATCCGTGCGCCACGTGTGGCCTATTGAGAACTTAAGCTTTAAATCTTTGTTATGGTTAATTCGCATAGACATATGTAGGATTATCACCTAGCTTGGACGTTCTTTTTTGTTCTATTCCATATCGGGTGGATCTAAAGAGGATATATTTGTACATACCTCGACAGAGGTGTATGAGCACTTGTGTGTTCTCGGTCGACAAACTGTCATGACCATTAAGACCAAAGAGAGAAGGGTAGGAAGTTTAATGAAGCATAGCACACCAGGTGTTCGACAGAATGCCTGTGTAGGGTGAAGTTATGACCTTAGCTTGTAGCGCCTTAGATACCATTTGATATCCATTTACTTGCTTTGATAATTAGTTATATCTAGATTAATCACACATCTATTAGTCTGTTGTTCGAATAAGACTTAAGCGATACAAAGTCGATATTTGGTAAATATTAGTGATAGTTTCTCGTGGGTACGACAATTTCCTTATCACTGTATTACTTGTTAGACCGCGTATACTTGCGCATGTTTAGTGATCAATATTTCGACCAACAAGTTTTTGGCGCCGTTGCTGGGAAACTATTATTCTAATATTGTCCAATATTGATTTCAATCAATTTAGTCTTAATTTAAACGTGTGTGTGTGTGTGTGTATATATATATATATATATATATATATATATATATATATATATCTTTTATTTGTTTGATCTTCCTTTTTGTTTTTTTAGTTTACAGGTTATACGTACAAATTAAGACTAAATTGATTGAGATCAATATTGGACAATATTAGAATAATAGTTCCCCGGCAACGACGCCAAAAACTTGTTGGTCGTTTTCACGATCACTAAACACGCGCAAGTATATACGGTCAATAAGTAATATAATGATAAGAGAGTTGTTGAACCCACGAGGAATTATCCCTAATGATTAACCAAGTACTAACTTTATATCGCCTAAGTCTTATTTAAACAGTTGATTAAAATGATAAATTATGAATACAATTAATCAAAATAACATAAAAACAAAACTTAGATAGATAGATAGATAAAGAGCTAAGAACACAATATCCACACACAAGCATTTTGTCAAACACTTGGCGTACATCATTTTGTTCAAATCTCTTAACTCTCTTTATGATCATGGCGGCCACTATGAATTGACAATAAATAAATTATGCAAAACATAATCACATGCCCTTATATTTTTGGTCTAAAACCACAATTCATTTTCCAATTTTAAATAGATTACCAAACTAATTACCAATTCCTTAGCAATTAAACATTTAGCACAAAATATAAAGAACCAATTTGTATGACACCAATCAAAAGGAAAGCAAATTAGAAGTTTAATTCATAATAAATAAATCAAACTATTCCAAATATTAGGTAATCACTCATGGATAATACAAGTATCAAATAAAAGTTAGAAACTTAATTCAATTCCTTGCCTCCATTGGTGTTACAAGTGTTTGCCCACTAGATCCCCAAGCATGAGTTCTAGCCGCTAGAGGAAGAAGAAAGAAAAGGAATGGCTCACCCTTGGTTTCTAGATAAAGCCCAACATTAAAGCACTTCCAATCTTGTTGAACAACCATGGCACAAGGCCATGGCCTTCCTTCTCCAAGCTCTTCCACCTCCTCTCTCTTTTCTCCATCTAGGTTGCAAGTTAAAATGAAAGATAAGTTCATTGGGTCATTAGGTTGAGTATTTAATAGCTGAAATTTGTCAAAAATTTATGTTTGGTGCTGCAGCCCCTTGATTTGTCTTGAACGGGGCGTTACAGCGCAAAAAAGTGGCTGACCTAATGCTTTGTGGCGCTGCAGCGCCGAAAATACACTAGCAAGTCGCGTTGCAGCGCCGGGTAATTTTCTGCTTCGATATCTGTTGGGAAAATAGCCATAACTTCTTCATGCGAACTCCAATTTGAATGATTCAAGATGATCCAGAAAGAGGAGACGTAGATATACAACTTTCATTCTTTGAGTTCTTCGAAATAATGGTTGGAGAAATTCTCAAATTGGCCTTGAAGGACTGCTATGCAAATAGCAATTGGTAGTTTCCAGATTTTCTACCCTTTGGGAAAATGGCCATAACTCTCATATCCGAACTCCGATTGAGGCGATTCAAGATGATCCGGAAAGAGGAGACGTTGATCTACAATTTTTATTCTTGGAGTTTTAACAGATAATGACCGAATCATGGCCAAAACTGGGCTTCCCGAAACTATTATGTCAATGGCAAACTGAAAATGTGAATTTGGCGATTCGAACCATCGACCCAAATCACATTCCATCCAATTCCTACAAAACAAAGTAAAAACACATAAAACTAATACAAAAACACTTAAAAGAAATTAAAAGCCACATTACACAATAATACGATAAAAACACATAAAAACCAAACAAACTAGCTTAGGATTTACAAATTAACAAACTTAAAGGTACCTAATTTGTGTATATAGAATACACTCATCAAATACCCCCAAACTTGAACATTTGTTTGTCCTCAAGCAAAACAGTAAGAACAAAAACTATAAAAATAAATTCTAGCAATCAACTACTTTAGCAATGAATCAATAAGTTTGAACAAGGCCTGAAAGATGTTAAAGCATGATAACTCTAAAAAACTTTCAAAATGTCACAACGTATAGGATTTCAACTTGCTTGTTAGTCATACCTTGCTTTAGATCCTTCCCGTGTGTGCGTGTATCCATTTGCACTAAACCAATTATAGCTCAGATTGGCTTATGCAACTATAAGATCCCGAATTTTATGAAATAAAAGTATTCAATTTTTTTTATAATTACAATTCAGTAAATGGTTAAATTGATAAAAAGTTAAAGTTATGGGTGAAATGTGAAAATTTTTCAAAATACGCAAGTGGTTATAAAATATTCATTGTTGTCGGGGAATATTCGTTTGGTCGTGGAATATTCTTTCTGTCGGGGAATATTCGTACGACGGCGCAGGCATTTGTGGGCCCCATAACAGAATAACTAACGGATGAAGATAACGACAAAAATTGAGTTTTTATAATTAACGACGTAGTTGTTACCGTTAACACTGTTGGAATACCCGGTAGTTAAAATACAGTAATACGCGGTTTTGCGCAGTATTTTTGAAATTATTGATTCTTACGTAAGAAGGCACAACTAAATAATTGTCACAGTAATTATTGTTCAATATTTTATTTTATTGATTCAATAATTGCTGCGTTGATATTTTATATTATTGTTGTTTCAATAATTGTTACTGCACTGTATTTCCCATTATCAGATCAATAATTCACATTATTTGAATAATATTATTAGATAGCATTATTGGCAATGTCTAGAAAGTTCTGTCTAAGGAGAGGTTTGGTCACCTAATTGCGTGCCAGTAAGGAGAAATCCTTATTGGAAAGCCTCCTCTTTCCTGGGAACGGCCTGGTTGTCATAAATGTGATTCTGTAATATTATTTGTGAATAATTAATTATTGATTCATATGATAAGGAAATATTTATTTTATGTGGATATAAATGAGGGATATATTTTTGTGGTTAAAAATGAAGGAGTTAATATTGAGGTATTTTATCTGTATTTTTGTTGGAACGGAGGTATTGAAAATCAAATTAGGGTTTTTGAGATATTTTGCGGGGGTTGTAATTTTTAATCCGACCGTTGGATCGTGGTAATTTTTGGATATGTTATACATATATAAGTTGAGTATATGTCCACAAATTTTGAACCGTTAAAAATGAACGTATGATTTGTTATGAATTTTATGAGATGACTGGTTCAGAAATTGTTGAATTTTCGGAGTTAATGATTTTGGTAGAAAATTCTAGAATTGAGTGGGCCCCACTTGTGATTGGTGAAGAAATGTGCTGAATTTTATTTCAAATGTTGTGGGTGGCAATAGTAGCAGGTAAAGCCATCAGGTTGCAAGTCAAGTCTGCTTCGGCGTGCTAACATTTTCCTATAAATAGAGGGCTAAGTTAGAATTGAAAATCACACCAGAAACAAGTTTTCTCTCTTTCTCTCTCTAGATTATTGAGTATATTTTGTGAGTATTTAGATACTTGGTGAGTTGCTATTTATCGGTGCAAGTTTCCTTTAGCGTTATATTCGATATCCGGTCAGAAGTGCTGCTCTTTTGAGGTAAAGGATAGTAAGAGATTTTAAGGGTTATTATGTTTTTCAGTTCGTAATTCTTCTGACCTTCAAAAAATTCTGAAAAAATTTGAAATGATATTTTGATGAGTTTTATTGATTGTGTCCAAAAATGGTAATTTTTGGATGTATAGATTAAGAGTAATGAATTTTACGGGGAAAGACTATTTTAAAAGTAACCACTTATAACTCCTTGTGGTTAACTCCAAAATTGATAAAAATTTTATTGGAAGTATATCTATATAATATCAGTGTACTCTGTGAATTTCGGAATTTTTGGATAAAAGTACAATTTATAATAAGTTTCTAAATATTCAGCTGTTTTGGCCATATGAAAAATAGTAAATGAGTTTTAAAAATTTGGAGAAAAATATATGTTTAATATGGGACTATATTCTGCTAAATCTCAGAAAAAAATATTTTTGGAACTGATTTGGTATTTTTCATAAAAATAGACTAGTTATGAGTAAATGAAATAAATATGTTATGTGAAGTAAGAAAATTGGAAAATAGGATTTTATGGCTTGAGAATCCTATATGAGGTATATGCAGATTTTTTATGAGGGTTTTGGTTATTGGTAATGAAATCTTATGAGTTTGACATTTTAGGATGATTAAATGCATTATTTAGTAATGTGTAAACAATTAAAATAAATTGTTTATAAATTTATGAAATGTTATCCTTTCAATATCATTATACCGAAATATTGATATGAATTTTATTGTAGAATTTTTACCTTTTTGTGTCGGTGTTACTATTCACGAGTTACTATTCATGAGTTACTATTCACGAGTTACTATTCACGACAAAATTAGTTTCTTTTTTCTGACCAAATTATAGTTAATTTATGACTATTACTCTTGAAATTAAATCTATATTTTGATCATATTATTTTTATTATCATGTATAATATTTTTATAACCCTGATGTTGAAATTCTCTTTCACTTGAGTGTAAAGATGGGAAGATTGTTGGTATGATCATGACTATGGGTTCTCTTTGGCCAGTAGTGTAAAGTTGAATTGTTGACTGGTATGATCATGACCATTGAATTTATAACTGAATATCTTTAGCTTAAGTGTAAAGGTGAATTGATTAACATGGTTATAATTATTGTTTATATAATTCTGAAATGATTATATATTTCTTTGAGATATTAATATATTTGGCCTATAGTGCAAATATGAACTGTTGAAGAATATCTTTGGCATGTAGTGCAAAGATGAATTATTGATGAATATCTTTGGCCTGTAGTGCAAAGATGAACTGTTGATGAATATCTTTGGCCTGTAGTGCAAAGATGAATTATTGATGAATATCTTTGGCATGTAGTGCGAAGATGAACTGTTGTTGAATATCTTTGGCCCGTAGTGCAAAGATGGTTTGTTGATGAATATCTTTGGCCGTAGTGCGAAGATGGATTTATTAGCATGATTATGAACAAGAACTGTGATTTGGTATAACCATGATCTTTGATGTTTCAGGTAAAGACATGTGATGAAAATATTCTTCGTCCTGGGTGCGAAGAAAAATTTAGAATCACAATTATGATTATGAGTTATTCATATGATTGTGAAAAGGAACTGTTGAGTGATGTTACAGGGATAAAACATTGTTGGTGGATTTTTAACATGGAGAAGATAATAGACTTTATAGTCTATTTGACTCTTCTAATGGATTGCACGTTCCGCTGCAACTATGGTTGAAATTTTTATCATTTACCATATGTTCTAAATCTCTGATTTATTACTGATGAAGACTATTGATAATTTATTTATCTTTAGTCATGATATTCTTTACTGGGCTAGTTGTGCTCACCCTTTTGTTTCACAATTCCTTTCAGGTAATAAGAGTGTAGTTGGGTTGAGCGGGGGTAACAACGGAATAGAACGGTGGTCATCATTTAGTAGTTATATTTGGTGAATCAAATAGGGTGAGGTGAACCCAACGTTGGAAGGGTGTTTTGTCACTATCATACAAAATATCTAATGACATACAACCTCGTGTCATCATAAGACACGGTTGTGCACATCTACTTGCTGAGTATATTTACGAGCATTACCTATATAATCTTGGTGTTTGTTTGAAGTATAATTCACGATTAAAGACAGTGGAGATAATGATATGTCAAGAGAAGACTCACCATTGGAAAGAATATGATAGTAATCTTCTTGTTTTTCTTTGGGGTCTATTAGGTCAACCAAGGATAATTCTGTGGACATATGATATCTATCATAACTTGGAAGCATGGCCTCCCATGTACGAAGGTTTTCTTGAGCACTTCCCAAAGATTTTAATTTCTAAAACAGTTTTTGACTATACCTTTATGTAAGGTGTCATTGTGAGGTGATGTCCACGGTTGGGACATGAGTCACATTTGGTATATATTTGTATCCAAACTCACAGCATATGTGTTGTTGTATTTTGCATGACAATTGTTGTAATAAAGTTATAGTTATTTTCTGTACCATGTATTTGGTGACCCAGAATAGGTTGGATGGAATGGACCTATTTTGGGGTCGTTACACAACCATATTACCTTATGAAAGAAAAAAACTTCAAAAACTACATGCTTAACACATCACTCATCGCAATTGTAGACATATCAAACATTCCAAAATTTTGAGATCAAAGAACTCTTAGGTGAGTGCATTTTATGCACCATCTTACTCTAAGTCCGCTTTTATGGGCGAGTGCGTTTTACGCTCCATCTCACCCTAAGTCCGCTTTTTATGGGCGAGTGCATTTTACGCTCTATCTCAACCCACCGCAAGATTTTCAATATATTTTTATTTCTTTCTTTTTTTATAGGTGAGTTCATTTTACGCTCTATCTCCCCTAAGTATGTGTTTATGTGTGAGTGTGTTTTATGCTCCATCTCAACCCACCACATGACCAATTAATCAAACTTACGTATATTGCTTCGAGTGATATTTAAACGAGTTATAGAGCTTATTGATATCTCCCACAAGCATTCGGTTATATAAGCCTTCTCTAAGTATAGAACTAGTTCATTACAAATGGATGAGTGCTCAAAAGCAGGAGTCATGAGCAAAGCAATAACAAGCAATAAGTCAATCACCCAAACTTAGCAATATTTATCCATTTTTCATGAGTTATAACCTTAACAATCATTAGCCTGATCATATATTATAGCTCAATTCAAATTAAATCAATGCTCAAGAGACACAACCTATACTAGAAATGCAGATAAACCCACAAAAAAATGCAATAAAACAAAACATATTAAACAAAACGTAGAAGACCCCCAAACTTGAAACTGACAATGTCCTTACTAAACGTAATAAAAGAATTCAATGCAAAGGACTTCCGTAATCATTTATTAGTTGTCACCTTCTGCAACTGACGTCTACTATTTTCTAAGATATAACATAAAATGGAAAATTTTCAAAATTTTAACTAATATTCATAACTAAACATAATAACATAATACTAACTCAAGTACCAAGAATATCACGAGTACCCCCAAACTTAAGATAAATATTGTCCTCAATGTAAAGATAGATAAAATTAAAACTGAGGACTTCCCTGAGGTTATACCAATCGTCATCGACAACATCCTCACCATTATAAGTCATTTTGGAGCCATTCCAATTCAAAAGCACCAACAATGTGACACCCCCAAATATGGGTATCTTACAACCCGACAGATGGTGCCACACGATACTACTAACTATACATTTTTTCCATTGAAACAACATCAAAATGAGTGTATCAACTGCATTCTTATTACAATTATAATAAATCCTTTCCAAGGTTCTGAAACCGAATACATTCTTCATTGTTCATAACTATAATACATACAAACATACTAGTCTATTACAAGATAACTAATTATCCAACTTATCCTTGCCTTTATCTTTCTTAGAATCCTCAGTTCGTTCGGCCTTAGCTGCAATCGTATAATTCAAGCAAGAAGTGAGCATAACTAGCTCAGCAAGTCTAGCAATGTATAATATAAATACCACGTCGAGAATCATATGATTATTCTTCAATAACTAAACAAATAGCTATGAAGTACTATGAAACATTGTATAACACTTTTCTTTCTCATAAAATAATTCCGAAGTACTTATAGGAACCTAGGAATTCTGAGTAGGTCAAAAGACCATGAACATTCTCTTTAGTGTTCATTCATGAAAAATGACAACCCAACACTAAGACCGTAAGTCCGATATTACTAGCACATCTAGGTGATTAGCCTATAGTACTCTATGTTGATCAACATTCTTCTGTTAAATGTATTTACGTTTAAGTTTTGGCAACCTCGTGTGCCCATCAAATAATCGATGTAAAATACATTTGTTTATTCATACTTAGGCTTACCTTTGAATCCGTACCAAATAATTGACATAGGATAGCGTTATCAATTCTATATCGAAAGACTTGTAAACAAATTAATCAACTCTTCAAGATTAGTCTAGCCGAGTTAAAACTAGCATCGACCATTTCATAAAACAATTCATGCATCTCATATCATGAATCACAGAAAACTAGGCTAACACGAAGGTTAGACAAGCGTTAAGAAAATTTTCCTTCAAGCGTCTTCAAATTAATATTCAACAGTTCTCAGTCTTTACAGTATCTACATAATATATTCATAAAGCACACTGTAATTAGCTACCAAACAATCTAATCACATTGTTTTTACCAACTTCTTTCTCTTCTATAACATAATCGAATTTATTTCATTAATAGAACTCGTTTTAAGTATTTATCCGCCCTTATAGCTTATTAGCATTCATCGTTTCATTACTAATAACTTACGTTCAATTCCTAAGGTCATCAACATATATGTGATATAGGAATGGTCTTAGCATGTACATTACGTATATACACTTGCCCCATAATGGTCTTGTAACATTTGGGTTTAAAAACTAACTCAGTCAAGCATTTCCCTGTCTCGGCGCTGCGGCGCCGTCCTCAGGCTTACTATTGGCGTTGTGGTGCCATTAGGCAGTAGCTAATCCTTGGTCTCGACGTTGCGGCGTGAGACTCCTATACAAGAGTGGCACTGTGGTGCGACTCTACAGTGTCCATGCCCTCGACCCGGCGCTACGGCGCGAGTGATTAAAGCTTAGGGTGGCGCTGCGGCGCCGACCCTAAGGCTCAGATAATTTTGACAGTTTTCTTCTTCTGTGAATTTCTCGGGCTCATAACTTATTCGTTTTAAGTCCGAATTGGCTCGTTCAAAAGCCATTAGCTCACAAATCATATGCACTATGATTTCATTAGAAAATATTTCATTTCTAAATCTTTTAACACAGAATTCATTGATTAGTATATTATTGAGCGTTCGTTTAACGTTCGTGAGCGTTCATAGCTCATTTCTTCGTTCTAAGTTAGATTCCTACGATTCTTGAGTCCATGACTCTTGAATACCTTATCTTACGTTATGCCATTGAAAACCAAGGTTTCCAAGTTACACGGCAACTTTTAACTACTAATCCGAGATTTCTATGTTTTCAACGTTTAACGACTAATTTCGTAAATTTCGCCATAACTTCGTTACTCGAGTTTTCTACGCCAAATCAAATGGAACAACTCCATTGATTCATTATCTACATCCTAACCAAACAAGATGCACATACCCTATGATGGTTTTCAATTTGTCCATCAACAACCAAATAAACGCTTAACGGTTTTCTTTGATTTAAAACTTACTTAAACGCTTACGATTTCTAATCATATATGACTTATAATGATTTAATCCACTATTAGCCATCCTTATGACTCCGGAAGAGACATGCTCCACCATTCATACTTCTTTAAGAAAAGAACTCGAAAAAGATCGAAGACTAACGTTTACGAGAAGTTACCTTAAAGTTCTTGACTAACTCCTGATGATTTGCTTTGAACTCGCTTGATTACTTGTTATCACACTTTTCTCTCTCTCAATATATGTTGGTCAAGTTTTGTAAATCATCAAATGACCAACTCTAGCTTTCCATTTATAGACAAAACCAATTGAGGGAAAAATGGTCGTTATCTCCAAACCTCCTTACTATTCATGGCTTAGCCACTAAGTAACCACTTTAATTGGTGGCCAAGTGTCCGGCCCACATGCTCCATGGGTCCCCCCCATGGGTTGCCTCATGGGTTTTACCCATCTGGTGACCCATCGGTTCGATCCGTGGTTTGTTTTTTTGGTTTGGGCCTTAACATTAATCCATATTGGGCCTAGCTTGGGCTTGATTTTCATACTTATTGGGCTTGACATAAACCAAGTCTAATTGGATTCTACATAATCCATAAACTTAAAGTCCATTATGACTAATCGTATTCTACGCGTTCAATTCACATATTCTCTTCGTATATAGTTCGTACGATAATCGTATTATACGTTCGTAAGTATCTTCATATTATACTCGTATAATAACTAGTATCATACTCATATTCCTCACGTATAATAATCCTAATCATTATACGTGGCCATTAAATTCTCAGAACTCACTTTTCCTAACCCTTAGGTTTTATGTCCGCAGGCGAAAACTTCGTTTGCCATAACTAAAATATTATTGGATATTCCGTTACATCTTTATATTCTATTAGTACGCATTTCTTAGAAATTCAAACTAAATCTCTGAGCAGAAACGGATGAATAGTATTTTTATAAAAATTTCTCGAAAAACCTTTATTTTCGTCTTGGAAATTCAAAATAATTAATCCTAGCACATAGCCAGAATACTAACCACATCCGCACATTTTAGGTCATAGAACGACATTCAAACATCTTACTCACATAAATAATCAATTAAATTTATTTAATTCAAATAATCAAATAAAATTTAATTCACATAAAGATCCGATTTTTTCGGGCGTTATATTTTCCCCCCTTATAAGGATCCTGTTCCCAGAATCTCGATATAATTACATAAACAAATGAGGAAAATTTTCCTTCATTTTACTCTCGAGTTCCCATGTTGCTTCTTCGGCATTGTGGTTCCTCAAAATTACCTTCACCGAAGGTATTATCTTATTTCTTAAGACTTGTTCCTTCTTATCCACAATCTGAATTGGAAGTTCTTCATATGTTAAATCTTTTTCTACTTGAATAAATTCATACTCTATTACGTGCTTGTAGTCCGGTTTATAAGGACGCAACACTGACACATTAAACACATTGTGTATTATTTCCATCTCTGGAGGTAAGGTTACTTCATAAGCTACCTCTCCTACTCTCTTTAAAATTTTAAAAGGTCCTACAAACCTTGGACTTAACTTCCCTTTCTTTCCAAAACGTATCTTCCCTTTCCAAGGCGATACTCCCTCTTCTCACGATGAGGATCTGCATACTTCTTTTGTCTATCTTGAGCCGCTACCAATTGAGTTCGTATTAACTTAACCATGTCTGTCATTTATTGTACCATCTTAGGTCCCAACATTCGACGTTCACCTACTTTATCCCAGCACAGTGGAGTTCTGCACTTCCTCCCATGCAACACTTCGTAAGGCGGCATGCCTATACTTGCGTGAAAACTATTGTTGTAAGTGAATTCCAACAAAGGCAGATGTTCGTCTCAACTCCCCTTGAAATTCATAATGCAAGATCTTAACATATCTTCTACCATTTGAATTGTTCGTTCACTTTTTCCATCCGTCTGAGGATGATACATCGTACTTAACCTCAACTGCGTTCCTAGTTGCTCTTGCAAACTCCTCCAAAAGTTTGACGTGAATCGTGGATCACGATCTGACACAATCAAAATTGGTACTCCATGTCTTGGAATAATTTTTTTGACATAAAGTTTAACTAATTGCTCTAGGTTATACCTAACTCCTATTGGTAAAAAGTGTGCCAATTTTCTCAACCGATCTACTATTACCCAAATCGCATCGTAGCCCTTCCTCATCATTGAAAGTCCCACCACAAAGTCCATAGTGATATGCTCCCACTTCCACTCTAGAATCTCTAGTGATTGTAACAATCCACTCGGCCGTTGGTGTTCAGCCTTAACTTTCTGACAAGTTAAGCACTTACTAACATATTCTGCTATTTTCCTCTTCATGTTTTGCCACCAAAAGTTTTGACGAAGGTCTTGATACATCTTAGTACTACCAGGATGTATCGAGTACCTTGAACTATAGGCCTTACTCATTATTTCATTCTTTAACTCGAAATTATTTGGAACCCAAATTCTTCCTTCAAAATGAAGTAATCCTTCTTTATCAAGGTTATACTTAGTCTTCACGTTATCCTCCATTATCTTTTTCATTCGCTCGCATTCCTCGTTACCTAGTTGTACTTCCTTAACTCGTTCCACTATCGTTGGTCGAGTCTCCATCGTGAATAACATTTCTACCGCTTCAGTCGGTAATTTAACTTCTAATTCCATCCTTTCCATCTTCGTTATTAACTCATTTTGAGTCGTTAACATTGATAGCTTTTCCCTACCCTTTCTACTTAACACATCTGCTACTACATTTGCTTTCCCCGGATGATATAAGATATCACAATCGTAATCTTTTATCAATTCTAACCACCTTCTCTATTTCATACTCAACTCCTTCTGTGTAAAGATATATTTCAGACTTTTATGGTCTGTGTATATCTCACACTTGTCCCCGTATAAATAATGTCTCCATATTTTTAAGGCAAAAACTACTGCTGCCGATTCTAGGTCATGAGTAGGATAGACCTTCTCATAATCCTTTAACTGGCATGACGCGTACATAATGACTTTGCCATGCTGCACGATAACCCAGTCCTCTATGCGAAGCATCGCTATACACTACAAAATTTCCCGTATCATCTGGTAAGGATAATACAAGTGCCTCACTTAACCTTCTTTTTAGTTCCTGAAAACTATTCTCACACTTCTCAGTCTATACATACTTTACCGACTTCCTAGTCAAATTTGTCAACGGAGTAGCTATTTTAGAAAAGTCCTGAATGAACCTTCTATAGTATCCCGCTAACCCTAGAAAACTCCAAATCTCGGTTGGCATTTTCGGTTGTTTCCAATTATTAATTGCTTCCACCTTCGTTGGATCCACAGAAATGTCATCTTTATCAATAACATGTCCTAGAAACTACACTCTTTCAAGCCAAAATTCACACATAGTGAATTTCGCATACAACTTCTCCCTCCGTAGTGTCTCTAACACTATCCTTAAATGTTCAGCATGATCTTCTGGCGTCTTAGAATAGACTAGAATATCATCAATGAACACTATGACAAACTTGTCCAAATATTGTTTGAACACTCTGTTCATCATGTAACATTCTAGAATTTTAAAATGTAATATTAAATATTTATTGATTTATATAAGTATTTAATGGATATGTTTATTGTTGAATAAATAATTGTTCAATTTGAGTTTATGCGGTGTAGTTATTTATTTGTTGAATAAATAATTAAATATTAAATATTAAATATTTATTTGCAATATTAAATATTTATTGAATTATATGGCAAATTGAGTTGATGTGATTTAGTTATTTATTTGTTGAATAAATAATTAAGGAGATAAAAAAAATTAATTGTTATGAGATTATATAATAATTGAATTTATTAAGTAAGCTAGAGAGCTTATAGTGATTTAAATAAATTATAACATTTTAAATGGAAAATTATAATTTAAAATATTAGTTGGTTAAATAAAATTATAATTATAAAAGAAATTATAGTTATGTGATATTAAATTATGTGCTAAAGTAATTTAATAGATTAATGTTTTAATTGATTTATTAATTAAATAAAAGTGTGACTAATAACCTTGCTATAAAGGAGTTATTAAAATAAATTAAAAGAGTGTATTTTAGTTTTGGCCAAACAAGTCTTATTAAATATTAAGTCTTTAATATAATTGTGTTTTACCAAACAAGGCATAAGGATTAATGGGTTATATTTTAGTGGTTAGCCAAACAAGCCTTACGGCTTTTGATTTTCAAAAGTTTTTAACTGATGTCAGTTAAGTTAGTATTATATTATATATTTAATATATCTATTATTACTATATACGTTATATTATTATACGTAGTAGAGTTAGGAAGAAAGACTAAGTGAAGAAAAAGAGAAGAGGAAGAAGAAAACTAGAGAGAAATTGAGAGAAATCCTAACATGTTTTGATAAAGGAATTGGAGAAAACGAATTGATAATCAAAAGTAGTCATCATCTTCTTAATCAAAGGTAGGAGCTTAACCTTTCTCTTTAAAAGTTTAGTTTTCCTCTTCCCAAAAAGTTCTCTGTGAATTTTTTTACAAAAGATAAATTGTTGTTATGTATATAAGTTGGTATGATTATTGATTATAAGGTTATCTCATGAGTTTATGCATGGTTATAGAGAAATTTATTCATGTATGTATGTGTTTTGTGAAGAAATTATATTAGAGAGTGTTCATATGAAAAATATATGAGTATGGCTTAATTTAAAATAGAAATTAAGGTTTAATTAGTTGTTAGATTGATATATTGATTATAGAAATTGATAGAGTATGTATAATCATAACTATGATGTTTTGAATTTACTGTTTTGGTTGAAAAACAAAATCACAGTGTTGATTTTCATTGAAAATATCAAAAATGGAGTTTTTGCCAAAAACATTGAAATTGAGTGTTGTATATTTGATGTTTAGATTATTTTATGAGTAGAAACATGTTAGAAGTCTTCACAATATGTTTATATGAAGTTTATATGTAAATTACGTGATAATCAGTCTATTAGATTCAAGCTTTTAGGCCAATTTTGGCTTTTTCTTGCACGGTTGCCGAAGCTATCAGTCGAAACTGCAGTTTCGCACCGCGGTGCGGCTCCAGCAGTGCATTAGTGGCGCCGCAGCGCCATCACCACGCCGTTGCGCGGCTTCGTAGTTCATTCACCGCGCCGCAGCGCCGACTCAGCTCCGCAGCGCGAACCACAGTGTAAACTGTGGCGCCGCAGTGCAAGTTAGCAGAATGGTCTGACAGTGTACTTTTTGTACACGAAAATTTTAAGAAACACTATATGATAATAGTAGGACTATAAAATATTGATTTTAGTGTTTCTATACGGTGAATAAATATGTTATTAAGGAGTAACTTGTGTTATAATTTGATTATGTGATTGAATAATCAAACCTACGTGGTGAATGTATTGGTTTTGTGATAATGACTAACTATGTCACGATGACATATGTTTAGGGTATTGAAATTCAATTGGTAAGGGTGTAGCTTGTGCTAAAGGCAAGTTTTCTAACTCTATTTTATAATTGAGCAAGTTTTCTAATCCTTTGTCTTATTGAACTATTTGATGTTGAACAAGTTATTCTTGTAATTGAATTTTTGGTTAGCATGCATAACTAGATTTCTATGCATGTTTAATATTCAATTCTAATTAACCTTGGCTTAGTATTGTTCAAGCAAGGTATGCTATAGTATTCAAATTGTATGCTATTAGATTATTCCTAAAGCATGATTTTAGTTACTATGATTAAATCAATTTTGATTATTCTATAAGTATAATGTCATGGACTTTATTCAACTACTTCGTAGTTGATGTTCGTTGAATTCCAAATTACCTTGAAAGCTTATCCAAACCAAACTTACATTGGTGTGGACTTGTATTCTAAATACTGAGATGAACAACTCTTTTAATAGAGGTTTACGCTTAGCGTTGAAATGGTTGTGCATAATACACTGTACGAAGGGTTGATCCCCCTAAGTACGTGGAGTCCTTATAGTCTTATGACTATTAAAGTTATAGTTGAAAGATTACTTATAACTGTGGACATAATTCATGGTCATTAGACCCTCAGTGAATGTTATAACTTTCAAAAAGTTAATAGAATATATTGTTCAGTTCTATTGATACTAATATTGTCAATTGATGTAAAAGTTTAAAGATTTACTTATTGTTATTTCAAGTGGGCCTTGTTTGCTCACTCTTGCCTGTAAAATTTCTTATAGCTAAATTTGAAACTGGTGACGTACCAAACACCAGTAAGGAAAAAGGAAAGATGAATAAGTGCTGAAGACTTGTAATAGTTTGATAGTTTATTTTTAGACTTTGGTTTAATGATTGTAATGAAGTTAGTTAATTATCCGCATTTGAATGATTGTTGTTAAAGGTTAGATAACCTGGGAGATTTTATTTAAGTTTAATCATGTATGGGCAGGTTTTCTTTTATTAATCAATTCTATTATGAATGGGTAGTTAGTAAATGAATGTTTTGATTACGTTAGCACCAAATCTTGAGGAAATGAAGTACCAGGATTTGGGGGTGTCACAAGTTGGTATCAGAGCTTCAGGTTATGAACCTTAGGTGGGGGGGGGGAAGCCTTAGGAAGTAAGCTTTGAAAAGATAGTGGAGATAACTCTTATCGAGTTTTAAGAAAAAAGTAATAAAACACTTATGTGTTCATGTGTTTATAACTTATGTGCTCGTGAGTGTTGAGTAGTAATGATTAATAATTAAAACTTTAAAACTTTGTTGTCAGGATGATTAATGTCGGAGAATCCAGTCAGGCTAGGGAGGAGGGACCTCAGATGCCTATAGAGGAGGAGTCTCGCGACATTCATGTAGTTTGGGAACAACTACTGCCACGGGAGTCGGCCCCGTTGGTCACAGTAGTTGAGAATGAGGATGATGATGTAAAGACAGACGAGGAGGATCCCGTTGAGTTGCCACAGGAGGATGAGGATGACGAGGATGAGGAGGAAGAGATTCCACTAACCTCGATAGCCGCTCGTATGTACGATGAAGTTTATGACCGCAACGTGGAACTTCAACATATCGATGAAGAGTTGCAGGAGATAGTAGCTGAACAACAGATTGCAATGACATAAAAAGACGGCGAGATCCAGGATCGTGAGGAACGACTGACAAACGCCGAGGAGAAACTAGTACAGACCGAAGGAGAAAAAGAACAATTGATCGAGATGGTTGCTGAACTGAAGAGCAAGCTGAAAGAAGAAGCTGCTAAGAGGGCAAGAGCTAAAGATGCATACGAGGAAGCTTATCAACGAACTGGAAGAGCAGCAAGAGACACGCAGGTAAAAAGGATGAAGATGGAAGAGATGGATAAAGTATTTAACACTGCAATTAATCGAGCTCAAGATCGGGTCATGGGATATCCGATTCAGTTCGAGACGCTACCATCATACGTGTTGGATCGCAGAACAATGTTTCGAGTCATGGAGGAGGAACGTGATAGGGCTAAGAAATATCTTAATAGAACCTTGTAGCTGTAGTACGATGAGTGAAAGGTTAAATAAATTGTAAATCCTAAGTCTTATGCAACCTATGGGATATGATTATGATGTTGTCCTGAAACTTTTGTGGTTCAGGAAAGTAATGTAGTTAGCAGAGATGCTATTGTTTTATGTTTTTGAAAAGGTTATGAATAAATAAAAGTTGTTATTTTATTCAAAGTGTTATATGTTATGTGGTTATTTCTGTTATGGAGGCTAGTTAACTAGAAAATACTTAAAGAAGCTGAGTAATAGTCTAATAGATGTTTTGTTTTAACAGAAAATGCCTCCCAGACGTCAACCAACATGATAGAGAACCACCAAAGAAACTAATAACGTCAATGTTGACGGTAACCCCGTTCAACAACTAGTGACTCTACTGACAGGAGCATTGCAAAATCAACCACAAAATCATGGTACAACGTTTAAGGATTTCAAGGCGGTTAGACCACCTGAATTTCGTGGGTCCATGAATCTAGTCGAAGCACAAACCTGGATTATAGAGATAGAAAAAGTGTTCGATGTCGCTAGGGTAGGGGATGACCAGAAGACTGTTTTCGCAACATTTATGTTGAAAGCAGAAGCTAGTTATTGGTGGCAGGCCAATAAATCTCGGGAAGGGCCAGGAGTGATGACCTGGGATAGGTTCAAGGAGATGTTTTTCGAGACCTATTTTTCGGAGAGTTCGAAGAGTCAGTTGGAAGTACAGTTTCTGAAACTAAAATAAGGAACGATGACGGTATCTGAGTATACCGCGAAGTTCAACGAATTGGCGAGGTTTGCGCCATATCATGTTAGCATAGATGAACGTAAGGCGAAGAGATTTGAAAAGGGACTGAAGCCCTGGCTATACAGTAGGGTCTCCCTATTCCAATTGAAGACATTTGCAGTGGTGATGGAGAAAGCGGTACTCGCTGAAGGTGGAGGCGAGGCAGTGACAAAGTTCAATCAGGAATAAAAGAAGAAGAAGAATGAGAATGAGATTAAGAATGGAACTGGTAACAGTGGAAACAACAACAACAACAACAACAACTTGAAGAGGAAGTGGAATGGAATCGTGGGTGCTGAAAATCTGCAGGGTAACCAGCAAAACAAAAAGTTTGAAGCATGTGCGACATGCGGGAAATTTCACAAGGGTGCGTGCTTGATGGGGAAACGAGTTTGCTACAATTGTGGCCAAGAGGGTCACATCGCCCCAAATTGCACTCAACCGAAGAAGAATGCGAGCTTCACGTGCGGATCCAAGGATCACTTTGCTCGTGAGTGCCCTAAGAAGAAAGAGGGAGTGACAACCAGAAGCAGTGGAGTTAAAAATGGAAGTACATGGGCCATTGCAGGACCTGCAGCATCAAGCAAACCCACAGGCAGAACCTTCAACATGACTGTGCAAGATGCTGTGCAATCAAAAGATGTGGTATTAGGTATTATCCCAATCAATGATATTGATGCATATGTATTATTTGATTCGGGTGCTACTTGCTCGTTTATATCTGATGAGTTTGCTAAGAGGTTAGAATTGCCTAGAGAAGAACTGAATTTTCCTTTGAACATAGAAATTGCTAATAAGGAAATAATCCCGTTAGATTCGTATACAAGAACTGTAGGGTGAACATTAAGGAGAATATCTTGTTGGTAGATTTAATTCCGATTAAACTCGGGGAGTTTGATGAAATGTTGGGAATGGATTGGTTGTTCAAATATGAAGCAGTAATCGATTGTCACAAGAAGTGTGTGAACCTTATGACTCCGTCAAAGGTAGTATTTTATGGCAGCAAGTCACCTAGACAAATGAAATGTCCGACGACTATGCAGGCGAAGAAATTGTTGAGTCAAGGTTGTGTGGGTTATTTAGCTTACATAGTCGATACTCAGAAGAAGGGTGTGAAAATAGAAGAAATACGAGTAGTGAGGGAATTCGAAGACGTGTTTCCAGAGGATTTGTCAGGACTTTCGCCTGACAGAGAAATTGAGTTTGTGATCGACTTAGTGCCGGGAACAACACCAATATCGAAGGCCCCGTACAGGATGGCTCCGGTGGAAATGAAGGAACTGATGGCACAGTTGCAAGAACTGCTGGACAAGAAATATATTCAACCAAACGTATCGCCGTGGGGAGCGCCAGTTTTATTCGTGAAGAAGAATGACGGGTCAATGCGTCTTTGCATTGATTACAGGAAGTTAAACAAAGTCACTATTAAAAACAAATACCTGTTGCTAAGAATAGATGATTTGTTCAACCATTGAAGGGTGCCAAATACTTTTCGAAAATAGATTTGAGAAGTGGGTATCATCAGCTGAAAGTGAGGAAGGAGGATATACCATGAACGGCATTCAGAACTCGGTATGGACATTACGAGTTTCTGGTGATGTCTTTTGGTTTAACCAATGCAACTGCTGCGTTCATGGATTTGATGAACAAGGTGTTTAAACCATTCCTAGACAAGTTTGTAGTGGTATTTATCGACGACATTCTAGTGTTTTCCAAGACTCAAGAAGAACACGTGGAACACTTACGTTTGACATTGGAGACACTAAGAAGGGAAAAACTGTACGCGAAATTCTCTAAGTGCGAATTTTGGCTCGACCGTGTACAATTTTTGGGTCATGTTATTGACAAGGATGGGATTTCAGTGGATCCATCAAAAGTGAAAGCTGTAATCAATTGGGAACAACCAAGAACACCGTCAGAAGTGAGGAGTTTCTTGGGACTGGCTGGTTATTATAGAAGATTTATTCAAGATTTTTCTAAAATAGCCACTCCGTTAACAAATTTGACAAGGAAAGCTGTAAAATTCGTGTGGACGGAGAAATGTGAAGAAAGTTTTCAAGATTTGAAGAAGAAGCTAAGTGTATCACCTGTGTTGACATTACCAGAAAATACAGGAAATTTTGTAGTGTATAGTGATGCCTCACACAAAGGGTTGGGTTGTGTTCTGATGCAGAATGGCAAAGTTATTGTGTATGCATCAAGACAACTGAGGGATTATGAGAAAGGGTATCTGACTCATGATTTGGAATTGGCTGCAGTTGAATTTGCTCTGAAGATATGGAGGCACTATCTTTATAGAGAGAAATGTGAGATCTACACAGACCACAAAAGTCTAAAGTATATCTTCACTCAGAAGGATTTGAACATGCGTCAACGAAGGTGAATGGAATTAATAAAGGATTACGATTGTGAGATCTTTTATCATCCGGGCAAAGCAAATGTAGTAGCAGATGCTTTAAGCAGGAAAGGTCGGGAGAAGTTGATGCTGATAACAACTCAGGAGGAGCTCATTTCAGCAATGACAAAACTGGAGTTGGAAATCAAGTTTTCAAAAGAATTTGACGAACAACTATTTCAGTTAGAAGCAGGTCCAACTTTACTGGACAAGGTGAAAAACGCTCAGTTAAAAGATGAAGAATGTGGAAAGATAAAGGAGAATATGGTTGATGGAAGCGGTACGAAATACAAGGTCGATACAGAAGGATTACTACGATTCGAGGGAAGAATATGGGTTCCAACAACACCAGAGCTGAAAGAAGAAATTTTGACCGAAGCTCATAGCTCAAAATATTCAATTCATCCAGGAAGCACGAAAATGTATCAAGATTTGCACCGATATTTTTGGTGGCCGAATATGAAAAGGGACATTGCAGAATGCATAACGAAGTGCTTGACATGTCAGAGAGTAAAAGCCGAACATCAAAGACCTAACAGATTACTTCAACCGTTGGAAATAACAGAATGGAAGTGGGAACACATCACGATGGATTTTGTGGTGGGTCTTCCAACTACTCAGAGAGGATGTGATGCGATTTGGGTAATCGTGGATAGACTGACGAAATTAGCGCACTTTCTACCAATAAAGATTAGATTCAATCTTGATCAGTTGGAAAGATTGTACATTAAGGAGATCGTTTCGAGGCACGGAGTGCCAGTATCAATTGTGTCCGATAGAGATCCGCGATTCACATCAAATTTCTGGAAGAGACTACAAGAATGCATGGGGACACAGTTATGAATGAGTACGGCTTATCATCCACAAACAGATGGCCAAAGCGAAAGAACAATTCAGACATTGGAAGATATGCTGAGAGCATGTGTCATGGACTTTAAAGGAAGCTGGGAAGAACAATTACCGTTGGTGGAATTTGCTTACAACAACAGTTACCACGCGAGCATCGGTATGCCACCTTACGAGGCATTGTACGGCAGAAAGTGCAAAACTCCACTGTGCTGGGATGAAGTCGGTGAACGCCAACTGTTAGGAAAAGAACTGGTACAACAAACTGCTGGCGTTGTTAAACTCATCAGGACAAGATTAGTAGCAGCCCAAGACAGACAGAAAAAGTATGCTGATCAACACAAACAAGATCGTGCATTCGACGTATGAACTTTTATATTTTTAAAAGTTTCTGCTTGGAAAGGGAAAATTCGTTTCGGTAAAAAGGGAAAGCTAAGCCCGAGGTTTATTGGACCCTTTGAAGTGTTGCGAAGAGTGGGAGAAGTGGCTTACGAGGTAGCTCTATCTCCAAGGTTGGAAAACATTCATAATGTTTTTCACATTTCGGTGTTACGACCATATAAACCCGACTACAAACATGTGATCGAGTATTAACTGTTGCAGTTTGAGAAAGATTTGTCTTATGAAGAGATTCATATCCAGATAGTCGACGGGAAAGAACAAGTGCTCAGGAATAAAGTAATACCTTCTGTGAAAGTGATATGGAGGAACCACAACGCTGAAGAAGCTACGTGGGAACTTGAAGAGAAAATATTGAAAGAGTACCCTGAGTTATTTGTTTAATCTGTGTCTTCGATTCTGGGGACATAATCTTTGTAAGTAGGGAAGAATGTAACGAATGATTTGTTTGAGTTGTGATTCTGAAGACAGAATCCTTGTAAGGAGGGAATGATGCAACATTCCATAATTTTAAAATGTAATATTAAATATTTATTGATTTATATAAGTATTTAATGGATATGTTTATTGTTGAATAAATAATTGTTCAATTTGAGTTTATGTGGTGTAGTTATTTATTTGTTGAATAAATAATTAAATATTAAATATTAAATATTTATTTGCAATATTAAATTTTTATTGAATTATATGACAATTTGAGTTGATGTGATTTAGTTTTTTATTTGTTGAATAAATAATTAAGGAGATAAAAAAATTAATTGTTATGAGATTATATAATAATTGAATTTATTAAGTAAGCTAGAGAGCTTATAGTGATTTAAATAAATTATAATATTTTAAATGGGAAATTGTAATTTAAAATATTAGTTGGTTAAATAAAATTATAATTATAAAAGAAATTATAGTTATGTGATATTAAATTATGTGCTAAAGTAATTTAATAAATTATTATTTTAATTGATTTATTAATTAAATAAAACTGTGACTAATAACCTTGCTATAAAGGAGTTATTAAAATAAATTAAAAGAGTGTGTTTTAGTTTTGGCCAAACAAGTCTTATTGCATATTAAGTCTTTAATATAATTATGTTTTACCAAACAAGGCATAAGGATTAATGGGTTATATTTTAGTGGTTAGCCAAACAAGCCTTATGACTTTCGATTTTCAAAATTTTTTAACTGATGTCAGTTAAGTTAGTGTTATATTATATATTTAATATATTTATTATTACTATATACGTTATATTATTATACGTAGTAGAGTTAGGAAGAAAGACTAAGTGAAGAAAAAGAGAAGAGGAAGAAGAAAACTAGAGAGAAATTGAGAGAAATCCTAATAGGTTTTGATAAAGGAATTGGAGAAAAGGAATTGATAATCAAAAGTAGCCATCATCTTCTTAATCAAAGGTAGGAGCTTAACTTTTCTCTTTAAAAGTTTAGTTTTTCTCTTCCCAAAAAGTTCTCTGTGAATTTTTTTACAAAAGATAAATTGTTGTTATGTATATAAGTTGGTATGATTATTGATTATAAGGTTATCTCATGAGTTTATGCATGATTATAGAGAAATTAATTCATGTATGTATGTGTTTTGTGAAGAAATTATATTAGAGAGTGTTCATATGAAAAATATATGAGTATGGCTTAATTTAAAATAGAAATTAAAGTTTAATTAGTTGTTAGATTGATATATTGATTATAGAAATTGATAGAGTATGTATAATCATAACTATGATGTTTTAAATTTACTGTTTTGGTTGAAAAATAAAATCACAGTGTTGATTTTCATTGAAAATATCAAAAATAGAGTTTT
The DNA here is from genome assembly GCA_016801055.1 of Panax notoginseng. Taxonomy (NCBI): domain Eukaryota; kingdom Viridiplantae; phylum Streptophyta; class Magnoliopsida; order Apiales; family Araliaceae; genus Panax; species Panax notoginseng. Next base: position 209,132,060 of record CM029013.1, on the reverse strand, counting down.
TGCCAAAAATATTGAAATTGAGTGTTGTATATTTGATGTTTAAATTATTTTATGACTAGAAACATGTTAGAAGTCTTCATAATATGTTTATATGAAGTTTATATGTAAATTACGTGATAATCAGTCTATTAGATTTGAGCTTTTAGGCCAATTTTGGCTTTTTCTTGCACGGTTGCCGAAGCTGTCAGTCGAAACTGCAGTTTCGCGCTGTGGCGCGGCTCCAGCAGTTCATTAGTGGCGCCGCAGCGCCATCACCACGCCGCAGCGCGGCTTCTTATTTCATTCACTGTGCCGCAGCGCCGACTCAGCGCCGCAGCGCGAACCACAGTGTAAATTGTGGCGCCGCAGCGCGAGTTAGCAGAATGGTCTGACAGTGTACTTTTTGTACACGAAAATTTTAAGAAACACTATATGATAATAGTAGGACTATAAAATATTGATTTTAGTGTTTCTATACGGTGAATAAATATGTTATTAAGGAGTAACTTATGTTATAATTTGATTATGTGATTGAATAATCAAACCTACGTGGTGAATGTATTGGGTATGTGATAATGACTAACTATGTCACGATGACATATGTTTAGGGTATTGAAATTCAAGTGGTAAGGGTGTAGCTTGTGCTAAAGGCAAGTTTTCTAACTCTATTTTATAATTGAGCAAGTTTTCTAATCCTTTGTCTTATTGAACTATTTGATGTTGAACATGTTATTCTTGTAATTCAATTTTTGGTTAGCATGCATAACTAGATTTCTATGCATGTTTAATATTCAATTCTAATTAACCTTGGCTTAGTATTGTTCAAGCAAGGTATGCTATAGTATTCAAATTGTATGCTATTAGATTATTCCTAAAGCATGATTTTAGTTACTATGATTAAATCAATTTTGATTATTCTATAAGTATAATGTCATGGACTTTATTCAACTACTTCGTAGTTGATGTTCGTTGAATTCCAAATTACCTTGAAAGCTTATCCAAACCAAACTTACATTGGTGTGGACTTGCATTCTAAATACTGAGATGAACAACTCTTTTAATAGAGTTTTACGCTTAGCGTTGAAATGGTTGTGCATAATACACTGTACGAAGGGTTGATCCCCCTAAGTACGTGGAGTCCTTATAGTCTTATGACTATTAAAGTTATAGTTGAAAGATTACTTATAACTGTGGACATAATTCCTGGTCATTAGACCCTCAGTGAATGTTATAACTTTCAGAAAGTTAATAGAATATATTGTTCAGTTCTATTGATACTAATATTGTCAATTGATGTAAAAGTTTAAAGATTTACTTATTGTTATTTCAAGTGGGCCTTGTTTGCTCACTCTTGCCTGTAAAATTTCTTATAGCTAAATTTGAAACTGGTGACGTACCAAACACCAGTAAGGAAAAAGGAAAGATGAATAAGTGCTGAAGACTTGTAATAGTTTGATAGTTTATTTTCAGACTTTGGTTTAATGATTGTAATGTAGTTAGTTAATTATCCGCATTTGAATGATTGTTGTTAAAGGTTAGATAACCTGGGAGATTTTATTTAAGTTTAATCATGTATGGGCAGGTTTTCTTTTATTAATCAATTCTATTATGAATGGGTAGTTAGTAAATGAATGTTTTGATTACGTTAGCACCAAATCTTGAGGAAATGAAGTACCAGGATTTGGGGGTGTCACACATCACATCCATAAATCTGGCTGGCACATTAGTCAACCCAAACGACATAACCAGGAACTTGTAATGACCATAACGAGTTCCGAACGCCGTCTTAGGTACATCCTCCTTCCTCACTTTCAATTGATGATACCCCGTACACAAATCTATCTTAGAAAAACACTTTTCCCCTTTCAACTGATCAAACAGATCATCGATCCTGAGTAGTGGGTATTTATTCTTAATCGTTAACTTGTTCAACTCTCGATAGTTGATACAAAGTCGTAAAGACCCATCCTTCTTCTTTACAAACAACACCGATACTCCCCACGGAGACACACTCGGTTGAATGTACTTCATATCTAATAGTTCTTGTAACTGAACCATTAATTCCTTCATCTCTACCGGCACCATTCTATAAGGTGCCTTAGAAACTGGTGTCGTACCCGGTACCAAGTCAATCACAAATTTGTCTTCCTTATCCAGCGGAATACCTGGTAACTCCTTCGGAAAGACATCAACAAACTCTTGTACTATAGGTATCTGTTCCAATGATGCTCCCACTCTCTGGGTATCCACAACATGGCACAGGTATCCTATACACCCATTCCTCAACATTTTCCTAGCTTGTGTTATGGTTAGACAACAAGAACGCCCCGGTGATTTATTACCGTAAAACACTACCTCGGGTTTCTTAGAAAGCCGAAGGTTCACACTTTTCTTATGACAATCTATTATCGCTTTATAGTTAATTAACCAATCCATACCGAGAATTACATCGAATTCTCTCAACCTTATCGGTAAAAGATCTACCGATAATTTGTTACCACTAATATGTACGAAACAATTCCCATGAATGTGTTCAATGGGAATTATCTCTTCGTTCACTACCTTAACGTCTAAAGGTTTTTCTAATCTTTCCGGGAATAAACCTAATCACTTAGCAAATCCGCATGCTATAAAAGAACAAGTAGCACCCAAATCAAACAACACATAAGCATTTATTTCATTAACTAGAATGATACATGCTACTATATCCACCTATGCAACTGCATCTTGGACAGTTATATTAAAAGTACGGGCCGTGGGTCTACCCGATGATAGTATTGGTCCAGTAATGGCTAACTTATCACTACTAGCACCCTTATTACCCTCCTTTCCTTTATTTGGGCAATTTCTTGCTATGTGGTCCATCGACCCACAAACAAAACATCCCTGATTCTTCTTAGGATTAGGAAAATTGGGTGATATATGTCCCTTCTACCCACAGTTATAACAAACTGACTTCCCCTTCAGACAGACTCCTAGATGAGTCTTTTCGCATATCTTACATGCCTAGATTCTACGCTTAGGATCCCCTTGTTTCACTCCAGTATTCCCGAAGTTAAAATTCTTCCTCTTTGGTATACTGCCACTTCCACTGGCTCCCTTCGCCTTGGATCCTCTTTCTCCTTCTCCCTTATTCTTTCTTTCTTTGTGGTATTGGCTCAAAGCCTCACTACCACCCTTTACAATAATAGCTTTCTCCAGAATGGTCCCGTCGGAAGCACTCTGGAACATAGAAATTCTACTATAGAGTCAGGGTTTCAATCTCTACTCAAACCTACAACCCTTCCTTTCTTCAATGTCCACCTGATGTGGAGTAAATCTTGTCAATTCATTGAATTTGGTCGCATACTGGGGGAACCGTCATGTCCCCTTGTTTAAGTTATAGGAACTTAATCTTCATCCTTCCCTGCATGCTAGTAGAAAAGTAGTTCTCGAAGAAAACCTTCTTGAACTGTTCCCACGTAACAACATCAGTTCTAGCCCCACCCTGGTGAGCCTCCCACCAAAAGTTGGCTTCCCCTTTTCTAACGACCCGAAAAATCGGATTGTCCAGAATTTAATATTTAAAGAACTAGTTATTAATAAAAGGAATTTTTATTAATAATATTATGTGCAATGTGTTTATTAATTGTTCTAGAACCTAGGATGATTATAAGTCGAGAGGATTCTAGCTACGAGCTAGACTGAACGAGTAAGAATTTTCAAGACGAAAATAAAAAATTTTCAGAAACAAAAATATTTCTAGAGAAAAAGACGAAATAGGCACTATTCACTCGACAAAACCCTAAGGGTTAGAGTTTGAATAACCTAAGCTTTTTTGATAGTTCGGTATATCGAAATGACATTCCTTCAAAAGATTTGACGATAATATATCGTGAAAAGTTAAGTAAGCCGATAAAAGTTTTTCTCAAAAAATATGCAGAAATCAGACGAAATAAAAATGACGAAAAGTACTGTTATGTACTTTTCACTCGTTTAACTACGTTAGGGGAAAACGTGAAGAAAAACGCTTAACGCCAAAAAGTGTTTTTCAGTTTTTCGGAAATCCGAAGAATACGTAAAAGTTAATCGGTAAAGAAAAGACGAAATATCTAAAAATATTTGGATTTTGAGGTATATTGAGGACGTGGGAATAGTATGGAGGTGGGAATAGTAAGGCGGTTTGGTCAAATGACCAAAACACCCCTAGCCTTGAAAATTCTATAAAAGGAAGCCTTATGTTCATTTGAATGGGATTTTAAAAATCCTACACTTTGAGAGAGAAAGAGAGAAAGTTTAAGAGCTTGGAGAAGAAGAAGACGGAAGAGATTGAGCATGAATGATCGGATCAAAGGGTTCGTGAAATAGAAAAGCTAGCGAATCGCCGGCTTTGTCTAAAGGAAGAAAAATAAAAAGGAAATGTATTAAAACCTAACTCCTAAGTTAGTTTTTCTTTAAGTTTCTATGTTCAAAAACGTAACTTAATGAGAATAAGAAGTAGATGATCTTAGGAATAATTTCATATGGTTGACATTATTGAGAAAAGAAGAAATAAGAATTAAAAGTTTTAGTAAATAAATTTCTTAAGGAAGTATAAGATTCATAATGAATTTGAGCGATCCGAATGTATCATATGAATGATTCGGTGAAATAAATAAGAAATGGTATTTCATAACATTGAATTCCAATAAAAAGTGAAATCATAATCCAAAATATTGATTAAAATGAAGAACGAACGAAGAACACGAAGAACACGCAAAGAACACGAAGAACGTTGTTGATGGACAAATTTAAAACCATCGTAATGTAATTGCTATTGATGAACAAGTTTAAAACCATCGCGTATAAGTTAGATGCTTATTACTTGCTTAGGAATGGTAGAAACGTTCATGAAGAACGGATTAAACTTAGCTATAACGAAGTTAAGGCAAAAATTTTGTAAAAGATGAACAAGAATTAGAAAGTGTGTAAATGAACCTGAAGATGTAAGATTTCATAAGAAAGTAAAAGAACATAGAAAAAATGAGTCAGGGACTCAAGAACGAAAGAGTTCCGAGTTCGGATGACCGAATTACGGACCAACGAACGAAGAACGTTAAAAACGTAAAAATGAACGAAGGATGAAGATTAAGCTTATCGAATGGCACGTTAACAGATTCAGAATAAATTTCTATTCAAGGGGTATTGAAGTACATAAGATAAGGAAGAGAATGACTTTGGAACAAACTCGTTCCGAGTTACAACGAAGAAGTTATGGAAGCGGGAAGTAAGCGTCTTAAACAATTTCCAAGACTTAGAAATTTTTTGGAATTTTGAGCTTGGTGCTGTAGTGCCAGCCAAGCATTAGGAGGCGGCACTGCAATGCGAGGGCTAGGCCATCAGCTACTACTGGGTGGAACCATGTTATGAAGAAGAAGGAGGAAGCCGGCGCCGCAGTGCCGGTGTAGGGAAAAAGCCAGTAATGAGCTTTTAACTACTTAAATCCTAGGGGAAGTGTACCGAAAGCTAATGAACATATAGTTTATTAAATGTAACACGTAAACAAGTGAATTAAACCTTAAATGAAGGTTGAATGGAAAGATTAAACGAGATTAAAAGACAAAGAATGTAAACATGGGTTACGGAACCGATGTCCGGGGACCGTAGTCGCGATAACCGAACGTGGGGGATTGCTATAGTTGTGATTCCTTAGATGTTGAGTGACGAGGGTAATGAATAACCTTTCGATGTTATGTCGTGGTAATGAGATCTAAGTGTAAAGTGTATAAACGCTGTGAACGCAATGCTATTGCGATGAACGAGCGGTCTTAGCATACAGCGAACGGTATGGCTTCAACATTAAGAAAGAGTAATGAACATGGGGTTCATGTAATGGATAACAAAAGTATTGAGTAAGATACGAATGGTATCAAGAAAGCCATAACGAATGGTAATAAGATTAATGAAAGCCGATAGTGATTCAGATGGAAAATGTTAGAATAAAATGTAAGCGTTAAAAACTTTAACCGACGTGAAGGTTGAGTGTACGTAAATACTAAACGGATAGAACCTACACCCTGTGTATGGTTTGACCGTAAGATAATGAAGATCAATGATTAAACCATGAATGGTAAAGAACTGAATTAAAGACAATGACGTTAATGTAACGAAGCCGAGTTAATGATTAACTTGAATGATCTCTCTGAGTATACAAAAGACTGTATGACTTGGACGATAAAGAATGAATCCTGAGGTATAGCATTTAGTTGCCAGAAAGCCATAAGGAATAAGAAATTGACGTAACGAATGTTATATTTTAATAGTTCGGATAAGTTAGATGAATTTAGGTTGTAGTACAATCATAACCTTTGATGGTTGACATATGGGAGCTGAGCTAAACAATTCCTTCAGAGAGCGAAGGTATATACGAAACTGACAACCAATCTAACTCGTTGTGATGGCAGTGTAGATGAGACGTGAACTTGTTTATTGGTTGTTTGTGGGAAACCACTCAGTGTACCATATGAACAACTAGCATAGAAGCGATGTGTGCTGAGTCCTAGAGAAGTTATAAGAAGAAGATAAGAATGTAAATCATCAAAGATGATCAATGTTTTGAGTAAGACATCTCCGTATGTCATGAAGCCGTAAACCGATAATAAAAGTTGGTCATGTAAACTTAGGTTGCAAGAACGCGAACCCTAAGAAGTAAAGTTAAGTAAACCAATGCGTAAGTCAAATATGTGACTAATTGGTGCATGTGTTTTATAGGGATTGGAATGAGCAGTTCAGCGTAAGCTGTAGCTGTGCGTAAGGCAAGTTTCCTAACTTCATTCATATTCTAAATGAATGCTAGTTTCTTAAACTTCTCAGATGCTGAACTTGAGAAGTTCTGTCTATGTGCGAATGTGTGATATTTGTATAAGGTGGTAGAACGTATGAGGCCTTGTACCACAATGTGAACACTTCGGTGTTTGTATGAGATGAACTGTTATGTGATTGAGCTGTTCAATACAAGTATGTTTTGTTTATACATGAACTGTTATTGTTAAGTCTGTGCTAATGATTCTAGCCAGACAGGATGTGTATGAAAAAGGTAGAAGAATGAAGTATTTCAAAGTGAATGTGAATAATATTTTAAAATGATAGGAATCAGAATTATTCCTATTATTCAAGCTACTTCATAACCTTTGTTCGGTTATCGAAGTTCTAAAGGAATGTTTGAATTCTTGAAGTTGTTTGTTCAGCTATTATGACTTGCTAGGCAGTTGAATGCTCACACTTGCTTTAAATGAAAAATATTTTCAGCGAACGATGTTAAAAGAACTTAAGGATCCCATAAATATTAAGCTGATCGGTATCCAGGAGAAGTATCATTCAGTTTTTGGATGAGTGTGAAGATTAAGTGAAGATTTGTAATGTTGAATAGTTTAATTGAACTATAAATTAGTTTAATGAACGGTTATGTATCCTTGGTTGTGGATAAAAGTCACTCTTGTAAGATGTAAAGAATAATGTAATTAGCATTATTTATAATGAATGAGGTTATAAGGTATTAGAACCTGGGAATTGAGAATGTATGTTGTTATATTTCAGTGTATAATGATGTATGTTGGGATGAATGATGTACTCGTGACGTACGGAATTCGGGCATGAAGATAGACCGAATTTCGGGGCGTTACAAGTTGGTATGTGAGCTAATAGGTTATAAATCTTAGGTATGAGAACCTAAGACTATAATCGTAGAGAGAAGGATAAGAAGACCACCACGTGATCATAGTAAGTCGTATTAACAGATGGGCTGTTAAACGATGAATGATTTATAGCTAATGCTATAAATGAATGGTACTAAGAATTAGTACGCGAAGAAGAACTCAGATTGAGTTGTAAAGGATAGCATAAGAATTAAAGAAGATTTGTATTAAGTAAAGAGAAAATTTGAATTTGTAAAATTTCAATTGAGGACTCGTGTGATGACTGAGTTGTATGAACTTTTGTGTGGGCAAGAGTTTGTGCTGGGTGTAACAACTGCTTAGCTAATTACAGTGATAATCATTGGAATTGGTCGCGCTATCAAGATGTATATGACGAGAAGGTGAATCTTTTCTCATGTATATACTTGATAGGTAGAGAACGATAAGGTAGGTGCAAGTTCTTGAAACTCATACTTATGGTGAGTTTGTGACTCATAATTATATGGTTTGTTTTTGAACTTCTCAGCGAATGGACACCTATGGTCTGACTGGGATAGTTCTTAAACTCATATTATTGTGGAAAGTTTCTGAACTCATAATGTGTGGTAATTTGATGGACTGTACTAAGGTATAGGGATGTTTAGACTGAAAACAAGTTATTTTCAGTAGGCTTAGTATTGAAGGTGCTAGAGAAGATTAAGTATTGTTGCCAGTAAGACAATAAAGGAAGATGGAGAATAGGATATTCCAAGTCATCTAGCTATGCTAGATTTCGAAACTTATTAAAATCGTGCTTAAGTATGCGCATTTTGAAAATGAAAGAATTGGTTCAACTTTTAGAACCAATGGATTTTAAAAGAACTATTCTTAGTATGTCTATGCTAATTGTTTCGGCTAGACAGCAATTGATTTGAAATATCAGAATGAATTTTATATCATCAGTGCATTTGATGCAAGGATGGTAAAAGGATGGAGTTATTAATGCAATTGAACCAGGTGTTGGATGTGATGGTATGATGTAAAATCACGAAGTCATAAACTGACGATGTGACATCCCCAAATCTAGGTACTTCATTTCCACAAGATTTGGTGCTCACTATCCATACATTCATACTATCTACCCAAATAAAATAATATTTAAACCATAATCCTCCCTTTAAATAAGGCTACAACATTAAATCAAAAATATCCCAGGTTATCTAACCTTTAAACATTATTTAATTGCGGAATTTAATTATTACATTACATCTTTATTGAAAAGTCTATAATCATAACAGTAAATAAAAGTACAAATCAGCATCACTTGTACATTTTTCCCTTTCTTTTGCTAGTTGAAGGCTCATCTACCTTCTCAACTTTAGCTGCAATGAGTGTATAAATATGCAAGAGTGAGAAAAATAATTGCTCACTGGATATAACAATGAATCAACAGGAAAAATAATAATAATAATTGCCAACGAATAGGCTCATCAAGTCTGAATAATACTCCGACAATGATAATCACAAACTGGAATCCAAAATCTGGAATATATATAACTGAGGGTCATAAGACCATGAACTATGTCCACAATTGTGAGTAATCTTTCAACTCCAACTTTAACAGTCATAAGACTATAAGGACTCCTCGTACTTAGGGGGATCAACCCTTTCGTATAATGTATTGTGCACAAACATTTTAACACTACGCATAAATTATCCCCTAATAATAATAGGGTTGTTCATCCCAGTATTTAGAGTACAAGTCCGCACCAAAGAAAGTTTGGTTTGGATACGCTTTCAAGGAAAATTGATGTTTAACGAACATCAACTAGAGGACTAGTTGAATCAATAGTGTTTGATAATCACAACAGTTGTTTAATAACATCATAACATAGGACAATTGAGAATCATAAATGAACTGATTATACATATTAAACTCATGCTTGAATTAACTATAGAGCATAAGTATTCAACAAAATGAATAAAATGGTAACCCTTTGCTTGAACAATAAATAAGCTAAGGTTAGAGTCTTATAACATTAGAAATGAAATTACTGAGCATACATTAACTGATAGCAAGCTGGAAACTAAAAACTTGCCCAATATGGTATTAACTCATGCAAAGAATTAAAACAGTTCAATAACAGAGACGAGAGTTCAAAGACTACGTTCATTATACAACAATAGAACTTAAGAAACTTGCTTAACTATAAACAAGTTAAAATGAATCAATCAAATGAGAATTTCAGATAACACTAGAGTTAAAGTTTGCTCGAATGAATTTCAGGAACAACTGACTTATTCAATAACAGTTAAGATAAAAAGCTTGCTCAATCAAAAGAATAAAGTTACACAATGTAATAATAGAACTAACTCAACGAAAGTGTAGAGTTAGAAAACTTTCTCAATGTAAAAGATAGGGTTTAGAAACTTGCCTTGAGCGTAAGCTATAAAATTAAACTCATGATCACCTACACATAATTTTAGAACCGCAATACCTATTAGATATGCTAACATACCATAACATGTTTATTACCATTTACATTTCAGAAACTCTAAATGTTTTACTTCGCAACACTTGCCTAACATTCATTGTGTACACTAAGTTATCACATAATGCGTTCGAAATTTACTAATCATTTTTACCACTTTGAATTCACTAACCCCATAATACAACTCTGTTTTTGCCTTGTTGTTACATGTTGGACACATTACCATAATCCTTAGTTAAGCTACAAGAACGACCAAAGTCTGCTGAAATAGCAGACTTTAGTGTCTGGAAATGGGCACTCGCGCGGTCGCGTAAGTTTTGTACTGGGAGGCCGCGCGCCCGTGCAACAGCTGCGCGCCCGCGCCTAAGGGTTGTGCGCCCGCGCGACGCACAGAACTCAGTTTTTATAGACAGAGCTTTGGCACTTTTCTTAGCGTAACTAACACGAAATTTACCCACCAAATAGTGATAATAGCACGTAAGATAAATATAGCAGTATCATAAACATGTTTGCTAACATATTAAACCACTTAGCACAATTTAACAATCACTAAAACTATTTTAATTTCTCAAAACTCATGTTTTTCATAAAAACTCAATTTTCTTGATATTCATTCTAAAAATCATCACTATAAATTCAATACATGCTCAAATCATCTCATTCAAATTACGTTATGTACGCATCTCATTGAACTAACATATACAAGTGTCAATTTACAGTTTCACATACTAATTGGCCACTAAAATTGATACTTACATAGCCACACATGAATATATATATATATATATATATATATATATATATATATATATATATATATATATATATATATATGACATTATTTCTACTACTGTCGACCGAATTTAGCATGCAATTGTTGTTTATACATAATCTCTGTAAGACCCCAACTTTTATGAATAAAGATTAATTTCTCTCAAAATATATTTTTGAATATTATGGTGTGGATATAATATAATGTTATAGTTGTGGGTAATATTTACAAATTTTGCAAAGTAAGCAAGTGGTTATATAATATTCGATTGGTCGGGGAATATTCGTTTTAACAGAGAATATTCGTACGACGGCACAATCATTGGTGGACCCCACAACGAAAGTATTGTCGTAGTAAGAAAACGACAAAATTATATTTTTATAAAAATAACGACGGAAGTGTTACCGTTAAAACTGTTGAACTACCCGGTAGTAAAAGTACAGTAATACGCGTGGTTGCATAGTAGCACATGGTATTGGTTAGTGATGCTTACGTGAGAAGTCACTCAGTAATACTCAATTATTGCTACAGTAATTACTGCATCATATCTCTCATATTATTGATTCGATTATTGTCACAGTATCATCTGCATAATATGTTATATTATTAAATCAATAATTGAGACGACAAAGTTATTCATATTATTAAATTACAATATTTACAATGTCTAGAAGTTCTGTCAATGAGAGGTTTGGTCACCTAATTGCGGGCCAATAGGGAGAAATCCTTATTAGAAATCCCCCTCTTTCCTGGGAACGACCTGGTTGTTAAATATTGTGAGTCATAATATTAATGATGAATAAGTTCATGTTGATTAAAGATGAATTTTATAGTTTCATTGTGTTAAAATTATTTGTGTTTGTGGAAATCGATATTTAGTTCGATAATAATTGATGTTCGGAGGTTATAGTGTTCAATCAGGTATTCGGAGCACTTTTCGTGTTAGAGTACCATTCACAAGTTACTATTCATGAGTTACTATTCATGGGGTACTATTCACCTGAAAGATATATTTCTTTTCGGTCCAAATCATTTTTGGGTACAATATTATTCTATGAGGAGATGTGCTAATTTTCAGACCGTTGGTTAAAATTATAATAGTAAATCAACATGGATCGTTGATTTAAAGTTTAAATAGTAACTTGTCTCTTTAGTTTTCCATTTGTCCCTTCAGTTTTTCAAGAGTTATTAGCCCCTTCGGTGTTTCAAGAGTTAATTGCCCCTTCGCAAATAGTAGTTGTCTCTTCAATATTACCAATAGTCATTTTGACCCTTCATTAAGACCAAGAGCCACTTTCAGTTCTTCTATAAATAAAAGCGCATTCCTTCATTATTTCTTACGAATTCACTAAAACTCTAGAGAGAGAAACTATAGAGAGAAAGAAGAAAAGTATTTTGTTACTTCACTTTTCTAATATCCAGTTTCTTCTAAGGTAAGGGGTATTATTTCTTTCGTATTCATAAAGAGAACTTCTGTTATTCCATTCTTATTATTCTATCAGAATATCATGTCTGTGCATTTACGCCGGACCTGGTTCCATTATTTATTATTATGTCAGAATATCATGTCTATGCGTTTACGCCGGACCTGGTTCCATTATTTATTATTCTATCGGAATATCTTGTCTGTGCGTTACGCATGACCTGGTTCCATTATTTATTATTCTGTTGGGAATAACCTGTCTATGCATTCTATCGCACGCATGGTGAATCCTTCTGTTATTCCATTCTTTATTATTCTGTTGGAATAACCTGTCTATGTGGATTACCACATGTATGGTGAATGATCCTTTGTATTCATTCCTTATTAAATTGTGAAAATGATCTGTATACGAGGATTGCCGCATGGCGGGTGAAAATCCATTTGCAGTTTCATACATTCTATTATACTCAGTTGGTTAAAGTTTTGGCTTCTATATTCCTTGAAATTAGTGGAATATCCTGGATATTTGCGCTTCATCCAGTATCTTTTCGTGGAAATATTCTTTTGAGCATTCTTGAATTTTACTCCACAAAGCAGTATCATGTTGACAATTTGGACGTTATTGAGTTCAGGATAAATTAACTTATTTATCTTTAAAATTTATTCTTGAACTTGTTTTATTGAATTATTATGTCATTATCATCATCCTCATGCTTATATTGTAATGAAAGTCATCTTTGGCTTACGTGCATAGATGGACTTAGTATGATTTTGACCAGGGATCATTCGGTATAATCATGACCTGCAATGTTATAAATGATGTGGTAAAAGTCATCAGTGGCGTGTAATGCATTGATGGACAATTTTTGGTATGATTATGACCAGGGATTATTCGGTATAGTCATGATCGTTGATGATTTAATGAATATCCTTGGCCCGTAATACAGGGATGATTAGATGATGTGGTTTATTTAATAAGCTGAGTCTCAGCGATAAAAATTGATGAAAATATTTTAAATCATAGAAGATAGTAGATATCATGCTCTACTTGACTCTTTTAATGGATTGCTTATTTTGCTACAGTTAAACTTGATGTCTATTATATTTTATCAGGTTAACATTGTTGAAGACTATTGATAATTTATTCTGCATTATCTTAGTCATAATATTTCTTACTGGGCTAGTTGAGCTCACCCTTTATTTCACTGTTCTCTTCAGGAAATGAGAATATAGCTGCGACGAGTCGGGGAAAGGAGTGACGGTCCAAATGATAGCATTAGTAGTCCTCACTATTCTGTTAAATAGTGTGACAATAAATGTAATGAGGACTCCTTTGAGTATGGATATAGTCTAGATGACAATATTCCTATTAAAACTCTCAATTTATGTATTCTCGTATATTACACGACGGTTGTATAATTAAGTTTGTATTTATATTCTGTACCACGTATGTGGCGACTCAAGATGGGTGATGTATACTTATTTTGGGGGCGTCACAATCTCTATCATTATATACTCACATAATTACAAGTAATCTCATTGTATAGCAATAATCCAACAAATTTGAAATTCACAGATTATATAAAAGTTTTCCGCAATACTCATAAACATATATATAATATCCAAGTTGTAGAACATACCTTCAATTATCAACACAATTGCTGCCAATTACTGAAATTGTTATGCAAATTCTTAAGATTCTCTCTTTCTCTCTCAATTCTCTCTGAAGCTCTCACAAACTCGGTACCCTCAAACTTGGAAAATAGAATGCGTAATAATAAGGAAATCAACTGATATTCAAGCGCAAGAATAAAACTGATACTTAATAACACTACTAATTGCAAAATCGGTTACTAACGTATATAATATAAATATTATATTTATTATTTTAATTTATTTTACTTATTTTATTTAATTTAAATAAACTAGAAATCCCAAAAGTCATAAGTCTTGTTTGGCAAAAACTCTTTAAATATATTAAAGAATTAATATATTAAGCCTTGTTTGTTAAGTACTAAATTAACTACTTTAATTTATTTTAATAACTCCATATAATATAATTATTTGTCACACTATATTTAATCAAGCTTTCATATTTATTTTAATTAATTCAAATCACAATTAATTAAATAAATCCTTTAATCACATAACTCAATACAAATAATTAACCATTAAATTGAAATATCAATATAATAATCATTTTCGTAATTCATCAATTATTAAATAATTAACTAAACAAAAATTAAATCAATTGAACAAATATTTATTCAACGATAATTACATCTATTAAATATTTATATAAATCAATAAATATTTAATATTACATTTAAAATTCTGGAGTGCTACATCATTCCCTCCTTAAAAGGATCATGTCCTCATAATCATAATTCAAACAATCAAATCGTCATATTCTTCCCTACTTACAAAGATTCTGTCCCCAAAATCGAAGACATAGATTAAACAAATAACTCAGGGTAATTTTTCATCATTTCAGTTTTGAGTCCCACGTTGCCTCTTTGACATTGTGGTTTCTCAATATCACCTTCACAGAAGGTGTCACTTTATTGCTGAGCACTTGTTCTTTCCTGTCGACTATCTGGATAGGAATTTCTTCATAAGACAAATCTTTCTCGAACTGCAACGATTCGTACTCGATCACGTGCTTATAATCGGGCTTATAAGACCGTAACACCGAAATGTGAAAAATATTGTGAATGTTTTCCAACTCTGGAGGTAGAGCTACCTCGTAAGCCACTTCTCCAACTCTTCGCAGAAACTTCGAAGGGTCCAATAAACCTCGGGCTTAGCTTTCTCTTCTTACCGAAACGAATTTTCCCCTTCTAAGGAGAAACTTTCTGTAACGATCTGGATTTTTAAGTTGTAATATTAAATATTTAGTAAAATATAAATATTTATTTGATGTGTTTATTGTTGAAAGTGATGAGATAAATATTTTATTGATGTAATGGTTGCTAGTAAATAATTATGAAGCTAAATTCATTAGATAATATTCTAAATTAAATTAATTTATAATTTAGAGAGTTGTAATATAACATGAGATGTTATATTGTTGTTTTAATTTAATAATTTAAGGTGATAGACTAAATTATTAAATAAAATTATAATGAAATTATAGTTTGTGATATTTGTTAAAGTGAAATATTTATTTAAAATATAGTATGTGATTGATTTATTTGATTAATATTGGATATGGAGATCCAAATAAATAATATGTGTGACGCCCCCAAAATAGGTATACAACACTCATTTCAAGTCGCCAAATACATGGTACAAAAAGTAAACTACAACTTCAATAATACAATTGTCGTGCAAAATACGACAACACATACTGTGAGTTTAAATACAAATATTGTCTTCTAGACAATAACCACACTCAAATAAGTTCTCATTATAATTATTCAAATACTATTTTACAGAAATAGTGAGGACAGCTAAAACATCTTTCTAGAACCATCACTCCATACCCCGACTAGATCCTGCTATGTTCTCACCTCCTAAGAAAAAAAATAGAACAAAAAGGAAAAGGGTGAGCTTAACTAGCCCAGTAAAGAATATTATGACTAAGATAATATACAACAAGTTATCATTAGTGTTCAACATGGAAAAATCTGATAGAATATAATCGACAACAAATTTTAGATCAACAACTGCAGCGGAAACAACAAACCATTAGAAGAGTTAAGTAGAGAAAGAATTCTACTATCTTCTAAGATTTAAAAGTCTATCATCAATATTTTATCTCTGTAACATCAATCAATATACATCTTAAATCAAATATTCATCTTTGCACTACAGGCCAAAGATATTCATTTGTAACACCAGTCGGTCATGCTCATCTCAACACCTGTTCATCTTTGCACTACAGGCCAAAGATATTCATCAGGTAATCATACATCTTTGCACTACATGCCAAAGATATTCATCAGATAATCATACATCTTTGCATTACAGGCCAAAGATATTCAGTAATATCATCATTTAGGACTGAGGATGATGAAAAATATCTTAAAAAAATGAATCTAGTGAGACAGGAGGACAAATAGTAGGGATTCGTATAACAGTTTATCCAAGATCAATAATACTTCATAATAATCAATTGTGAAGCAGAATTCAAAAATAAAGATCAAAACATGGATACAATCAAAGATAGTAACCATAATAGATATCTTGGACAAAAAGGAAAAATTTTATTTTTCGGTGAATAGTGCCGTATTCGTAAATAGTGCCATATACGTGAATAGTGCCGTATACGTGAATAGTAACCCCGACACAAAAAGTTCCAAATTTGATAATAAAAACTCATATCAATATTTCAGCATAATGATATTGAAGAAAATAATATCATTTAAGAAGAAAATAATATCCCTTACCTCAAAATAACCGTACTTCTAACTGAATATCGGATATGAGGCTGAATGAAACTTGTGCTGAAGAGCAACTTCCAAAGTATCTAAATACTCACAAAATACACTCAATAATTTAGAGAGAGAAAACTTATGAATTCTGGTGTGATTTTTAATTCTAACTTAGCCCTCTATTTATAGAAAAATGTTAGCACGCCGAAGCAGACTTAACCTGCAACCTGATGAGTTTACCTGCTACTATTCCCACCCACCACATTTGAATAAAAATCTCAGCACATTTTTTCACCAACCAAGAGTGGGGCCTACCAATTCTAGAATTTTCCACCAAAATGATTAACTCCGAAAATTCAACAATTTCTGAACCAGTTATCTCGTAAAATTCATAACAAATCATACGTTCATTTTTAACGGTTCAAAATTTGTGGATATATACTCAACTTATATATGTATAATATATCCAAAAATTACCACGATCCAACGATCGGATTAAAAATTATAACCCCCGAAAAATCTCTAAAAAACCCTGATTTTTAATACCTCCATTCCGACAAAAATACTGATAAAAACCTCAACATTAACTCCTTCATTTTTAACCACAAAAATATATCTCTCATTTATATCTACATAAAATAAATATTTTCTTATCATATGAATCAATAATTAATTATTCACAAATAATATTACAGAATCACATTTATGACAACCAGGCCGTTCCTAGGAAAGAGGGGGCTTTCCAATAAGAATTTCTCCTTACTAGCGCGCAATTAGACGACCAAACCTCTCCTTAGACAGAACTTTCTAGATATTGCCAATAATGCTATCTAATAATATTATTTAAATAATATGAATTATTGATCTGATAATGGGAAATACTGTGCAACAACAATTATTGAAACAACAATAATATAAAATATCAACGCAGCAATTATTGAATCAATAAAATAAAATATTGAACAGTAACTACTGTAACAATTATTGAGTAGTGCCTTCCTTCGTAAGAATCAATAATTCTAAAATACTGTGCAATCCGTGTGCTACTGTGTAACCACGCGTATTACTGTATTTTAACTACCGGGTATTCCAACAGTGTTAACGGTAACAACTACGCCGTTATTTATAAAAACTCAATTTTTGTCGTTATCTTCATCCAATTGTTTTTCGTTATGGGGCCCACAAATAGATGCGCCGTAGTACAAATATTCCCCGACAGAAATAATATTCCACGACCACACGAATATTCACCGACCAAAAATGAATATTTTATAACCACTTGCTTATTTGAAATATTTGCGCATTTTACCCATAACTAACCACATTAATCAAATCAACCCTTTCTATTTCAAAATAATAAATAGAGGAAATTTAATTTCATTTATTAATAAGTTGGGGTCTTACAACCTCCCCTCCTTATGAAATTTCGTCCTCGAAATTGACGTACGTACCTGGTGTTTCGAAAAGGTGAGGATGCCTCACTTTCATTTCTGATTCCAACTCTCAAGTCATTTCTTCAATAACATGGTTTCTCCACAAAACCTTAACTTGTGGTATAACCTTCGTGCATAGGACATGTTCTCTCTTATCCATTATCTTAACAGGTACCTCCTCGTACGTTAAATCTTCGGCTATCTCGTCTGGTTCTAACGCAATAATATGATTCGGGTCGTCCACATATTTACGTAACATCAATACGTGAAAAACGTTATGAACACGCGACATACTTAGCGTTAAGACGAGTTTATAGGCCACAGTTCCTACTCGATCGAGGATTTCAAATAAATCGAAGGCTTGAGCTTTCATCTCTTCATCGACTCTTACTTCTAGAATAACACATTCTTGTACCTTCTTCTTTATATTCATCAGCTCCAGGTCTGTAGCTTGAGCGACTTTAATGTTATCGATTAAAGTCAATTTTACTCGTATATCATCACGTGGGTCCCTAGAGTCATTAACTCTATCTCTATCATTTTTAAATTATACAAAATAGGTCTTTGTGTTCAACAATATCGCACTCGTACTCGCGTACAATCTTCTACTCAACGCGTCAGCTACCACGTTCGCTTTTCCAGGATGGTATGGTCAGAACAGGTTCCAAATGAGTCGCATCTTGAGCTATTGGAAAATCTTCTCGCATTCCTTGCTCCATACGAATTTTTTATCTTTCTGAGTCAGCTAAGTTAACGGAGTAGCGATTCGAGAAAATCCTTCCACGAATCTCCGATAGTAACCAGCTAAGCCCAGAAAGCTACGTACTTTGGTCACCGACTTCGGTTGCTCTCAATTATGATTTATATCCCAATTTTGGATAGCACGCCACAATGGCACCTATTGTTTTACCACCACACAAATATAGAGTCCCTTACGGAGAGTCTGGCTTTGGTGCATTCCACAAAGGAAGTCACCAGATAGAGGCTCGGGTACCAACTTCTATAGTTGGGTTTTTAACTCCTGAAGTTCAATAGGAGCTATTCAATATGAGATTTTAGAAATGAGTTTTGTATTGGGTTGAAGATCAATACAAAAATTCAATATCACGTTCTGGGTTAGGCCAGGAAATTCTTCAGGAAATTCACTAACAACAGAAATATCATTCAAATCTGACGTATTTTTGTTCAAGTCCATAACAAGGGCTATGAAAGCTTGACATCCATTTTTCAATAAACGAATGGCTTTATGGCTTGGTATGACAGCGATTGATTTTAGTGGTTTGGTTGCTTGAATTCGCATAACAGGTTGGTTAGGAATATGAAAACTAACAACCTTAAAACAATCAATTTTGACATGATGAGTAGTTAACCAATCAATTCCTAAAATCACATCAAAAGCAAGTATCTTTAAAGAGATAAGGGCAACAGGTAATGTGATTGTGCCAACTTGGATCAAGCAAGATTTATAAACTGTAGATGTAATGAAAGTTTCTCCTAACGGAGTCTCCACAGATAGGTCAAAGTCTAATTTCTCCGGAGTCAAGTTTAAACGTTGAGCAGGAGAGATAAAAGAATGGGTAGAATCGGTATCTAGTAAGGTATAAACTTCGAAAGAATTTATAATTAACTAACCCGTTATACCTTCGTTCGGGTTCCTCGCGTTTTGGGCAGTCACGACAAACGCTCTTCCAGAAACCGCCAACTTTATTTTGTCCGTATCCGCCTTTGGTGTCACCGTTCCAGCTGGACTTGGTTTCGCTATAGTACAATCTCGAGCGATATGTCCTTTCTTTCCACAATTATAACATACCTTGAACTGTTGTGGGTAGTTTAGACTTATATGTCCCTCCTCTCCGCATCTGTAACATCTAACTGGCGGTCGTTCTCCTCCCCTAAAATTTGTTCTTGGTGTTGGTGCTGCTGTCGACGTCTTCCTGTCATCGTCAAATCTTCTCTTCTTGAAATTTTCACTTGACTCACCTCTCCTATTATCATGGCCACGATGACCACCCGAGTGGTTACCACTTTTGTCTGTATTTTTCCCTCCTCGATGGTTCTCATCGCTCCGATGACTGCTGTCACCAGTATGACCCTGGTTGTGGTCCCTCGGTTGAACATACTCATTATCTCGCTCTAATAATTGAGCCCTGTTTACAACATCTGAATATAAAAAAAAATTATGAGAGATAAGATATTGCCGAATCTCGGGTTTTAAACCTCTCAGAAACATTCTTGTCATTCGTTCCTCATTCTCGACCAAATGAGGTGCAAACCTGGATAACTCTGCAAACTTCACCTCGTACTGGGACACCGTCATGTTGTTTTGTTCCAGTCTGATAAACTCCACCTCCTTCATATGACAAATACTTTCAGGAAAGTACTTGTTATTGAACAGTTTCGGAAATGTTTCCCAGAACATGTTGAGTGCGTCAAGCTGGGTACGCTTCACAGACTCCCACCAGTAGTCTGCCTCACTGCGGAACATAAAGGTGGCGAATGGAACCTTCTGTTCCTCCGTGCATCCCAAGACATCGAATATCTTGGTAATTTGCTTGACTCACGTTTCTGCCATGATCGGATCCGGCTTTCCCTTAAATTCTGGTGATCCCAATTCTTTAAACTGCTTGGCTGTGACAAACCGTTCGTTGTTATCATTTCCACCCGTATTCTTAACACGAGTCTCCCTCGTCTGATTTTGCATGAACTGCAAAAAGCTCCTAAACATTCCATCATTCATCATTTGCTCGGTAACGTTGTTTATAGGAGGAATATTGCTTTCCTGTTGCACGTTCCCCTGGGTGGTGATTAAAGGTGTCTCCGCGGTCTCATTCACTCTATTATTAACGTTCTCTGCTGCCATTCTCAAATACTGTCACAAAACAAGGGTTAATTGACATGTCCCATATTATCCCTATATCTGACCGACCAAATAATTACCATATAAACTTATTCAGGTCATATTAGCGAAGGAATTCCCCGTCTCTCCCCTCCTAGTTCTTGTCTCACATCTCAGCTAGGGATCATATCCCTAAGCTCTGATACCAACTGTGACACCCCCAAAATAGGTATACAACACCCATTCCGAGTCGCCAAATACATGGTACAAAAAAGCAAACTACAACTTCAACAATACAATTGTCGTGCAAAATACGACAACACATACTGTGAGTTTAAATACAAATATTGTCTTCTAGACAATATCCACACTCAAATAAGTCCTCATTACAATTATTCAAACACTATTTTACAGAAATAGTGAGGACAACTAAAACATCTTTCTAGAACCATCACTCCATACCCCGACTAGATCTTGCTATGTTCTCACCTCTTGAGAAGAAAAATGGAACAAAAAGGAAAAGGGTGAGCTCAACTAGCCCAGTAAAGAATATTATGACTAAGATAATATACAACAAATTATCATTAGTATTCAACAAGAAAAAATCTGATAGAATATAATCGACAACAAATTTTCGATCAACAACTGCAGCGGAAACAACAAACCATTAGAAGAGTCAAGTAGAGAAAGAATTCTACTATCTTCTAAGATTTAAAAGTTCATCATCAATATTTTATCCCTGTAACATCAATCAATATACATCTTGAATCCAATATTCATCTTTGCACTACAGGCCAAAGATATTCATTTGTAACACCAGTCGGTCATGTTCATCTCAACACCTGTTCATCTTTTAACTACAGGCCAAAGATATTCATCAGGTAATCATACATCTTTTCACTACAGGCCAAAGATATTCAGTAATATCATCATTCAGGACTGAGGATGATGAAAAATATCTTAAAGAAAACGAATCCAGTGAGACAGAAGGACAAATAGTAGGGATTCGTATAACAGTTTATCCAAGATCAATAATACTTCATAATAATCAATTGTGAAGCAGAATTCAAAAATAAAGATCAAAACATGGATACAATCAAAGATAGTAACCATAATAGATATCTTGGATAAAAAGAGAAAATTTTATTTTTCGGTGAATAGTGTCGTATTCGTGAATAGTGCCATATACGTGAATAGTGTCGTATACGTGAATAGTAACCCCGACACAAAAAGTTCTAAATTTGATAAAAAAAACTCATATCAATATTTCAGCACAATGATATTGAAGAAAATAATATCATTTAAGAAGAAAATAATATCCCTTACCTCAAAATAACCGTACTTCTGACTGAATATCGGATATGAGGCTGAATGAAACTTGTGCTGAACAACAACTTTTAAAATATCTAAATACTCACAAAATACACTCAATAATCTAGAGAGAGAAAGAGAGAAAACTTATGAATTCTGGTGTGATTTTCAATTCTAACTTAGCCCTCTATTTATAGGAAAATGTTAGCACGCCGAAGCAGACTTAACCTGCAACCTGATGGCTTTACCTGCTACTATTCCCACCCACCACATTTGAATAAAAATCTCAGCACATTTTTTCACCAACCAAGAGTGGGGCCCACCAATTCTAGAATTTTCCACCAAAATGATTAACTCTGAAAATTCAACAATTTCTGAACCAGTCATCTCGTAAAATTCATAACAAATCATACGTTTATTTTTAACGGTTCAAAATTTATGGACATATACGCAACTTATATATGTATAACATATCCAAAAATTATCACGATCCAACGGTCGGATTAAAAATTATAACCCCTGCAAAATATCTCAAAAACTCTGATTTTTAATACCTCCATTCCGACAAAAATACTAATAAAAACCTCAATATTAACTCCTTCATTTTTAACCACAAAAATATATCCCTCATTTATATCCACATAAAATAAATATTTTCTAATCATATGAATCAATAATTAATTATTCACAAATAATATTACAGAACCACATTTATGGCAACCAGGCCGTTCCCAGGAAAGAGGGGGCTTTCTAATAAGGATTTCTCCTTACTAGCGCGCAATTAGATGACCAAACCTCTCCTTAGACAGAACTTTCTAGACATTGCCAATAATGCTATCTAATAATATTATTTAAATAATATGAATTATTGATCTGATAATAAAAAATATTGTGCAACAACAATTATTGAAACAACAATAATATAAAATATCAACGCAGCAATTATTGAATCAATAAAATAAAATATTGAACAGTAATTACTGTAACAATTATTGAGTAGTGTCTTCCTTCGTAAGAATCAATAATTCTAAAATACTGTGCAATTCGTGTGCTACTGTGCAACCACGCGTATTACTGTATTTAAACCACCGGGTATTCCAACAGTGTTAACGGTAATAACTACGTCGTTATTTATAAAAACTCAATTTTTGTCATTATCTTCATCCAATCGTTTTCCGTTATGGGGCCCACAAATAGCAGCGCCGTCGTACGAATATTCCCCGACAGAAATAATATTCTACGACCACACGAATATTCACCGACCAAAAATGAATATTTTATAACAACTTGCTTATTTGAAATATTTGCGCATTTTACCCATAACTAACCACATTAATCAAATCAACCCTTTCTATTTCAAAATAATAAATAGAGGAAATTTAATTTCATTTATTAATAAGTTGGGGTCTTACAATATGTGATTATAAATTATAAACTAAATTGTTCATTAAAATAAATTAATGGAGTTTAAGTTAGTTTTTGCCAAACAAGGCGTCTTTAAATTAAAAGGGTTTTTGACAATCAAGCCTTATGGCTTTTGAATGTCTATTTTTTTTTAATTTAAATAAATAAAATAATAAGTACAATATAAATTTTAATTTTGTAACTGTCATTTTAATTAAATTGACATATTATAACTATCAGTTTATTTCCTACGCTAGCTATCAGTTGAATTCTGGCCTAGCTTTTGTTTACTTTACGCATTCTAGTGCTTAAGAGTTCAAAAAGTTGAGAGAGAAGTTGTGAGGGAATTAAGAGTGTCTTAAGAATTTTCACAGCAAATTTCAGTGATTAGCAGCGATTGTATTGGAAATTGAAGGAGGTACGCAAAGCATTTAAGATATTTTTGGTAATTGGTAATCTACGAACCAGGCAAGTCTTTCAGTTCCTGTTTGCTACGTGAACTTGATGAGTAATTGTTTTAAGTCTTTATTGCAAATAACATGATGTGTGTTATATATATGTGCAAGCATGAACTGTCAAAGTCAACTTATGACTACATTAATTGAGTAAAGCATGCCGATTGAGTAAGGAACTCAATCTTTATATTTGTTATATGAACTGTAGTATGTTTTTTATGATAGTTCAATGTTTAAGAGATATATGTTGAGCATGATATTATATGCTATGTGTTGCATAAAAACTTTTAGATTTTGCTGGGCTGTCGAGCTCAACCTTGCAAATAACCATTCTTGCAGGTCAAAGTTTTAAGGTAAAGTTATGTGTTACCTGAAAGTTATGAATCCAACGTGATACTTGAAGATTCCTTATGTTTTATGAGAAATGAATTTAATATTTTGAATGTAACATGTTGTTAAATTGTAAGTTAAGCTATCCGATACATTGGATATCCATTGATGATGTAAGACTTTGTATAGTCATTTTGTTGTAATGGTTCATGATATAAATTTGAATCGAAGAGATGTAATGTAAAGGTTAAAAGTTCTGGGAACGAGAATAGTTTGTAAATAGAAAATTTTAATTTTAATAGAACATTTTAATTTTTTCGCAAATTTCAATGGTTGTATTATCGTTTAATAATATAAAATTAGAGGTTGAATGTATTATTAACGATTGAAGTCGAGAATTAAATTGTATAAATTTTGGGGTCGTTACAGTTGGTATCAAAGCTGTAGATTATAAACCTCAAGTAGGAGTACATTAGGCTATAACCTTAGAGAAGGGAGGTGAAGATAATGAAAGAATAAGCTCAAGTAGAGTTTGAGTAATAAGAAGTAATTTAAGAAATTTATAAGGAAAGGTTAAAACATGCGTGAGCGGATTCAAAGAAGAATCTCGCAGTGTTATAAGAAATATGAATGTGGGGTTACCCAACTCCAATAATAATGATGTAAGGTGATAATAAATAGACAATGTCTATAAAGAGAGAATGATAAAGAAGTTAAGAATAGAAGATATATTTAAGTATGGTATAATTGTACTCTTTAATAGTTGATGTATGGTATCTGGGCTAAACGATTTCTTCATAGAGCGAAGGTATATACTAACTAGCAACTCGGAACCTAGTTTGTTGGTTATTTGTGGGAAACCACTCAGTATACCATATTGAAACTGTTAGAGACTCGATGTGTACCAAGTGTAGGAAGTGGATGCGAATGATGAAAATGTAGAACTTGAATGAAATGTTGAGCAATGTAAATAAAGTTAGAAATTCTTAAAGAAAGAATTGTTATATAAACAAGAAAATTCAAAGAAGAATCTTGAAGAGATATAAAGGTAAGATATGGGAGTTACTAACTCCAATAGCCAAGATAACGAATAATGTCGTAAGTGAAAGAAAAAAAAGGGATTGTAAAACAAACGATCATGAGTGATTATAGAATAAGATCACGACGTGATCTGTTTAAGTTATAAAAGGAAGATGATCTATTATGTTTGAATAATTATACCTTAATGCTATGAAGATGGTGTACTATAAAATAGTACGAGATAACTCGTGAGGAGTTATAAATGATGTGATATGAGAAATTTGTATTGAGTAAAGAGTAAGTTAAGAGTAAGATAGAGTTAGGTGGGTTTTCAATTGAGGACTCATGTGATGGCTGAGTTGTACAAACCCTTGTATGGGTGAGGGTTTTGTGCTTGCGCTCAGTTTATCACATTGATAATCATTGGAATGTTGGTGTCGCGCTATCAATGTATATGTGGCAAAAAGGTAATTCTTTTCTCGTGTGTATATTTGATAGTTAGAAACTATTAAGATTAGTCAGATATTATTAGGGTTAGGTGCGGTTCTTAAAACTAATGCATATGGTAAGTTCGTGACTCATAATAATATGGTATGTTTTGAACCCCTCAGCGAATGGACGCCGATGGTCTGACTAGGATAAGTTCTTAAACTCATATTATTGTGGAAAGTTCCTAAATTTCCAATGTGCGGTAAGTTTGATGAACTTTATTGGGTAGAAAACGGTTATAGTATAGAGAACATTGATGAAGTTGGAGATTAATAGAATGGTTAAGTAATGAAGTAATGGAGTAAAGATTGAAGTTGATGGATACATGGATATTCTAAATCTACTAGCTACGCTAGACTTTCGAAATTTATTGACTTCGTGCCGATGTTTACACCTTATTTTCTTGAAAAACATTGGATCAAATGATGGAACCAATAAGTTTTAACAACAATACTGTTATTTTTATGTCTATGTTATGGATTCGGCTAGACAAATATGATTTGAAAATATCAAAATGTATTTTATATATCATCAATGTATCATGGAACCTGATGCAGAGATGATAAAAATGATGGAGTCATCAATGCAGTAATACTTAGTGTTGGATGTGATCTAAGGATCGTCAGCCCACTATGGTATGATGTAGTATGATAAAATCACCAAATGACGGAATCCTCAACGGACTGTAAATACAGTGCGGTATCATGACGTCATAAAAAGATTTTTGAGATTTCTTTAAGATATGAGAATATATATATATATATATATATATATATATATATATATATGCATATTTCGATTGATGTCCGAATTGTTGTAGAAGTCTATGCTATTTGATTCATCTAGACAAATATTGAAAAATGTTCATGATATTCAAGAGTTTCTTGAGAAGTTGTGCCAAACCAAATTGTTTTGGTGTGGATTTAGATGTTGAAAAGCTGATATGAACAACCCTATTATTAGGGGTTACGCTTAGTTTATACTTTGCGTTGAAATGTTTGTGCACAATACATTGTACGAAGGATTGATCCCTCTAAGTACGTGGAGTCTTTATAGTCTTATGACTGTTAAAGTTGAAAGATTACTTATAACTGTGGACATGGTTTGTGGTCATTAGACCCTCAGTTGAATGCTTGCACTCTAAATTCTGAGATGAACAACTCTTTTATTAGAGGTTACGCTTAGTTTACACTTTGCGCTGAAATATTTGAGCACAATACATTGTACAAAGGGCTTAACACCCTAAGTACGGAGGTCCATATAGTCTTATGACTATTAAAGGTTCAAGTCAAGATATACTTGATAACCTAAGGACGTAGTTTAAGGTCTTTTGACCTTCAGCATGATTTGGAATCTTTTAAATTCCTGAGTTATTCATACTACTTCCCAATTATTGAGCAATTGTGGAAGATTCTTGCTATTCTAAAAGTTGAATGTGGTAAGGATGATATTCCTTAGAAAGAAGTAAGTCGTTGAATGCGACACTGAATGATGAATAAGTGAGAAAAAAAAAATTTGGAATGAGAAGGAGATGAGTTATCAAAGAATACTGTAAAACTTCAAATAGAAAAGTTTAATAATTATAGAAAGATCTTTGTGGGAAAAAGTGGTTATAGAACCCAATGAATGAATAAAGTATTAACGTAAAATCTATTTTGATAGATTGAATGAATAAAGATTAATAGATAAAATTTCGAGGACGAAATTCTTAGAAGAAGGGGTGAATGTAATGTCTCGAGAGCTTGAGAATATAGTGTATGATAATGATCCTTGGAGAAAGTTAATGAACGGGTCAAAGAATATGTAATACTCAAATATAATTGAGTTCAAGTAAAAGTTATGACATAAAACCTAGAATTTGTTGAGGTAATGAATGTAATAGGAAATATAAAACCTATATTAAGGTAATGTGCTGAAGTTATTCAACGAAGAGATTTGGTAGGAAACCTGAGGAAGGTAGGGTTTCGGTGATTCCAAGGACGAAATCCTTATAAGGTGGGAAGAATGTAACAATTTAGAATTTTATTTATAATTTTAAATATTTATTGAATTAAATAACTATTTTTAATTGATGTGTTTGTTGTTTAGTACATATTTGTTGGATTATTTATTTAGTAAGTAAATAATCCATGAGTTATAGAAATTAACTTAATTAAGATAAAAGAGTGAAGAATGTGTTGATTTGATTGTTTGAGTTGTGATTCTGGGGACAGAATTCTTGTAAGGAGGGAAGGATGTAACGATCTGAATTTTCAAGTTGTAATATTAAATATTTATTAAAATATAAATATTTTTTTGATGTGTTTATTGTTGAAAGTGATGAGATAAATATTTTATTGATGTAATGGTTGCTAGTAAATAATTATGAAGCTATATTCATTAGATAATATTCCAAATTAAAATAATTTATAATTTAGAGAGTTGTAATATAACATGAGATGTTATATTGTTGTTTTAATTTAATAATTTAAGGTGATATATTAAATTATTAAATAAAATTATAATGAAAATATAGTTTGTGATATTTGTTAAAGTGAAATATTTATTTAAAATATAGTATGTGATTGATTTATTTGATTAATATTGGATATAGAGATCCAAATAAATAATATGTGATTATAAATTATAAACTAAATTGTTCATTAAAATAAATTAATGAAGTTTAAGTTAGCTTTTGCCAAACAAGGCGTCATTAAATTAAAGGGGTTTTTGCCAATCAAGCCTTATGGCTTTTGAATGTCTAATTTTTTTAATTTAAATAAATAAAATAATAAGTACAATATAAACGTTAATTTTGTAACTGCCATTTTAATTAAATTGGCATATTATGACTATCAGTTTATTTCCTACGCTGGCTATCAGTTGAATTCTGGCCTAGCTTTTGTTTACTTTACGCATTCTAGTGCTTGAGAGTTCAGAAAGTTGAGAGAGAAGTTGTGAGGGAATTGAGAGTGTCTTAAGAATTTTCAAAACAAATTTCAGTGATTAGCAGCGATTGTATAGGAAATTGAAGGAGGTACGCAAAGCATTTAAGATATTTTTGGTAATTGGTAATCTACGAACCAGGAAAATCTTTCAGTTCCTGTTTGCTACGTGAACTTGATGAGTAATTGTTTTAAGTCTTTATTGCAAATAACATGATGTGTGTTATATATATGTGCAAGCATGAACTGTCAAAGTTAACTTATGACTACATTAATTGAGTAAAGCATGCCGATTGAGTAAGGAACTCAATCTTTATATTTGTTATATGAACTGTAGTATGTTTGCTATGATAGTTCAATATTTAAGAGATATATGTTTAGCATGATATTATATGCTATGTGTTGCATAAAAACTGTTAGATTTTGCTGGGCTGTCGAGCTCAACCTTGCAAATAACCATTTTTGTAGGTCAAGGTTTCAAGGTAAAGTTATGTGTTACCTGAAAGTTATGAATCCAACGTGATACTTGAAGATTCCTTATGTTTTATGAGAAATGTATTTAAAATTTTGAATGTAACATGTTGTTAAATTGTAAGTTAAGCTATTCGGTACATTTGGATATCCATTGATGATGTAAGACTTTGTATAGTCATTTTTTTGTAATGATTCATGATATAAATTTGAATCGAAGAGATGTAATGTAAAGGTTAAAAGTTCTGGAAACGAGAATAGTTTGTAAATAGAAAATTTTAATTTTAATAGAACATTTTAATTTTTTCCCAAATTTCAATGGTTGTATTATCGTTTAATAATATAAAATTAGAGGTTGAATGTATTATTAACGACCGAAGTCGAGAATTAAATTGTATGAATTTTGGGGTCATTACACTTTCAGGAACACGAAACTTCCTACTTCAAATTCACGATTCTGCCTGTGTTGATCAACATACTTTTTATGTCGATCTTGAGCAGCTACCAGTCTTGCTCTGATGAGTTTGACAACTTCAGCAGTTTGTTGTACCAGTTCTGATCCTAACAGTTGGCATTCACCGACTTCATCCCAGCACAGTGGAGTTCTGCACTTTCTGCCGTACAATACCTCGTAAGGTGGCATGCCGATGCTCGCGTGGTAACTGTTGTTGTAGGCAAATTCTACCAATGGTAAATGATCATCCTAGTTTCCTTTGAAATCCATGATGCACGCTCTAAGCATATCTTCAAGCGTCTGGATCGTTCTTTCGCTTTGCCCATCGGTTTGCGGATGATATGTTGTACTCATTTTTAGTTGTGTTCCCATGCATTCTTGTAGCCTCTTCCACAAATTTGATGTGAACTTTAGATCTCTGTCTGATACAATTGACACTGAAACTCCATGTCTTGAGACGATCTCCTTAACGTATAACTTCGCCAGCTGATCAAGATTAACTTTAATCTTTATTGGCAGAAAGTGTGCAGATTTCGTTAATCTGTCCACTATCACTCATATCGCATCGTATCCTTTCTGGGTTATTGGAAGACCTACCACAAAATCCATTGTGATGTGCTCCCATTTCCATTCCGGTATTTCTAACGGTTGAAGTAACCCGCTTGGTCGTTGATGCTCGACTTTCACCTTCTGACACATCAAACATTTTGCAACGCATTCTGCAACGTCTCTTTTCATATTCGGCCACCAAAAATGTCGCCCCAAATCTTGATACATCTTTGTACTTCCTGGATGAATCGAATATCATGTGTTGTGTGCTTCAGTCAAGATTTCGTCTTTAATATCTGGTACTGCTGGAACCCAAATTTTTCATCACTACCGTCAATCACTTTCTCTTTGATTGTTTCGTATTCTTTATCTTGTAGTTGAGCACTTTTCACTTTGTCCACTAAAGTTGGACTGGCATCTATCTGAAATAGTCGATCATCGGATTCCTTTGGAAATTTGATTTCCAACTCTAGCTTTGCCATTGCTGAAATAAGCTCCTCCTGAGTGGTTATCAGCATCAACTTCTCCCGACCTTTCCTGCTCAAAGCATCTGCAACCACATTCGCTTTGCCCGGGTGATAAAAGATCTCACAATCGTAATCCTTTATCAATTCCATCCATCTTCTTTGATGCATATTCAGGTTTTTCTGTGTGAAAATATACTTCAGACTTTTATGGTCTGTGTAGATTTCACATTTCTCTCCATAGAGATAGTGTCTCCATATCTTGAGAGCAAATACTACTTCAGCCAATTCCAAATCATGAGTCAAATAACCTTTCTCATATTCTTTCAGTTGCCTTGATGCATACGCAATGACTTTACCATTTTACATAAGGACACAACCCAATCCTTTGTGTGAAGCATCACTATACACCACAAAGTTTCCTGTATTATCTGGCAACGATAACATAAGTGCCACACTTAACTTCTTTTTCAGTTCTTGAAAACTTTCCTCACACTTTTCCGTCCAAACAAAGTTTACAGATTTTCTCGTTAAATTTGTTAACGGAGAAGCAATCTTGGAAAAATCTTGAATAAATCGTCTGTAATATCCTGCCAATCCCAAGAAACTTCTTACTTCTGATGGAGTTCTTGGTTGTTCCCAATTTATCACTGCTTTAACTTTTGATGGATCTATGAAAATCCTATCCTTATCAATTACATGCCCAAGAAATTGTACACTTTCCAGCCAAAATTCACATTTAGAGAATTATGTGTACAACTTTTCTTTTCTTAGCGTCTCCATCGTCAGACGTAAGTGCTCCACGTGTTCCTCCTGAGTTTTGGAGTACACTAAAATATCATCGATAAATACCACTACAAACTTGTCTAGAAATGGTTTAAACACCCTGTTCATCAAATCCATGAACGCTGCAGGGGCGTTTGTCAAACCAAATGACATCACTAAAAATTCGTAATGTCCATAGCGAGTTCGAAATGTCGTCTTCAGTACATCCTCCTTCCTCACTGTCAATTGGTGATATCCACTTCTCAAATCTATTTTCGAGAAATATTTAGCACCCTTCAATTGATCAAACAAGTCATCTATTCTTGGCAATGGGTATTTATTTTTAATAGTGTCTTTGTTTAATTCTCTATAATCAATGCAAAGACGCATTGACACATCCTTCTTCTTCACGAATAATATCGGTGCTTCCCACGGTGATACACTCGGTTGAATGTACTTCTTATCCAACAGTTCTTGAAGTTGCACCATTAGTTCCTTCATTTCCACCGGAGCCATTCTGTACGGGGCCTTCGATATCGGAGTAGTTCCTAGCGCTAAGTCGATCACGAACTCAATTTCTCTGTCAGGCGGAAGTCCTGGCAAATCCTCCACAAAAACGTCCACAAATTCCCTAACCACTAGTATTTCCTCCAATTTCACACCCTTCTCCTTTTGGGTATCAACTATGTAAGCTAAATACCCTACACAACCCTGACTCAACAACTTCTTGGCCTGCATCATCGTCAAACATCTCATTTGTCTAGGCGATTTGCTACCATGAAAAACTACCTTTGACGGAGTCATAAGGTTTACACACTTCTTTTGGTAGTCAATTATCGCTCCATAATTGAATAGCCAATCCATTCCCAATATCACATCAAACTCTCCGAGTTTTATCGGGATTAAATCTACTTTCATAACATTCTCCTTAATATTCACCCTACAGTTCTTGTATACGAACCTAACAGGAATCACTTCCCTATTCGCAATTTCTATGTTTAAAGGGAAATTCAACTCTTCACTAGGTATTTCTAACCTCTTAGCAAATTCATCAGATATAAACGAGCAAGTAGCACCCGAATCAAATAATACATATGCATTTATATCATTGATTTGGATAATACCTGACACGACATCTTTTGATTGCACTGCGTCCTGCACCGTCATGTTAAAGGTTCTTGCTGTGGGCTTATTTATTGACGTCGGTCCAGCAATAGTCAGTGCACCTCCACTAGTATTTCCTTTGCTTCCAGTTGTCTCACCCGACTTCTTCTTTGGACACTCGCGAGCAAAGTAATCCTTTGACCCGTAGGTGTAGCAAACATTCTTCTTGGGTTGATTGCAATTTGGGGCAATGTGACCCTCCTGGCCACAGTTGAAGCATACACGTTTCCCCATCAAGCATACACCCTTGTGAAACTTATCGCATGTAGCACATGCTTCGAACTTCTTCTTTTGCTGGCTTCCTTACTGATTTCCAGCTTTCCCATTCGCATTCCACTTCCTCTTCAAATTGTTGCTGCCATTTCCACCATTATTACCTCCACCATTCTTAACTTCACCTTCACTCTTCTTCTTCCTCTGCTCTTGGTTATGTTTTGTTACTGCCTCGCCTCCACTCTCAGCGAGAATTGCCTTTTCCATCACCGCTGTAAATGTTTTCAACTAGAACAAGGAGACCCTACTGTACAACCAGGGCTTCAATCCTTGTTCAAATCTCTTCTCCTTGCGCTCGTCTGTGCTAACTTGATATGGCGCAAACCTCTCCAACTCGTTGAATTTAGCGGCATACTCAGACACCGTCATCGTTCCCTACTTCAGTTCCAAAAACTATACTTCTAACTGACTCTTCGAACTCTCTGGGAAATAGGTCTCGAATAACAATTCCTTAAACCTATCCTAGGTCATCACCCCTAGCCCTTCACGAGTTTTATTGGCCCACCACCAATAACTAGCCTCTGCTTTCAACATGAATGTTGCGAAAGCAGTCTTCTGATCATCCCCTACCCTAGTAACATCGAACACCTTTTCTATCTCCATAATCCAGGTTTGTGCATCCACTGGATTCATGGACCCACGGAATTCAGGTGGTCCAACCGCCTTGAAATCCTTAAACATTGTACCTTGGTTCTGAGGTTGATTCTACAAAGCACCAGTCAGTAATTTCACTAGCTGCTGAACTGGGTTATCTCCCACATTGTTGTTGTTGTTTTCCTCAGTGGTTCTCTGTCGTGGTGGTTGACGTCTTGGAGGCATTTTCTGCTAAAATACATCCATTAGATTCTATTCAATCTTTTTAAGTATTATATATTTAAATTGCACATCATAACAGATTATCACGTAACACATAACACTTTGAATAAAATAATAACTTTTATTCATTCATACTCTTTTTGAAAACATCATAACAATAGCATCACTGCTATTTACATTACTTCACTGAACTATAACAGTTGCAGGACAACATGATCAACATCTATTCCATTGGTTATATCATACCCGGGATTTACATATTATTTAACATTTTATTAGTCTCATCACAGGCACACTCTCTACGATGTCCTACGAAGATAGTCCGTAGCCTTTTGACGTTCTTCTTCCATAATCTGGAACATTGTTCGACGATCTAACACATACGATGGCAGAGTCTCGAACTGAATAGGATAACCCATGACAAGATCTTGAGCTCGATTAATCACTGTGTTGAATACGTTATTCATCTCCTCCATCTTCATCCTCTTTGTTTGCGTGTCTCTTACTGCTATCCCGGCTTGTTGAAAAGCTTCTTAGTACGCATCATAGGCTCTTGCCCTCTTCGTCGACTCCTCCCTCAACCTATTCTTCAGTTCTACAATCTCCGCTGTCATTCATTCGTTCTCTCCTTCAGTGTGTTCTAACTTCTCCTCGACATTAGTCAGTCGTTCCTCTCGATCTAGGATCTCATCGTCTTTTTGTGTCATTGCAGTCTGTTGTTCAGCTACTATTTCTTGCAACTCCTCGACAGTATCCTCAAGTTCCACGTTGCGATCGTAGACTTAATCGTACATACGAGCAGCTATCGAGTTCAGTGGAATATCCTCCTCTTCGTCCTCCTCATCCCCTGACTGTGGCATCTCAACAGGGTCCTCCTCATCAGGTACTCTTTCCTGCTCAACTACTGTGATCGACGAAACTGTTTCCCGTGGCAGTAGTTGTTCCCAAACCACCTGCATATCTCGAGGCTCCTCTTCTCTAGCCTGACTGGATCCTCCTATATTAGCCATCCTGTCAACCAAAATTTAAGTTTTAATTACTAATCATTACTACTCGACACTCACAAGCACAAAAATTATAATCACATAAGCACATAAGTATTTTATTACTTCTTCCCTAACAACTCGATAAGAGTTTATCATCACTATCTTTTCAAAGGTTACTTCCTAAGGCTTTTCCCCACCTAAGGTTCATAACCTAAAGCTTCGATACCAACTTGTGACACCCCCAAATCTAGGTACTTCATTTCCACAAGATTTGGTGCTCACTATCCATACATTCATACTATCTACCCAAATAAAATAATATTTAAACCATAATCCTCCCTTCAAATAAGGTTACAACATTAAATCAAAAACATCCCAGGTTATCTAACCTTTAAACACCATTCAATTGCGGAATTTAATTATTACATTACATCATTATTGAAAAGTCTATGATCATAATAGTAAACAAAAGTACAAATTAGCATCACTTGCACATTTTTCCCTTTCCTTTGCTAGTTGAAGGCTCATCTACCTTCTCAACTTTAGCTGCAATGAGTGTATAAATATGCATGAGAGAGCAAAATTATTGCTCACTGGATATAACAATGAATCAACAGGAAAAATAATAATAACAATTGCCAACGAATAGGCTTATCAAGCCTGAATAATACTCCAACAATGATAATCACAAACTTGAATCCAAAATCTGGAATATATATAACTGAGGGTCATAAGACCATGAACTATGTCCACAGTTGTGAGTAATCTTTCAACTTCAACTTTAACAGTCATAAGACTATAAGGACTCCTCGTACTTAGGGGGATCAGCCCTTCGTACAATGTATTATGTACAAACATTTTAACGCTCCGCGTAAATTATCCCCTAATAATAATAGGGTTGTTCATCCCAGTATTTAGAGTACAAGTCCGTACCAAAGAAAGTTTGGTTTGGATAAACTTTCAAAGGAAATTTAAGTTTAACGAACATCAACTAGAGGACTAGTTGAATCAATAGTGTTTGATAATCACAACAGATGTTTAATAACAACATAACATAGGACAATTGAGAATCATAAATGAATTGATTATACATATTATACTCATGCTTGAATTAACTATAGAGCATAAGTATTCAACAAAATGAATAAAATGGTAACCATTTGCTTGAACAATAAATAAGCTAAGGTTAGAGTCTTATAACAATAGAAATGAAATTACTGAGCGTACAATAACTGATAGCAAGTTGGAAACTAAAAACTTGCCCAACATGGTATTAACTCATGGAAAGAATTAAAACAGTTCAATAATAGAGACGAGAGTTCAAAGACTACGTTCATTATACAATAATAGAACTTAAGAAACTTGATTAACTATAAACAAGTTAAAATGAATCAATCTAATGAGAATTTCAGATAACACTAGAGTTAAAGTTTGCTAGAATGAATTTCAGGAACAACTGACTTATTCAATAACAGTTAAGATAAAAAGCTTGCTCAATCAAAAGAATAAAGTTACACAATGTAATAATAGAACTAACTCAACGAAAGTGTAGAGTTAGAAAACTTTCTCAATGTAAAAGATAGGGTTTAGAAACTTGCCTTGAGCGTAAGCTATAAAATTAAACTCATGATCACCTACACATAATTTTAGAACCGCAATACCTATTAGATATGCTAACATACCATAACATGTTTATTACCATTTACATTTTAGAAACTCTAAATGTTTTACTTCGCAACACTTGCCTAACATTCATTGTGTACACTAAGTTATCACATAATGCGTTCGAAATTTACTAATCATTTTTACCACTTTGAATTCACTAACCCCATAATACAACTCTGTTTTAACCTCGTTGTTACATGTTGGACACATTACCATAATCCTTAGTTAAACTACAAGAACAACCATAGTTTGAAGAAACAGCAGACTTCAGTGTCTGGAAATGGGCACTCGCGCGGCCGCATGAGTTTTGTACTGGGAAGCCGTGCGCCCGCGCCTAAGGTTGTGCGCCCGCGCGACGCACACAACTCAGTTTTTACAGACAGAGCTTCGACACTTTTCTTAGCCCAACTAACACGAAATTACACACCAAACAGTGATAATAACACGTAAGATAAATATAACAGTATCATAAACATGTTTGCTAATATATTAAACCACTTAGCACAATTTAACAATCACTAAAACTATTTTAATTTCTCAAAACTCATGTTTTTCATAAAAACTCAATTTTCATGATATTCATTCTAAAAATCATCACTGTGAATTCAATACATGCTCAAATCATCTAATTCAAATTACGTTATGTTCGCATCTCATTGAACTAACATATGCAAGTGTCAATTTACAGTTTCACATACAAATTGGCCACTAAAATTGATACTTACATAGCCACACATGAAAACATATATGTACTGACATTATTTCTACTACTGTCAACCGAATTTAGCATGCAATTGTTGTTTATACATAATCTCTATCATCATATACTCAACTAATCACAAGTAATCCCATTGTACAACAATAATCCAACAAATTTGAAATTCACAGATTATATAAAAGTTTGTCGTAATACTCATAAACATATATATAATATCCAAGTTGTAGAACATACCTTCAATTATCAACACAATTGCTGCCAATTACTGAAATTGTTATGCAAATTCTTAAGATTCTTTCTTTCTCTCTCAATTCCCTCTAAAGCTCTCACAAACTCGGTACTCTCAAACTTGGAAAATAGAATGCGTAATAATAAGGAAATCAACTGATATTCAAGCGCAAGAATAAAATTGATACTTAATAACACTACTAATTGCAAAATCGGTTACTAACGTAGATAATATAAATATTATATTTATTATTTTAATTTATTTTACTTATTTTATTTAATTTAAATAAACTAGAAATCCCAAAAGCCATAAGGCTCGTTTGTCAAAAACTCTTAAAATATATTAAAGAATTAATATATTAAGCCTTGTTTGTTAAATACTAAATTAACTACTTTAATTTATTTTAATAACTCCATATAATATAGTTATTTGTCACAATATATTTAATCAAGCTTTCATATTTATTTTAATTAATTCAAATCACAATTAATTAAATAAATCCTTTAATCACATAACTCAATACAAATAATTAACCATTAAATTGAAATATCACTATAATAATCATTTCCTTAATTCATCAATTATTAAATAATTAACTAAACAAAAATTAAATCAATTGAACAAATATTTATTCAACGATAATCACATCCATTAAATATTTATATAAATTAATAAATATTTAATATTACATTTAAAATTCTGGAGTGTTACAGACGAAGTCCTCAACGTACAACGTACTGTGAAAAGTACGGTATCATGACGTCATAAAACGTTTTGATGTATTGCGAAAAGAATTTAAAGAAGTAGTCGATGTCAATTGATTTGACTAGACAAATGTTTCAAGTTGATATCAAATTTATTGGTATGGTCTAAGCTACTTGATTTGGCTAAGATAAATGGTATGTCATGTTTAAAAGAAAATCGAGCTTTCTTTGAAGAGTTTTGCCTAACCAAATTATTTTGGTGCGGAATCTAATGATTGAGTCTGAGGTGAACACACCCCAAAATGGGGTTATACGATGGGTTGCTCGCCTACGTATGAAAGAGGTAGTTTACCTTCTTGGTGATTGTAAACTGACCGTGGAAGAAAGGTTACGGCGTCATGTTGTTAAACCTAGTAAGAGTTCATGGTCAATTTGACCCCTCAGCAAAAGTATGAAATGTTTTAAAGGAATCCTTATGTTCCTCGTTATTCATTATACTTCATAATTCTTGATACGTTATGAAGGTAAGAGAATGTTTGAAAGATTAGGACTCCTTTGAAGAGAAGTTGAGAAGAAGAGTAAGCTAAAAATTTTGAGGATGAAATTCTGTGAAGAAGGGGTGAATGTGATGACCCGGGTAAGGGTGTGGTTTTAAGAAATTCTGATGACGGAATTTTTATAAGGGAGGAAGAGTGTAACGACCCAGAAAATCGGATTGTCCAGAATTTAATATTTAAAGAATTATTTATTAATAAAAGTAATTTTTATTAATAATATTATGTGATGTGTGTTTATTAATCGTTCTAGAACCTATGATGATTATAAGTCGGGAGGATTCTGGCTACAAGCTCGACTGAACGATTATGAATTTTCAAGACGAAAATAAAAATTTTCTGAGAACAGAAATATTTTCGGGGGAAAAGACGAAATATGCACTATTTACCCGACGAAACCCTAAGGGTTAGGGTTTGAATAACCTAAGCCTTTTCGAGAGTTTGGTATGTTGAAATGACATTCCGTCGAAAGATTTGACGATAATATATCGTGAAAAGTTAAGTAAGCCAATAAAAGTTTTTCTCAAAAAAAGTGAAGAAATCGGACTTAATAAAACCGATGAAAAGTACTGCTATGTACTTTTCACTCATTTAACTACGTTAGGGGAAAATGTGAAGAAAAACGTTTAATGCCAAAAAGTATTTTTTTAGTTTTTCATAAATTCGAAGAATACGTAAAAGTTAATCGGTAAAGGAAAGACAAAATGTCCAAAAATATTTGGATTTCGAGAATTGCAGTTTTTAAAACTATCAGACGAACCCCGAAAGACGGAACCACAAAACTTCCAAGGGAAGTTTCATGAATAGTAAGGAGGTGTATTGAGGAGGTGTAAATAATAAGGCAGTTTGGCCAAATGACCAAAATGCCCCTAGCCTTGAAAATTCTATAAAAGATAGTCTTATGTTCATTTGAATGGGATTTTGAAAATCCTACACTTTGAGAGAGAAAGAGAGAGAGTTTAAGAGCTTGGAGAAGAAGAAGAAGGAAGAGATTGAGCTTGAATGATCGGATTGAAGGGTTCGTGAAATAGAAAAGCTAGCGAATCGCCGGCTTTATCTAAAGGAAGAAAAATAAAGAGGAAATGTATTAAAACCTAACTCCTAAGTTAGTTTTTCTTTAAGTTTATATGTTCAAAAACATAACTTAATGAGAATAAGAAGTAGATGATGTTAGGAATGATTTCATATGGTTGAAATCGTTGAGAAAAGAAGAAATAAGAATGAGAAGTTTTAGTAAATAAATTTCTTAAGGAAGTATATGATTCGTAATGAATTTGAGCGATCCGAATGTATCATATGAATGATTCGGTGAAATAAGTAAGGAATGGTGTTTCATAACATCGAATTCCAATAAAAAGTGAAATCGTAATCCAAAATATCGATTAAAATGAAGAACGAACGAAGAGCACAAAGAACACAAAGAACGTTGTTGATGGACAAATTTAAAACCATTGTAATGTAATTATTATTGATGGACTAGTTTAAAACCATCGTGTATAAGTTAGATGCTTATTACTTGGTTAGGAAGGATAGAAACGTTCATGAAGAATGGATTAAACTTAGCTATAACGAAGTTATGTCAAAAATTTCGTAAAAGACGAACAAGAATTAGAAAGTGTGTAAATGAACCCGAAGGTATCGGGTTTCATAATAAAGTAAGAGAACGTAGAAAACGTGAGTTAGGAACTCAAGAACGAACGAGTTCCGAGTTCGGATGACCGAATTACGGACGAACGAACGAAGAACATTAAAAACATAAAAATGAACGAAAGATGAAGATCAAGCCAATCGAATGGCACATTAACAAATTTAGAATGAAGTTCTGTCTGAGGGGTATTGAAGTACGTAAGATAAAGAAGAGAAAGGCTCTGGAATAACCTCGTTCCAAGTTATAGAGAAGAAGTTATAGAAGCGGGAAGTAAGCGTCTTAAACAATTTCCAAGACTTAGAATTTTTTGGGAATTTTGAGCTTGGCGCCGCAGTGCCAGCCAAGCCTTGGGAGGTGGCACTGCAGCGCAAGGGTCGGGCCATCAGCTACTGTTGAGTTGTGCCGCGGCGTGAAGAAGAAGGAGGAAGTCGGCCCCACAGTGCCGGTGTAGGGAAAAATCCAGTAATGAGCTTTTCACTACTCAAAACCTGGGGAAAGTGTACCGAAAGCTAATGAACATATAGTTTATTAAATGTAACACTTAAATAAGTGAATTAAACCTTAAATGAAGGTTGATCGGAAAGATTAAACGAGATTAAAAGATAAAGAATATAAACGCGGGTTACAGAACCGATGTCCGGGGACCGTAGTCGCGATAACCGAACGTGGGGAATTGCTATGGTTGTGAATCCTTAGACATTAGGTGACGAGGGTAATGAATAACCTTTCGATGTTATGTCATGGTAATGAGATATAAGTGTAAAGCGTATAGACGCTGTGAACGCAACGCGGTTGCGATGAACGATCAGTCTTAGCATACAGCGAACGGTATGGCTTCGGCATTAAGAAAGAGTAATGAACATGGGGTTCATGTAATGGATAACGAAAGTATTAAGTAAGATACAAATGGTATCAAGAAAGCTATAACGAACGATAATAAGATTAATGAAAGCCGATAGTGATTCAGATGGAAAATGTTAGAATAAAATGCAAGCGTTAAACACTTTAACCGACGTAAAGGTTGAGTGTACGCAAATACTAAACGGATAGAACCTACACCCTGTGTATGGTTTTACCGTAAGATAATGAAGATCAATGATTAAACCACGAATGGTAAAGAACTGAATTAAAGATAATGACATTAACGTAACGAAGCCAAGTTAATGATTAACTTGAATGATCGCTCTAAGTATACAAAAGACTGTATGACTTGGACGATAAAGAATGAATCCTGAGGTATGGCATTTAGTTGCCAGAAAGCCATAAGGAACAAGAAATTAACTTAACGAACGTTATATTTTAATAGTTCGGATTAGTTAGATGAATTTAGGTTGTAGTACAATTGTAACCTTTGATGGTTGACATATGGGAGCTGGGCTAAACAATTCCTTTAGAGAGCGAAGGTATATACGAAACTGGCAACCAATTTAACTCGCTGTGATGGCAGTGTAGATGAGACGGGAACTTGCTTGTTGGTTATTTATGGGAAACCACTCATGGTACCATATGAACTACTAGCAGAGAAGCGATGTGTGCTGAGTCCTAGAGAAGTTATAAGAAGAAGACAAGAATGTAAATCATCAAAGATGATGAATGTTTTGAGTAAGACATCTCCGTATGTCATGAAGCCGTAAACCAATAATGAAAGTTGGTCGCATAAACTTAGGTTGCAAGAATGCGAACCCTAAGAAGTAAAGTTAAGTAAACCAATGCATAAGTCAAATATGTGACTAATTAGTGCATGTGTTTTATAGGGATTGGAATGAGCAGTTCAGCGTAAACTGTAGCTGTGCATAAGGCAAGTTTCCTAACTTTATTCATATTCTAAATGAATGCTAGTTTCTTAAACTTCTCAGATGCTGAACTTGAGAAGTTCTGTCTATGTGCGAATGTGTGATATTTATACAAGGTGGTAGAATGTATGAGGCCTTTGTTGGTCGGAAAACCGATCACTAAACACGCGCAAGTATACGCGGTCTAACAAGTAATACAATGATAAGAAGTGTGACGTACCCACGAGGAACTATGACTAATATTTACCAAATACCGACTATGTATCGCTAACGTCTTATTCGAACAGCAGTAAATGGAAGTGTGATTTATCTAATTATACTAATTAACAAAGCAAGTAAATGGATAACGAATGGAAATCTAAGGAATACAAGCTAAGGTCAAAACTTCACCCCACACAGGTATTCTGTCGAACACATGGCGTGTTATGTTTCATCAAACTAGCTACCCTTCTCTCTTTGGTCTAAATGGTCACAACAATTTATCGACCGAGAACATACAGGTGTCTATGCACCTCTGTCGAGGTATGCACAAACATATCCTCTCTAGATCCACCCAAAAGGGAATAGAACAGAAAAGAACATCCAAGCTAGATACAATCCTACATATGTCTATGTGAATCAATCATAACAAGGATTTAAGCCTAAGTTCTCTATTAGGTCGCACGTGGCGTACAGAGATATGTCTATTCTATGCACAACTTATGCAGTCTAAACCCACAATCACATGCTAATATAGTTAGGTGTAAATCTACAATTCTTCTGTCGATATCATGCAGATTACCAAAATCATCACTAATGTCTTAGCGAGAATCATAAAGCACAAATATATTAATCCAAATTATATGGTGCCAACTAAAGAGATAAAAACAGTCAATTCAAATAACAAAGGGATCCATTATAATCTTAGAGTCAATAATCAGTTCATACTTAATAAACCAAATACAAGTAGCAAATAAGACAACATTTATAGAATACAAAATTAGAGGAAATAAATGGATAGAAGAAACTCTGTCAAAGCCCCTTTAACTCCCACGAATTCCGCTCAAATCAAGCTTTCCAATCTGTGCCGCTCGTTGCTCTTGTGCTCCAAAGAAATAACAGACTTCTCCCTAAATCTACCTAATCTATATATACAGACATCAACTAAGAGCTAGAAAGAGAAAGTACAAAAGAAAAGAGAAAAACTAAACTATGCTAATCTATATGATATATGGTGCCTGATGATCCAATATATGAGAGATGCAGAGCTGCCTCTGTTATATATGCCTCCTCTGCCTTTAAGCTAGGTCAAAAGCAAATGGCCTCTACCTGGGCACCGGAGGTGGCGCCGTGGCGCGGGTCACTAAGTTGCAGTTGGCGATGCAATGCCACTTTATTATGAAGGACACGGAGCTCACGCTGCAGCGCGAGCCATAGAAGCCTCAGCGGCGCCGGGGCGCGAGGGTGACATCAGCAGGAACAGGAAGGTGGCACTGCGGCGCTAGCATAAGCCTTGGCTTTGGCGCCGCAGCGCGGGCATATGTAATTTAGCCATTTTGTCCCTGAAAGCATGGAAAACACATGTAACGCGCTGCAATTTATTGATTAAGCACAATAACACTATAATCATATAAAACTATATAAAATCTACGAGAACAGGCAACTATTTAAGTCATAAAGTGTAAAACCCCAACTTATTAATAAATGAAATTAAATTTCCTCTATTTATTATTTTGAAATAGAAAGGGTTGATTTGATTAATGTGGTTAGTTATGGGTAAAATACGCAAATATTTCAAATAAGCAAGTGGTTATAAAATATTCATTTTTGGTCGGTGAATATTCGTGTGGTCATGGAATATTCTTTCTGTCGGGGAATATTCGTACAACGACGCAGCTATTTATGGGCCCCATAACGGAAAACGATTGGATGAAGATAACGACAAAAATTGAGTTTTTATAAATAACGGCGTAGTTGTTACCGTTAACACTGTTGGAATACCTGGTGGTTAAAATACAGTATTACGCGTGGTTGCACAGTAGCACACGGATTGCACAGTATTTTAGAATTATTGATTCTTACGAAGGAAGACACTACTCAATAATTGTTACAGTAGTTACTGTTCAATA
Source organism: Panax notoginseng (assembly GCA_016801055.1). Classification (NCBI taxonomy): domain Eukaryota; kingdom Viridiplantae; phylum Streptophyta; class Magnoliopsida; order Apiales; family Araliaceae; genus Panax; species Panax notoginseng. Next base: position 209,087,824 of record CM029013.1, on the reverse strand, counting down.
TTTTATTTTATTGATTCAATAATTGCTGCGTTGATATTTTATATTATTGTTGTTTCAATAATTGTTGTTGCACAGTATTTTTCATTATCAGATCAATAATTCATATTATTTAAATAATATTATTAGATAGCATTATTGGCAATGTCTAGAAAGTTCTGTCTAAGGAGAGGTTTGGTCATCTAATTGCGCGGTAGTAAGGAGAAATCCTTATTGGAAAGCCCCCTCTTTTCTGGAAACGGCCTGGTTGTCATAAATGTGATTCTGTAATATTATTTATGAATAATTAATTATTGATTCGTATGATAAATAAATATTTATTTTATGTGGATATAAATGAGGGATATATTTTTGTGGTTAAAAATGAAGGAGTTAATGTTGAGGTGTTTTATCTGTATTATTGAGTGTATTTTGTGAGTATTTAGATACTGTGAAAGTTGCTATTCAGCACAAGTTTCATTCAGCCTCATATCCGATATTTAGTCAGAAGTACGGTTATTTTGAGGTAAGGGATATTATTTTCTTCTTAAATGATATTATTTTCTTCAATATCATTATGCTGAAATATTGATATGAGTTTTTTTTATCAAATTTGGAACTTTTTGTGTCGGGGTTACTATTTACGTATACGGCACTATTCACGTATACGGCACTATTCACGAATACGGCACTATTCACCGAAAAATAAAATTTTCTCTTTTTATCCAAGATATCTATTATGGTTACTATCTTTGATTGTATCCATGTTTTGATCTTTATTTTTGAATTCTGCTTCACAATTGATTATTATGAAGTATTATTGATCTTGGATAAACTGTTATACGAATCCCTACTATTTGTCCTTCTGTCTCACTGGATTCGTTTTCTTTAAGATATTTTTCATCATCCTCAGTCCTGAATGATGATATTACTGAATATCTTTGGCATGTAGTGCAAAGATATATGATTACCTGATGAATATCTTTGGCCTGTAGTGCAAAGATGAACAGGTGTTGAGATGAACATGACCGACTGGTGTTAAAAATGAATATCTTTGGCCTGTAGTGCAAAGATGAATATTTGATTCATGATGTATATTGATTGATGTTACAGGGATAAAATATTGATGATGGACTTTTAAATCTTGAAAGATAGTAGAATTCTTTCTCTACTTGACTCTTCTAATGGTTTGTTGTTTCCGCTGCAGTTGTTGATCTAAAACTTGTTGTCGATTATATTTTATCAGATTTTTCCCTGTTGAAGACTAACGATAATTTGTTGTATATTATCTAAGTCATAATATTCTTTACTGGGCTAGTTGAGCTCACCCTTTTTCCTTTTTGTTCCATTTTTCTTCTCAGGAGGTGAGAACATAGCAAGATCTAGTCGGGGTATGGAGTGATGGTTCTAGAAAGATGTTATAGCTGTCCTCACTATTTCTGTAAAATAGTGTTTGAATAATTGTAATGAGGACTTATTTGAGTGTGGATATTGTCTAGAAGATAATATTTGTATTTAAACTCACAGTATGTGTTGTCGTATTTTGCACGACAATTGTATTATTGAAGTTGTAGTTTACTTTTTGTACCATGTATTTGGCGACTCAGAATGGGTGTTGTATACCTATTTTGGGGGCGTCACAGTTGGTATCAGAGCTTAGGGATATGATCCCTGGCTGAGATATGAGACAAGAACTAGGAGGGGAGAGACGGAGAATTCCTTCGCTAGTATGACCTGAATAAGTTTATTTGGTAATTATTTGGTCGGTCGGATATAGGGATAATATGTGACATGTCAATTAACCCTTATTTTGTGGTAGTATTTGAGAATGGCAGCAGAGACCGTTAACAATGGAGTGAATGAGACTGTGGAGACACCTTTAATCACCACCCAAGGGAACGTGCAACAGGAAGGCAATATTCCTCCTATAAACAACGTTACCGAGCAAACGATGAATGATGGAATGTTTAGGAGTTTTTTTGCAGTTCATGCAAAATCAGACAAGAGAGACTCGTGTGTAGAATACGGGTGGAAATGATAACAACGCGTGGTTTGTCACAGCCAAACAGTTCAAAAAATTGGGACCACCAGAATTTAAGGGAAAGCCGGATCCGATCATGGCGGAAACGTGGGTCAAGCAAATCACTAAGATATTCGATGTATTGGGATGCACAGAGGAACAGAAGGTTTCCATTCGCCACCTTTATATTCTGCTGTGAGGCAGACTACTGGTGGGAGTCTGTGAAGCGTACCGAGCCTGACGCACTCAACATGTCCTGGGAAACGTTTCAGAAACTGTTTAATGACAAGTACTTTCCTGAAAGTATTCGTCATATGAAGGAGGTAGAGTTTATTAGACTGGAACAAAACAACATGACGGTGTCCCAGTACAAGACAAAGTTTGCAGAGTTATCCAGGTTTGCACCTCATTTGGTCGAGAATGAGGAACGAATGACAAGGATGTTTCTGAGAGGTTTAAAACCCGAGATTCGGCAATATCTTATCTCTCATAAATTTTCTTTATATTCAGATGTTGTAAACAGGGCTCAATTATTAGAGCGAGATAATGAGTATGTTCAACCGAGGGACCACAACCAGGGTCATACTGGTGACAGCAGTCATCGGAGCGATGAAAACCAGCGAGGAGGGAAAAAAACAGACAAAAGTGGTAACCACTCGGGTGGTCATCGTGGCCATGATAATAGGAGAGGTGAGTCAAGTGGAAATTTCAAGAAGAGAAGATTTAACGATGACAGGAAGACGTCGACAGCAGCACCAGCATCAGGAACAAATTCTAGGGGAGCAGAACGACCGCCAGTTGGATGTTACAGATGCGGAGAGGAGGGACATATAAGTCCAAACTACCCACAACAGTTCAAAGTATGTTATAATTGTGGAAAAGAAGGACATATCGCTCGAGATTGTACTATAGCGAAATCAAGTCCAGCTGGGACGGTGACACCAAAGGCGGATACGGACAAAATAAAGTCGGCGGTTTCTGGAAGAGCGTTTGTCGTGACTGCCCAAAACGCGAGGAACCCGATCGAAGGTATAACGGGTTAGTTAATTATAAATTCTTGCGAAGTTTATACCTTACTAGATACCGGTTCTACCCATTCTTTTATCTCTCCTGCTTGTGCTCAACATTTAAACTTGACTCTGAAGAAATTAAACTTTGACCTATCTGTGGAGACTCCGTTAGGAGAAACTTTTATTACATCTACAGTTTATAAATCTTGCTTAATCCAAGTTGGCACAATCATATTACCTGTTGACCTTATCTCTTTAAAGATACTTGCTTTTGATGTGATTTTAGGAATTGATTGGTTAACTACTCATCATGCCAAAATTAATTATTTTTGTAAGGTTGTTAGTTTTCATATTCCTAACCAACCTGTTATCCGAATTCAAGCAACCAAACCACTAAAATCAATCACTGTCATACCAAGCCATAAAGCCATTTGTTTATTGAAAAACGGATGTCAAGCTTTCTTAGCCCATGTCACGAACTTGAACAAAAATACGTCAGATTTGAATGATATTTCTGTTGTTAGTGAATTTCCTGACGTATTTCCTGAAGAATTTTCTGGCCGAACCCAGAGCGTGATATTGAATTTTGGTATTGATCTTCAACCCGATACAAAACTCATTTCTAAAATCTCATATTGAATAGCTCCTATTGAACTTCAGGAGTTAAAAACCCAACTATAAAAGTTGGTACCCGAGCCTCTATCTGGTGACTTCCTTTGTGGAATGTACCAAAGCCAGACTCTCTGTAAGGAACTTTATATTTATGTGGTGGTAAAATAATAGGTGCCATTGTGACGTGCTATCCAAGATTGGGATATGAATCACAATTGAGAGCAACCGAAGTCGGTGACCAAAGTACGTAGCTTTCTGGGCTTAGCTGGTTACTATCAGAGATTCTTGGAAGGATTTTCTCGAATCGCTACTTCGTTAACTTAGCTGACTCAAAAAGATACAAAATTCGTATGGAGCGAGGAATGCGAGAAGATTTTCCAATAGCTCAAGAGGCGACTCATTCGGAACCTGTTCTGACCATACCATCCTAAAAAAGTGAACGTGGTAGCTGACGCGTTGAGTAGAAGATTTTACGCGAGTACGAGTGCGATATTGTTGAACACAAAGACCTATTTTGTATAATTTATAAATGATAGAGATAGAGTTAATGACTCTAGGGACCCACGTGATGATATACGAGTAAAATTGACTTTAATCAATAACGTTAAAGCCGCTCAAGCTACAGACCTGGAGCTGATGAATATAAAGAAGGTGTAAGAATGTGTTATTCTAGAAGTAAGAGTCGATGAAGAGAAGAAAGCTCAAGCCTTCGATTTATTTGAAATCCTCGATCGAGTAGGAACTGTGGCTTATAGACTCGCCTTAACGCTAAGTATGTCGCGTGTTCATAACGTTTTTCACGTATCGATGTTACATAAATATGTGGACGACCCGAATCATATTATTGTGTTAGAACCAGACGAGATAGCCGAAGATTTAATGTACGAGGAGGTACCTGTTAAGATATTGGATAGGAAAGAACATGTCCTATGCACGAAGGTTATACCACAAGTTAAGGTTTTGTGGAGAAACCATGCTATTGAAGAAATGACTTGGGAGTTAGAATCAGAAATGAAAGCGACGTATCCTCACCTTTTCGAAACACCAGGTACGTATGTCAATTTCGAGGAAGAAATTTTATAAGGAGTGGAGGTTGTAAGACCCCAACTTATTAATAAATGAAATTAAATTTTCTCTATTTATTATTTTGAAATAGAAAGGGTTGATTTGATTAATGTGGTTAGTTATGGGTAAAATGCGTAAATATTTCAAATAAGCAAGTGGTTATAAAATATTTATTTTTGGTCGGTGAATATTCGTGTGGTCGTGGAATATTCTTTCTGTCGGGGAATATTCGTACGATGGCGTAGCTATTTGTGGGCCCCATAACGAAAAACGATTGGATGAAGATAACGACAAAAATTGAGATTTTATAAATAGCGGCGTAGTTGTTACTGTTAACACTGTTGGAATACCCGGTGGTTAAAATACAGTATTACGCGTGGTTGCACAGTAGCACACGGATTGCACAGTATTTTAGAATTATTGATTCTTACGAAGGAAGGCACTACTCAATAATTGTTACAGTAGTTACTGTTCAATATTTTATTTTATTGATTCAATAATTGTTGCGTTGATATTTTATATTATTGTTGTTTCAATAATTATTGTTGCACAGTATTTTCCATTATCAGATCAATAATTCATATTATTTAAATAATATTATTAGATAGCATTATTGGCAATGTCTAGAAAGTTCTGTCTAAGGAGAGGTTTGGTCATCTAATTGTGCACTAGTAAGGAGAAATCCTTATTGGAAAGCCCCCTCTTTTCTGGGAACGGCCTGGTTGTCATAAATGTGATTCTGTAATATTATTTGTAAATAATTAATTATTGATTCATATTATAAAGAAATATTTATTTTATGTGGATATAAATGAGGCATATATTTTTGTAGTTAAAAATGAAGGAGTTAATGTTGATGTGTTTTATCGGTATTTTTGTCGGAACGGAGGTATTGAAAATCAAATTAGGGTTTTTGAGATATTTTGCGAGGGTTATAATTTTTAATCCGACCGTTGGATCGTGGTAATATTTGGATATGTTATACATATATAAGTTGAGTATATGTCCACAAATTTTGAACCGTTAAAAATGAACGTATGATTTGTTATGAATTTTACGAGATGACTGGTTCAGAAATTGTTGAATTTTCGGAGTTAATCATTTTGGTGGAAAATTCTAGAATTGGTGGGCCCCACTCTTGGTTGGTGAAGAAATGTGCTGAGATTTTTATTTAAATGTGGTGGGTGGGAATAGTAGCAGGTAAAGCCATCAGGTTGCAGGTTAAGTCTGCTTCGGCGTGCTAACATTTTCCTATATATATAGGGCTAAGTTAGAATTGAAAATCACACCAGAATTCATAAGTTTTCTCTCTTTCTCTCTCTAGATTATTGAGTGTATTTTGTGAGTATTTAGATACTTTGAATGTTGCTGTTCAGCACAAGTTTCATTCAGCCTCATATCCGATATTCAGTCAGAAGTACGGTTATTTTGAGGTAAGGGATATTATTTTCTTCTTAAATGATATTATTTTCTTCAATATCATTATGCTGAAATATTGATATGAGTTTTTTTTATCAAATTTGGAACTTTTTGTGTCGGGGTTACTGTTCACGTATACGGCACTATTCACGTATATGGCACTATTCACGAATACGACATTATTCACAGAAAAATAAAATTTTCTCTTTTTGTCCAAGATATCTATTATGGTTACTATCTTTGATTGTATCCATGTTTTGATCTTTATTTTTGAATTCTGCTTCACAATTGATTATTATGAAGTATTATTGATCTTGGACAAACTGTTATACGAATCCCTACTATTTGTCCTTCTGTCTCACTGGATTCGTTTTCTTTAAGATATTTTTCATCATCCTCAGTCCTGAATGATGATATTACTGAATATCTTTGGCCTGTAGTGCAAAGATGTATGATTACCTGATGAATATCTTTGGCCTGTACTTTTTGTAGTTTACTTTTTGTACCATGTATTTGGCGACTCAGAATGGGTGTTGTATACCTATTTTGGGGGCGTCACATAAAGTATCTGATTCATGGGTATGAATTCCACTCATCAAATACCCCCAAACTTAAGTCTTTGCTTGTCCTCGAGCAAACTAACTAACACAACACTAATAATGAAACACACGCGAAAGAAAAATAAAACAGTAAAGTAGTATCATGGCTTCAAAGCTCGATCATAGCCACTCCCAGAGAATAGGGCAAACACAGACATGAATAGGGGTTCATTCAATTTCAAGCATAAGACTGTATTCGATCCATTTTTTGTGTGTGTGTGTGGAGACCAACTGTCCTAACTAATCATGGCTCAAATAAGTTCGCACAGTCGATTGCTAATACTAATATGCAGACTCCGCAACTTAAACATTCAACAAGCATTAAGAATAAGACACAAATACAGGAAAAGATCAAAAGACTCTAGCATGACGACAGTAAAAATCTGACTCGGACAGTCCTTAATTACCTTAGGCTATTCAGAACTACCCATGAATGAGCTTTTGATAAGTGACTCCCAAGCCAGACGACTTTAGGGCACTAGGTGTAGAACACCCCTATGAATCTAATAACTCGAGCAGTAAAGGCCACGTAATCAACATAAGCCACCGAGATTTTACAACAAAAATGAAGATTATTTAGCGAGTGCATTTTATGCTCCATCTTGATATCGGTCCTACGTTTATGGGCGAGTGCGTTTTATGCTCCATCTCGACCCACCGCAAAACTTTCGATATAAACTCTTCTTTTCTATTTTTTTATTCCGTTTTCATTCATTTTTTTTATATATGTATCAACATGATAGAATCCAAGATCCAAAACTGTATAAACGTCTAAGTCTTTTATTACCTTGTAAAAATGAAAGTTTATAAGAGTGAACAAATTCTCAAAGGAATAAATACGCGAACTAAATTTGAAAAATAACTAGTTAAATACAGTTGGTCGGTGCGTGCTAAGAAGGACGGATCAATAATTGTCTAAACTTATCAACTGAACAACCCCTAGTTCATACATGCTTGACACGACTCTAAGAGATAGGCAAAGATACTTAACACTTGTCATCAGCCACAATTAAAAATTAATGATAATATAACACCCTTGCTAGATAGCAGCTCAAAATAGGATAAAAAGGCCATTCAAATGGCACAAGCATCTAATATGTAAAAGCCCCAAAAAGATGGCTATAAACCACAATCAAGCTGATAATAATCAAAGCATTAATAAAAATAACCAAAACATTATATGGCATTCATAATGGTAAAAATCTAAACATAAACTCGCAGTTCAAAATAACTGCACCACAATACTGATAAAAAGACATAACAAAATACTAAATATGCAATCCTAATCATGACAGTACAGAAATAGATAGATAATAGCTAAAAGCACCCCCAAACTTGAGGTGAGCAATGCCCTCATTGCTAAGCATAAAATAATTGTATACAAGAGGGCTTCCCTGAAGTGGCTCACTCAGCAGCGGTCTCGTCCACGTCAACCTCGGCGGGCGGTGATGGGGGATGGTAGGGTGGGAAGACAGACAACTCTGGAAACTGGTATGGCATAAACTTAGCATTCTCGCCACAATAATTGGTGTAGATGCTCTGCATAGTGTTCACTAACTCAGCCTGATACTGCATAGCTATCTCTTGTCTCTGAGCTACAGCTGCGATGTGCCTCCGCTGTCTCTGCGCCTCGGCATCCTATTTCTGATGCAGCAAAGTGAGGGATGCCATGATGTCTGTAAGTAGCCCCTGTGCAGCTGGGTCGGCGTCTGAGCTCTGTGCCTGCTCTGGCTCTGTAGTAGGAGGCGGCGCTGTAGGTGGCCCGTAGCCTTCACCTCTGACATGCGACTCTGCCCTGTCCTACACATTGAAGTGGGAGATCGTCTGGTGGTCAATGACTGACATAGGTGGCAGAGTTATCTCTTCAGGTCCCCAATGGATACCTGCCCTCTTGCATAGCCTGGTGATCATGGATGGGTGAGGGAGTCCAAAAACAACTATGCTCTTGATCGCTTTTATGATGGACTCGTGTATGAGCACCCCGATGTCCACTTTTACGCCCGTGACAATAGCAAATAAAAGGATCGCTCTATCCTTCGTCACGTCGCTCAGGTGACGGGTCGAAATCATATTCGCACAGATGAAGCTAAACCATGTCTTCCCATAGCGACTGAGCGCTGAAGACGGGAAGCTGGTCTTTTCCCCCGTGTAGTCATTCATTTTCCATAAAGTCTCGGGCTTGCAGAGCCTCCTGATAATATCCTCTAAGTCATAGCTGCGGAGTCCCAGCTCCGTATAATCCTTGCCCTCATAGTTGGGCGTGGCAAACAGATCGTTAATAGCTAGGCCTCCAAAATCCATTGTCTTCCCCCTAACTTGGACAACTGAAGGACCCTCGACATTTGCGTTGGCGTAGAACTCCCGCACCACAGATACAACTGCTGACTTGGGTCCCCTTGTGAAGTGGATCCACTGGCGTCCCGAGATCATGGTTACCAACTCGCCATCATTTTTGCTCGGCCTCAACCCCCGCTCGGGAATCAAATTTTGAGCAGCAAAAGAACTCTTATAGCATTTTCATGCCTCTTCATTGGTAATTTGGCTCTATCCCATGGCGTTGGTGCATCGGATGAGGAACCGCCGACGCTAAGGCGTTGTCTCTTTTGTGCCATTTCAGAAATTCAGTTGGCTTGATGCAGAAATAGTCCCTCAGTAGTGCCAAAATTCCCCCAAACCTTTTTCAGACAAACCCAATGCAATTGCATGACCAAAATAGCCCAAATCAGTCAACTTTTTGGTTCAGGCACTTTATCGAACACCTTGTGTGCATTTTTTAAAACCAACTTGGATAGCCTTTGTTTGTAAATGCTCAATCCAGATTTTCGGCAGCGGAAATCACCCCAATTACAGTAAGCAATTGTATAGAGAAAACCCCAACCCATAAATTGTATCAATCTATTTTCGTGAACGACTGAAAGATAATCCCAATTACCTTAATGGAGAGGGTAGCAGTCGGATGATCTAGAGAGATTTGGTTGCTCAAATTTAGGTGAAGGAGAGGAACCCTTTTGATTTCTTCGGTTATAGAGTGCTAGAGTTCTTAAAACTGTCGAGAGAGATGGGGCGTATGGCTTGATTTCTGGCCGAAATTGCTCTTTAAAAACCCAAATTTTCACTGTTGGCGCCGCGGCGCGGCCTTCCCTTTGTTGGCTAGTGCTGCGGAGCGAGTTAGCAGTGGGCGAGGCTCACTTTGGCACCCCGGCGCGAGTGTTGCGTTGTTGGTTGGCGCTGCGGTGTGAAGGAGAGAGATTGGGCAAATAAGCATGGCGTTGGGGCGCGAAATTTAACGCTGGGGCGCGAAGCCGACGCTGCGGCACGGCCTGTAGTGCATTGGTGGCGCCGCGGCGTGAGGTGCCACTTTCTAAAAATTTTCTAACTGCTATCTGCACATGCCAAGACCAGTATAACAGAAAACACTACGAAGCAAATATGCGTTATTAAATACAATATAATAACTAACTACAAAGTAAACTAGATATAGGTTAAGGAAAATATATAAAATTTATACCGAGATGGGGGTGCCTCCCCACCAAGCGCTTGTTTTAAAGTCGTTGGCTTGACTATACCGATGCTGCTCAATCCGGCTCATAAGCGAAGATGACCTTTTCATGCTGCCTATTCGTCAATTCCTTTGGATTCTTTGCAGACATGGATGATTGGTCATTCTCGCTCTCCTCATCCATCCAGTCATCCATTGGCACAAAGAAGCTTTCGCCATTGGAATTATCCACTAATTCGCCTATTTTATTAAGTTAAAAACGTTCTTTGTGCGCTATTGGGCCCTCACGGATTTCCACAGTCGGGAGCGTGGTTTCTGATTGTAGATCAATATTGACGATACAACCACTGTTGATCCTTTTGTCACCAACTTCAGACTCCACTAGTTGGCCAGATTGCACTACGACGTCTCCCTCAACAACTGTGTGAGACTCAATGCATTTTCCTTGCGTACCCACTATGCAATGCTCTATTGCTTCATCATCGAGATCAATTACGACCGGGAGATTGCCTTGCGGTAGATTTGTGATGGCATTGACGAGTTGCCCCAATTGATTCTCAAGGCTGTGCAATGTGGCTTCTTGGCTTGCCATCCGAACCTCATTTCTTTCAATAAAGTTGGCGAGAAGCTCTTCAAGCCAGTTCTCTTCTTCTCGTGTTGAGGTCTCATAAAAGCTCTCATTGGGTGGAGACATCAACTCATAATGCGGCGGAGATTGATAGTCAAACTGAAAGGCATGATTCAGATCATAATATTGCTCTTGACTGTAGTCCCATGAGTTTGGATAACCCTGCCAATTTGGATGGCAGGGAATCGGTTCAAAGTCAGCTTGATTCTGACAGTAGGCACTCTGAGTGGACTGACACTCAAGATTGTCAGAAAATCTCAAGGAATTAGCAATTTGAAGTTCTAATTTCTCGAGTCCTTCTTCCGAGCTTGGTTGCGTCGTTCCCTCATAAGGTCATTGATAACATTGATCGTCCATAATCTGTAAACTCAAAAACAAAAAGAAAGGAAGATCAAACAAATAAAAGAAATAAATATATACAAGTTCAAAGTAAGACGAAATTGATTAAAATCAATATTAGACAATATTAGAATAATAGATCCCCAGCAGCGGCGCCAAAAACTTGTTGGTCGAAAAATCGATCACTAAGCACGCGCAAGTATACGCGGTCTAACAAGTAATACAATGATAAGAAGTGTGTCATACCCATGAGGAACTATGATTAATATTTATCCAATACCGACTATGTATCGCTAAAGTCTTATTAGAACAGCAGTAAATGGAAGTGTGATTAATCTAATTATACTAATTAACAAAGCAAGTAAATGGATAACGAATGGAAATCTAAGGAATACAAGCTAAGGTCACAACTTCACCCCACACAGGCATTCTGTCGAACACATGGCGTGTTATGTTTCATCAAACTAGCTACCCTTCTCTCTTTGGTCTAAATGATCACGACAATTTATCGACCGAGAACACACATGTGTCTATGCACCTCTGTCGAGGTATGCACAAACATATCCTCTCCAGATCCACCCAAGAGGGAATAGAACAGAAAAGAACGTCCAAGCTAGATATAATCCTACATATGTCTATGTGAATCAATCATAACAAGGATTTAAGCCTAAGTTCTCTATTAGGTCGCACGTGGCGCACAGAGATATGTCTATTCTACGCACAACTTATGCAGTCGAAACCCATAATCACATGCTAATATAGTTAGGTGTAAATCTATAATTCTTCTGTCGATATCATGCAGATTACCAAAATCATTACTAATGTCTTACCGAGAATCATAAAGCACAAATATATTAATCCAAATCATATGGTGCCAACCAAAGAGATAAAGATAGTAAATTCAAATAACAAGGGGATCCATTATAACCTTAGAGCCAATAATCAGTTCATAGTTAATAAATCAAATACAAATAGCAAATAAGGCAACATTTATAGAATACAAAATTAGAGGAAATAAATGGATAGAAAAAACTCTGTCAAAGCCCCTTCAACTCCCACAAATTCTGCTCAAATCAAGCTTTCCAATTTGTGCCGCTCGTTGCTCTTGTGTTCCAAAGAAATAACAGACTTCTCCCTAAATCTACCTAATCTATATGTACAGACATCAACTAAGAACTAGAGAGAGAAAATACAAAAGAAAAGAGAAAAACTAAACTATGTTAATCTATATGATATATCGTGCCTAATGATCCAAGATATGAGAGATGCAGAGCTGCCTCTGTTATATCTGCCTCCTCTGCCTTTAAGCCAGGTCAAAATCAAATGGCCTCTGCCTGGGCACCTGAGGTTGTGCCGCGGTGCGGGTCACTAAGCTGCAGTTGGTGCTACAGCGCCACTTTATTATGAAGGACACGGAGCTCATAGAAGCCTCAGTGGCACCGGGGCGCGAGGGTGACATCAGCAGGAACAGGAAGGTGGCGTTGCGGTGCGAGCATAAGCCTTAGCTTTGGCGCCGCGGCGCGGGCATATGTAATTTGGCCATTTTGTCCCTGAAAGCATGGAAAACACCTGTAACACTCTGCAATTCATCGATTAAGCACATTAACACTATAATCATATAAAACTATATAAAATCTACGAGAACAGGCAACTATTTAAGTCATAAAGTATCCGATTCGCATGTATAAATCCCACTCATCAGCCTTGTGCCACAATGTGAACACTTCGGTGTTTCTATGAGATGAACTGTTCTGTGATTGAGCTGTTCGATACAAGTATGTTCTGTTTATACATGAACCGTTATTGTTAGGTATGTGCTAATGATTCTAGCCAGACAGGATGTGTATGAAAAAGGTAGAAGAATGAAGTATTTCAAAGTGAATGTGAATAATGTTTTAAAATGATAGGAATCAAAATTATTCCTATTATTCAAGTTGCTTCATAACCTTTGTTCGGTATCGAAGTTCTAAAGGAATGTTTGAATTATTGAAGTTATTTGTTCAACTGTTATGACTTGCTAGGCAGTTGAATGCTCACACTTGCTTTAAATAAAAAATATTTTCAGCGAATGATGTTAGAAGAACTTAAGGATTCCGTAAAGATCAAGCTAATCGGTATCCAGGAGAAGTGCCATTTAGTTTTTGGATGAGCGTGAAGATCAAGTGAAGATTTGTAATGTAGAATAGTTTAATTGAACTATAGATTAGTTTAATGAACGGTTATGTATCATTGGTGGTAGATAAAAGTCACTCTTGTAAGATGTAAAGAATAATGTAATTATCATTATTTGTAATGAATGAGGTTATAAGGTATTAGAACCTGAGAATTGAGAATTTATGTTATTATATTTCAGTGTATAATGATGTATGCTGGGATGAATGATGTACTCGTGACGTACGGTATCCGAGTGTAAAGATAGACCGAATTTCGGGGCGTTACACTTTTCATCATGTAAGTCGCAAAAGAAGTCTTTTGCGCCTCACCCACGTTTGTGATAACAAACGCCTTCTCTATTTCTTTTACCCATGTCTGGGCCTCTATTGAACTCAGGCAGACCTAGACTTTTGAATTCCTTAAAGGTAGTCATTCTGGCTACCCTAGGTTCTACGGGTGCTCTACCCCCAGTTTGGTTAAATGCAGCCGTTAATAAATTAACGAACTCCTGCATAGGGTTGTTTTGACCCCCCTGATTATCATTATGGGACTCAGTCTCCTGATTACGTTGTCTCCTTCTTGGCGGCATTTTTTGATATAAATAAATAAAGTTTCATTATTACTTATTTGCTTACTTAGTTATTATTCGCCAAATAATAACTCATACGCAACAAAGCACATTTAATAAAAACTTCATTATATTCATATGCTTCTTCATAGTTTGAAACTATTTACAATTTGCTTTCATAGCCAAAAGTTATTACATTTCTATCCCGCAATTGAACTTCACAAAACTTGGGATTTACAAAAAGACTACACTTTAATTATACAAAAGAGGGTTTTACGTCACTACACAAAAGTATTTACCATTCTAGACTCCTAATGCTGCATAACAGCATGTTCGTGTTTCTCATTCTCCAGAATCGACACAATATCTCGACTTATAGTATGTCGAGTTTGTCCAGACTCAATGGAATAACAAGCAATTTTTAGCTTGAAATCCTCATGAGCGCTCTCGTGGATGTAAGACATCCGTTCTATCTTTTGGTCTCTCTTCTCCAATTCTCTACGAAGCTCTACGTCCTCATTCTTATACTCCGTGGCCTTATCCTTCATGAGAACCTTCTCATCATGCTCAATCTCGAAATCTGCTTCTGCAGATTCCTTAGCCTCACGGAGATCACTGATCTCCTCCCTCCGGTTCTGCACAATAGTGCGCAGTTGCACATTGCGGTCAAGCACCGCTAGATAAAAAGCCCTCATTGCATCTGGAGGTGTTGGCTCTAGTACATGTACCACCGTATTAATCGATGTTACCTCCATAACCTCCTCCACATCAATTATCATATCTAGATATGACGCCAATCCCATATCTCCCTCTGAATAGTCCTCCTCTAAGATTTCCTCATCAGGCTCGGACTCTTCTAGATTTATCATTGGTACCGCCGCTACTGGCACTAGTACTCGTTCTATTCTGTTCACTGATTCTTCACTCACTACATGTATATCCATATATATGTAGCTATCGATGGACATCTACAATAACACATAACATGTTGATTAATACATAATACACAATAATATAAGCACAAATCACATTTAATTTATTTAGGGTTAATTTCCATCTTTTAAATCTTTCGGTACTGAGTTTACTCAATACTTAATTAACTCATTCTACTAGAGTTCATACATTTCTACATCTCATCTACTAACGAGGTTATTAACCTAAGGTTCTTCTCCCCTTAAGTTTTATAACCTAATGCTTTGATACCAACCTGTGACGCCCCCAAATCCGGGTATCTTCCAACCCGACAGATGGTGCTACACGGTACTACTAACTATACATTCATTCCATTGAAACAACATCAAAATGAGTGTATCAACTACATTCTTATTACAATTATAATAAATCATTTCTCAGGTTCTGAAACTGAATACATTCTTCATTGTTTATAAGTATAATACATACAAACATACTAGTCTATTACAGGATAACAAATTATCCAACTTAGCCTTGCCTTTATCTTTCTTAGAACCCTAAGTTCGTTCAGCCTTAGCTACAATCAATAAATTTAAGCAAGAAGTGAGCATAACTAGCTCAGTAAGTCTAGCAATGTATAATATAAATATCACGTCAAGAACCATATGATATTCTTCAATAACTAAACAAATAACTATGAAGTACTATAAAACATTGTATAGCACTTTTCTTTCTCATAAAACAATTCTGAAGTACTTATAGGAACTTAGGAATTCTGAGTAGGTCAAAAGACCATGAACATTCTCCTTCGTTTTCATTCGTAAAAAAGGACAACCCGGCACTAAGACCGTAAGTCCGATATATCTTACGAGCACATCTAGGTGATCTGCCTATAGTACTCTATGTTGATCAACATTCATCCATTAAACATATTTACGTTTAAGTTTTGGCAACCTCGCGTGCCCATCAAATAATCGATATAAAATACATTTGTTTATTCATACTCAGGCTTACCTTTGAATTCGTACCAAACAATTGGCATAGGATAGCGTTATCAATTCTATATCAAAAGACTTGTAAACAAATAAATCAACTCTTCAAGATTAGTCTAGCAAAATTAAAACTGGCATCCACCCTTTCATAAACAATTCATGCATCTCATATCATGAATCACAGAAATCTTGGCTAACACGAAGGTTAGACACACGTTAAGAAAACTTGCCTTCAAGCGTCTTCAAATTAATATTCAACAGTTCTCAGTCTTTACAATATCTACATGATATATTCACATAGCACACTGAAATTAGCTACCAAACAATCTAATCACATTGTTTTTACCAACTTCTTTCTCTTCTATAACTTAAAAGAATTTATTTCATTAATAAAACTCGTTTTAAGTATTTATCCGCCCTTACGGCTTATTATCGTTCATCGTTTCATTACTAATAACTTACGTTCAATTCCTAAGGTCATCACCATATATGTGAAATAGGAATGGTCTTAGTATGTACATTACGTATATACACTTGCCTCATAATGGTCTTGCAACATTTGGGTTTAAAAACTAAGTCAAGCATTTCCCTGCCTCGGTGCTGCGGTGCCATCCTCAGGCTTACTATTAGCGCTGCGGCGCCATTAGGCAGTAGCTAATCCTCGGTCTCAGCGGTGCAGCGCGAGACTCCTATGTAAGAGTGGCGCTGCGGCACCACTCTACAGTGTCCATGCCCTCGACCCGGCGCTGCGGTGCGAGTGATTAAAGCTTGGGGTGGCGCTGCGGCGCCGACCCTGAGCCTCAAATAATTTTGACAATTTTCTTATTCTGTGAATTTACCGGTCTCATCACTTATTCGTTTTAAGTCCGAATTGGCTCGTTCAAAAGCCATTAGCTCACAAATCACATGCACTATGATTTCATTAGAAAATATTTCATTTTCGAATCTTTTAACACAAAATTCACCGATTAGTTCATTATTGAGTGTTCGTTTAACGTTCGTGAGCGTTCATAGCTCGTTTCTTCGTTCTAAGTCAGAATTCAACAATTCTTGAGTCCACGACTCTTGAATACCTTATCTTACGTTATGCCATTGAAAACCAAGGTTTCCAAGTTAGACGGAAACTTTCTTCTACTAATCCGAGATTTCTACGTTTTTAACGTTTAACGGCTAATTTCGTAAATTTTGCCATAACTTCGTTACTCGAGTTTTCTATGCCAAATCAAATGGAACAACTCCATTGATTCATCATCTACATCCTAACCAAATAAGATGCATGTACCCTATGATGGTTTTCAATTTGTCCATCAACAACCAAATAAACGCTTAACGGTTTTCTTTGATTTAAAACTTACTTAAAAGCTTACGATTTCTAATCATGCATGACTTATAATGATTTAATCCACTATTAGCCATCCTTATGACTCCGAAAGAGACATGCTCCACCAATTCATACTTCTCTAAGAAAAGAAATCGAAAAAGATCGAAGACTAACGTTTACGAGAAGTTACCTTAAAGTTCTTCGCGTTCTTGACTAACTCTTGATGTTTTGCTTTGAACTCACTTGATTACTTGTTATCACACTTTTCTCTCTCTCAATATATGTTGTTCAAGTTTTGTAAATCATCAAATGACCAACTCTAGCTTTCCTTTTATAGACAAAACCAATTGAGGGCAAAATGGTCATTGTCTCCAAACCTACTTACTATTCATGGCTTAGCCACCAAGTAACCACTTTACTTGGTGGCCAAGTGGCCGGCCCATATGCTCCATTGGTCCCCCCCCCCATGGGTTACCCCATGGGTTTTACCCATCCGATGACCCTTCGGTTCTATCCGTGGTTTGTTTTCTTGGTTTGGGCCTTAAGATTAATCCATATTGGGCCTAACTTGGGCTTGATTTTCATACTCATTGGGCTTGACATAAACCAAGTCTAATTGGATTCTACATAATCCATAAACTCAAACTCCATTAAGACTAAACGTATTCTACGCGTTCAATTCACGTATTCTCTTCGTATATAGTTCGTACGATATTCGTATTATACGTTGTAATTATCTTCGTACTATACTCGTATAAGAACGAGTATCATACTCGTATTCCTCACGTATAATAATCCTAATCATTATACGTAGCCATTAAATTCTCGGAACTCACTTTTTCTAACCCTTAGGTTTTAAGTCCGCAGGCAAAAATTTCGTTTGCCATAACTAAAATATTATTGGATATTCCATTATGTCTTCGTATTCTATTATTACGCTTTTCTCAGAAATTCAAACTTAATCTCCGAGCAGAAACGGATGAATAGTATTTTTACAAAAATTTCTCGAAAAACCTTTATTTTCGTCTTGGAAATTCAAAACAATTAATCCTACCACATAGCCAGAATACTAACCACATCCGCACATTCTAGGTCATAGAACGACCTTCAAACATCTTAGTCACATAAATAATCAATTAAATTTATTTAATTAAAATAATCAAATAAAATTTAATTCACATAAAGATCCGATTTTCTCGGGCATTACAAACAAAATTCAAGCAATAGCTTGAGCCTTCTTTTTGGCCTTAACTTGTGCCTTGGCATGCCTTGCCTTTTGCTTTGCTTAGCGATTCGTTGGTGAAACATGCTCATAGCTATTTGGTACCTGAGATTAACTAACACAAAAATTTATAACTTGGGTTGCCTCCCAATGAGCGCTTGTTATAATAATCTAATATTTTCGATATAATTAAATAAGAAATTTTGCGTCTAAATTTTTTTTAAAAAATAAAAGTGAGAATATGTGCAAGGTAAAGTGTATATATATATATATATATATATATATATATATATATATATATATATATATATGTGTGTGTGTGTGTGTGTGTGTGTGTGTGTGTGTGTGTGTGTGATAAATAAAATTTATTTATTACATGAATTATTGCAAATAAATTTTTAAAAAGAATTATTGATCATTATAAATTATATTTACAATAAATTAATTTTGTAGTAAAAATATTTTTATTAATTATATACTATGAATATATGATTATTGTATTATTTAAATAATATATGATATGATTATTAGAATTATTATAATAACTATTTTATTATATAAATTTATTTCAGATTAATTAAGTTATTTATTTTAACTTAATTAGTAATGGTATGTATTTGAATGATTAAGCCGGTTATGGATTCAAAACCCTAATTATAGGTTTTGAATAAGGAATGAGAATAATAATATAATATTAATATTATTTTTAGTGCTATAAATATGTACTGTATGTGTAGACTGATAATGGTTGATCAATTTTGGTGCTGTATTACAAAATCCTAGTCTTATTTTGATAAACCATAATCTGAAAGTCAAATATGACTTTAAGATTTGCTAAGTTGTTGTGTTATGTGATAATTGATATGTATAGTAGAATATAACCCTAATTAGGGAAAATTCTAATTATTAGAAACCCTAATTTATAAATTAAGAACCCTAATTGCCAAATTAATAACCCTAATTGCTAAATTAGAAAGCTTAATGATAATTAGTAAATGTTAAATCTTAATATTCAAGACTTAGGCGATTAGGAAGCCTAATCTAACTAGGGAACTCTAATTTATATTTTTAAAAACATTAATTTCCATTTTTAGCTTATTTAGAAAATCCTAGAAAATTTAATTTTTTTTAAACCTTAGGGTTTAACCCTAAGGGTTAAATCCTAAGGGTCAAATCCCAAGGGTTTGCCAAGTTACAATTTAGCCATTAAATTTAAAAGGCAAATGACCAAATTGCCCCTTTATGCATTATTGTATGTAACTTGTAGATCTTGCTATATCTTTGTGTCTACCAACTCCAAGATTTCACATGTGACAAAAAAAATCTCAGCAATCAACCATTATAACACAGCCATACACATTACATACATATTATATAAGGATCAAGAGAGAGAAATGCTCATTATTTGGCTCATTTGTTCAACCAATACTCAACCAAGTCTCTCTCTCCTCACCCACGAAAATCTTTAGTATATCAGTCCCAAAAACAAGCCCCACTACCTCCACTAACAGATCAGAAGTATAGAATCAAGAACTTGTTCATAGAAAGGTATAAACCTAATTTAGAATCTGATCTTAGTTGCTATGTTAAATGTTAGGTTTAAGTGTTTAAACATGTTGTATGTAGTGTATATAGTTGATATGGGTTTCTAGACAGTAGGTCCATAACATCTATAGGCACGAATTTGATGTTTTTCAAAATCTGGAAAAATTGGTAAAATTTTGTCTGACAACGAATGTCAGACCCCATAGATCTTAGTATGTTTATGTTTTTGGTTGTTTAAATGTTTTAACATGTAGTATGCTATGAGATCTGTGTTCTAGAACTTGAATCAGGGTTAGATATGGTACAGAGTGAAAGTTATGGGTGGTCAAACCTCGTTAACCGACCAAGACTGAGCAAGTTATGGGTAACCCAGAACTTTCCCAGAACCGTCTGACAATAAGTTTATGTCCTTTGATCTTGTAGGTTTTTGTTCCTTTGTTATTGTTGTTATATCTAAGTTGTAGTATGTTATATTATCTACAAAATCATGTCTTTAGAACACCTAAACATCAAACAGGTTGATCATAGTAGCTGGTCAAAGTAGGTAGGATGAACATGATTTCCGTTTTCTGGGTAACCCAGAAAATGTATGAACATGTCTTCTGACATGGTTTGACCGACATGGATCTGGAGATTTAAATGTTCTTAGACTTGTTTTATGTAATGGATCTGTTCATTGGCATGCTGACTACAACTTGGAACTCTTAAATCACAAAATCATCACAAAGACACAAGTTGTGGAAACCCAAAGTAGGCCAGACGAACTGTTCTTCATTTCTGGGTAACCCAGAAAATGAAGAACAGCTCTGACAGCTTGTTCAAGGGCTTGGATGTCTTTCGTGTTATGATGTTCGACCATGTTTGTTATTGGATCATGAAGTCTTACATTAGTACTAAAAGATCTGAGTCTTAGTTTGCCCAGAAACACATTGAGTTAAGATTTAAACTTGGTCAAACATAGCCCCTCGAAACTGTCATATGAATGTTCTTGAGGCTCAAGAACACCTAAGGCGACACTTTTTGTCGCTAAAGGCTATAGCGACATACTTTTTAATTTTATTTAATTTATTTTCTAAAAATCATTTAAAATAGAAAATAATTTCTGAAAATTACAAAAATAATTTTAAATATTATTTTAAGTTATAAAAATTAACTTTTAATAATTTGACATATTTTTCATAAATATTATTATTTATTTGATAAATAATGATATTAAATTTATTTGATTAATGTATTAAATAAATTGATTAAAAATGATTTTATTATATTAAAAATTATTTTAAATGAAAATAATGTATTCAAAAATATTTAAATTTATAAAATATAATTTTTAATATTTTAAGGCAAATTTCATTAATTATTTAATATTAATGATATTAGATTTATTTAATAATTATAATAAATAAA
Source organism: Panax notoginseng (assembly GCA_016801055.1). Classification (NCBI taxonomy): domain Eukaryota; kingdom Viridiplantae; phylum Streptophyta; class Magnoliopsida; order Apiales; family Araliaceae; genus Panax; species Panax notoginseng. The sequence goes on along the minus strand of CM029013.1, from coordinate 209,066,536 downwards.
TTAGTTAAAAATTATTTTAAATGAGAATAAATAGTTTTAAAATATTTTAAGTTATAAAATATAACTTTTAATATTTAAAGGTAAATTTTATTAATAATTTAATATTAATAATATTAAATTTATTTAATAATTATATTAAATAAATAGTTTAAAAATAGTTTTATTGATTTAAAAATTATTTAAAAGGGATATAAATGATTTAAAAATATTTTAAGTAATAATAAATGACTTTTAATATTTTGGTGACTAATACATTAATATTTAAATATTAATTGTAATAATTTCAAAATGATTTTAAATATTTAAAAATTATTTAAGGGTAATATTAATACTTTAAAAATATTTTAAGTTATTATAAATAACTTTAATATTTTGGCAATGGTTCATTAATAATTTAATATTAATTAAATATTAATGATAATAGAATTATTTAATATTTAAACCATTTAAAAATGATTCTAGTGTTTGAAAAATTATGATAAATTATAATAATTATTTAAAAATTATTATAAGCCTATGAAAAATAATATGACTGATATTTAAAATATCTAGAATAATATTGCACTACACGATAGAGTTTTAGACTCAATAATTTCCCGATAAAGCTGTCAGTACACCGAAATATTTCAGAAATTAATCTGGACTTAGATAGTTTGACTAGATAAGTGTCTGTTTATGTCCTAATGACTGCTAAACATATGTGGTAATGTGATTAGATTATGTGCTGACTGTAAATAGCAGTGCTATGTGTTATGATGTATGATTCTAATCGATAGAATGATCTTATTAATGATAGGTCGCTATATAAAAGATAAAACTAAGTTGTGTAAGCAGCAGATCAAGCAAGTATATAACATTTGTATTTACTTTATGCAATGGACATATGTAAGCCAGTTTCAGAACTAAATTGTTATTATTATTGTTCAGATATCTATACTTTTGTAGACATTCCAGTTCTTAAATTTTATCTGATCATTGTTTATCATTACAATATTATTATATAATCTAGATATATATTCTGTTCGATAATTTCTAAATATTGTTATACAAGTGTCCTTACTTGGATTATTGTTATACCTGTTGATACATACTTATTAAATTCTGGTATGTATACATTGATTAAAAGTTGTCTAAGCTATTTGACTCGGCTAGACATAGATTTAAAAATAGCGTTGAGATATGTCTTAGCTAATTATTCTGGCAAGACGAACATTTGTTAGAACTTGATAGGTTCGAGAAGAGAACTTAATTATTATTAACAGGTCGATGCCAATTGTTTCGACTAGATCAAGAAAGCCATTAGATATTGAAATCATAGAATTTCCTTGTTGTGATTCAAATTCTGTTTATAAGACTGAAAAGAATAACCTTGTATACAAAGGGAACCTATTCGTCGCATATTCGGTCGTTGCGTGCGTGTAAATATTATGCATAATATAGGTTACAAGGAGTTGGTCGCTCTAAGTACTTGCAGAGGGGTATGACTTAATCTTTATGGTTATCTGATACACCTAGGTATATCAAAGTAAATCTTTGATAGTTACTCGAGAAGAGAAGTTTAAGATCCTTAGGGATCACTCAGCATAAACTCTGGAAAATATTCCTCTTTGTTATTGCATATAATTAATTCTTGTTATTCAATTGAATATCAATAAATCAAAAACAAAGTTCATAAACTGTCGACTGCTCTCCATATATAGTCAGTACGTAGTTTCAAAAAAAAAATTAAATAGAATTGATACGTTGTTTAGTATTGTTTTAGTTTACTTCACAACTATTGCTTTGTTATAGAAGTGTCATTCACAGAAAATATTTACTTCTTTCAACTAACGTTTATTGTCTGTTATTACTTGCTGGGCACCCAAATGCTCATTCTTGCTTTAAATGTAAATATTTTCAACTAAGCGTGATCAACTTGAAGGTTCAGACAAGAACAGAGGAAAGGGAAAGCTAGCAGAATAAGTTATATGGTATCTTATGTAATAATTAGACTTTGTTAAGATAATAATGTTTATTAACTGTCATGTAATGTAATATATTAAAGGTTGTGAACCTGGGATTAGACAAAGAAATGATATCCTGAAGCACTGAGTTAGGGTTCCAAGTACCTGGATTTGGGGGCGTCACAACATGATATCAGAGGTATAGGTTAGAAACCTTAGGTGGGGATAGACCTTAGGTTATAACCTTTAGGACAGAGGAAAACGTTGAAAATACAAATAACGCATATAGAGTTTAAAGGATATGAATTGAATAAATTCATCGTAAAAACATAATAAAAGATAACTTATATAAAACTATGAATTGTTGGGTGTATATTATTTGTTAGTCAAGATAATTTATGTGTAGATGTCAAATGGAAAAGGATTAGGATACTCTCAGATCGTAAAGAAGGAGCCAATCTCCATAACCGAACCAATATCAAAGTCAATAGCTGAAATAGAGGGTCACATTGAAAGCAACCCTGATGAGGTGGTTATTGTGGAAATTGTAATACCAGACCCAAAAACAGTAGTATAACTGATAGGTAGAGTATAGTTAGAGAATATAAGGTTAAGTTCGAGTTCTTTAAACTCATACTTATAGTAAGTTCATAACTCATAATTATATAAAAAAATTTTGAATCCCTCAGCGAATGGACGCCAAAGGTCTGACTAGGATAAGTTTTTAAACTCATATGATTCTGGTAAGTTCGTGAACTCATAATGTGTGGTAAGTTTGACGAATTGGGTATAGTTATGTGTGAATAGATTATTGAGGATAATATGAATATATAGAATACTAAGCAATTGATCCTTAGTGACGGTGTAAGAAATAAGTAGTATTAGTATTACTTAAATATGTATGTTTTATGATGGTATATGATAAGTATGTCTGTGTAATGTAATATTCTCAACTTTTGTATAAGTTATGGCAGCGATTCCTGACTTTTGTGTCACAAAGGGATAGCGGATGTTTAAAGCAATATGTGCTATGTTATATGGTGTAAAGTACTATGAATTAGTTGGATTAACATGATTTTATTTAATCAGATAATGCCGCCAAGATGAAAACGAAACCAAAGGGCAGAAGAACATGTCAACAAAGCTGGAGGACAACCAAACCCAATACAGAATTTTGTGAATAGGGTCGCTCAAGCTATGTAGAACGGAATACCAGCCACGGGAAATCAGGTGGATAATCGATCGACAAACTTCAAAGACTTCATAATACAATTACTTTGTCAAATAGATTATCTAACACTTAATCAAAAATTAGATAACATCCTAACACATCGGTATTATTATCATTCTTGGATAATTCTTCAATCACTGAATCATATTCATTATGATTAAACAATTAATCTTATACATTATAAGTTCTTCTTTATACTCTAATAAGTCAAATATTAATCCAACAACCTGGATTCTAAATTTAACAACCAAATTGCCAATCCAGCAGACTGGATACAGAATCCAACAACCTGGATTCAACAAATTTCCAATTCAGCAAGCCAAACTGCAATCCAGCAAATTGGATTACAAATCCAGCAACTAGATTGCAATCCAGCAAGCTGGATTCAACATATTTTCAATTCAGTAAACTTCTTTTCAATCCAGCAAGCTGGATTCATCAGATTTTCTAATCCAGCAAGCTGGATTCCATATCTGTTTCACAAAAATACCAAATCAACTTATTATTTTTCTATCCTTTGTACAAACATGTATACACATATTTCATATACAAAAAGTATTTTTTCAAAATTTTCCAACTTCTTTTGGTATTTTTCAAAAATCATTCTTAGTTAATTCCTTAAGAAATTAGCTACCTCGTGCTTAACTCCAGAAATTTCCATCTCTTGGCACAATCTTATACGTCTTAACGTGACACTCCAGTTTAAATTTCGTGGCCATCGGAGTTATAGAACTTCGGTTATAGCAATTTTTGTCGAAAAATCATAGAAATTGAAATGGTCATAACTTGGTCATTTTAAGTCGGAATGAGCTCATTTTTGGACACAAGGTACTTAATACCATATATTTTCATGTCCCAAAAGGCCAAAATTTTTCTCACAAATTAAGTCGCCGAAACTGCCATTTTAAAATTTTGGGCAGAAGCAAAATGGCCTTTTTGCAGTTTTTCGTGCTTTATTAAACATTTTCCATACGGAAATCTACAACTCCTTTTTCAGTGATTCCACTTGAAGATGTTAGATAACTTATCATAGTATACTCCCAAATTTTCCAGAATTTTTAGATGTCCGAAAAATGACCAAGCTGCCCCTACTCTTTGACTGTCCAAAACAGTCTGTTTTTCACTTTTAGCAACGAAACTGTTTTTGGTAAAACAGTCACTACAACTTGTGTACTCAACATTTTTGAGTTCTACCACTTGGGTTTAGTAGTTAACTTACATATCTAGCACTTCCCTTTGACGGATCACAAAAAGAAGGTGTAGATCAAAAACGGTGGAAATCCAAAGTACATAGAAATTTTAGAGCTTATAAAACTAGAAAAATCACTTTTCTTTATTTTTGATTTCCAACTAAAACAACACCCAATATGGGTATATCTAAACATGAAACACTCATAAACACATAGATCTAAGGCTTTTGAGTTTAGAACATAGATTCAAGATTTGATTTGGAATAATCAAAAACTACATAAACAAAAGGGGTTTATACCTTTGATTCTCATGCTCTCCTTCTTCTTCTTCCTAGATTTGCTTATGGAGCTTTGATGACTTATCAAAAACTCTCTCTCTTCCCTCTAAGGGCTGCAAAAATGCCCTTCTATTCTCTCTCTCTCTCTAGTTCTTGTTAGAATAATAAAAGAGATGAAAGAGAAATGAAATGACTTTGTGGTTTGGTAAAAAAAAATGTATAGATATAATTGTATATCTAATATTCATTTTCCCAACTTATCTCTTTCTATCTTCCTTAATCATGAAAAGGTTGCTTGCACTCTTTGCTTAATGTGTTGGTTAAATAAACAAGTGACACATGGAATGAGTTGGCCACCACTAAAGTAATTAATCATTACATACATTCCCTCTTTCCCTTCTCTTCTTATCCGGCCAAGTGGCCTTCTTTTAGGCCAAATTGCTTAGATTTTTATAGCTTTTATTTTACTTACCATTTGACCATTATGTCCTTCCATACTTGGATCAAGTTTTGGGCTTTTTAATTTATTGATTGGGCCACCATAATTAATCTCTTTGGACTTCTAGATTAATTTCTTGGGCCATGAAAATAAATTAGGTCCAATACTTTTAATATTATCCCACCCTAAATATTTAATTAGGGTATCCATTCTAAACATTTAGAATTTAAGTTATTACTCTTGTACACTAAATTTTATAACCAAATTAAACTTACTTTAATTAAGTCATAAAATTAATAAACTTGAGATAATAAAAGTATATCTCTTGACTTAATATAATATTAATATTATTATTCTCCCACATGTTCCTTAACAATTGGCTCACTTGAGCTTAAAACTTAATTCCTTTGGCTTTTCCAAATAAAATATTTGGACTTCCTAGCTAAAATGTTTGGGCCATAAAAATTAATATGGTCCATTACATTTAATTATATCTTACCCTAATCATTTAGTTAGGGTTTCCATGCACTCAATTTAAATACAAATTCTTACCCCAAGTACATTTAATTTCATTAACCCAATTAGACTTACATTAATTAGGTTATAAAATTAATTAACCGAGATGTATAAAATAAATCTCTTAAAATTAGTATATATTTTATATACCATAATTCTCTCATCCCATAACCCTTAAGTTATTTAATTCTTCATTCCTAATATATAATTAGGATCATACTAATTTCTTTTATTTGTCATCACATAATATTCGTATTCACTTACTCACATAATCATTAAATAAATTATGACATGCTCCACAAATCTCTTAGATTAGGTCACTAGTATATATTTAAATACTAGAACCACTAAATAACAATAACCATTTAGGTTATTTAATTCTCATACATAATTTAAATAACTTATTTAAGTTATACAATTAAATTTAATTTTCTCCTCCTCTCCATAAATTGTTTTCAAACAATTTATTTATATACTAAATATATAATTTAATATATTCAATCATTTATTCAAATATGAATTTAATTTACTAACTGCTTGATACCAATATACATATTTGCATATTGGATTTCATCTCATATTTTTACTTTACATCATTTGGTATAATACTAAATATTATACCATTAACCATATAACATAATATCATAACATATTTCACTTCTCACTCTAATTTTGACTTTTCTCCATAAAAGGCCAACTGTTGACTTAGATTAAAAGTCAACCTTTACACATTTTGTGTTTACTGTCCATTCTGACTAATCTTGACGTTGCGGACGCAACCGAGCAGTCCATGCTTCAAAATTCTATCTCTAACTCAAATTTTGAGTTTTAAATTACTCCCTTCTTATTGCTAATCGTAATAACTAACGACTTTCTACTTATTCAAATTCTTATTTGTCAGTCAACGCCAACGTTCAAGCTATGTTAATTACTAACATAGTTTTATCTTGATCCTTATATCAATAACTTAATTCATCATTCATCTTGCTAAAATATATATAGCACCTTACTAAGTATATATATATCTATACATATACTCATCTTCGTTTAACCTCATAGCTTTTCTTCCTGTGAAACCTTATTTCGTTAATAAAATTCCACCTGTATTTGTATAACATTTCTTACACTATTCAATTCACATCAAATTTTACAGGTATCATAATATCTTATTATTGATATTCATTCAAATACATAACAATTCATTTCTAGGGTTTTAAAATTTTGTAACCCATATTTCTTTATTCTCATTCAATTAAGAAACCATATAGGTTCTTCTTAAAAATTTTGAAATCCTTAAAGTTCCTTCACAGAAACGTCAATTCCATACACTTTTTTTCTGTCTAGGTTCATCTTATAACCTTTAATCCATCATTTTAGGATTTTAATAATTATCTAAATTCTCGGGTTGTCACATTCACCCCTTCTTCTAAGAATTTCGTCTACGAAATTAAAGTATACTAATCTCTGCTTATTCTCTTAATCAAAACTAGGTTTTTTAACTTAACCTTTACCATTTCCTCCTTTGAGGTTTTCTCATCTATTATCACATTTCACCATAACTACTCACTAGAAGTTTACATCTTCTAAACATTCAGCAAAACTAGGTTGTCATAATAACCTTTACTCAATCATCTTAGATTCTACTCGTACGCAACGAGTTCACAATATTTCATATCCATCATCACCTTCTATCACAACATTACTCTAAAGAGTTTAAAAAAAAACTTTTCATATCTGTCTGAGGGATCATAAAAATCATGAACTTTGAGGTTTAGGGTATTTCTACCTGCTACCTCTTTCAATTAAGAAAGAAAGGTACTCTACCTCTGAAATATTTTATATTTGGTATGTTTACAATCACAAAGAAGGTAAACTACCGATGCGGGTACTTTAGATGATCAGTCTGTTGTACCTTAGTAATCGGAACGACTATATGCATTCTTAGATTGGAGTATTTTATCCACTTAATATATCCCCATTTTCAGAGTTGTTCACCTCAGACTTATCATAAGATTCCGCACTAAAACAATTTGGTTCGACATAAGCTTTCAAAGAATACTTTGAATTTCATAAACATTTGTCTAGCTAAATCAAATAGCTTAGACGCATATCAAATAATTCGAATTTCAATCGAAACATTGCTAGCCAAATTCAGTTGGCAATAATTTACCTTTAAAATTCTTAAAATCATTTTATGACGTCATGATACCGCATTGTATTTATAGTCCGTTTGAGGATTCCGTCATTGTGTGACTTTGTCATACTACATCATACCATAGTGGGCTGACGATCTTTAGATCACATCCGACACTAAGTAATTCTGTATTGATAACTCCATTATTTTTATCATCTTTGCACCAGGTTTCATGATACATTGATGATATAAAAAAATACATTTTGACATCTCAAATTATTTGTGTCTAGCTGAATCAAATAGCATAGACTCTTCTTTAAACCGTTCAAAACCTTTACAAATCATTTTTAGTGTCATCATGCCACAACAGGTAACGATGTGTTAGTGGCCCGAAGTCCACACCTACACACTTGTCACCATGTGTTGAGGATAATAAAAAAATTCATTTTTAAAGGCACATCAGTGCGAATTTAGCTTGATGTCAAAAACATCGAAGTCTAGCATAGCTAGAAGATTTGGAATACCTATGCTTCCACCATCAACTTCAATTTCTCTACTGATCCATTTCTTAATAAGTCTATCTATTTTTATCATCTTCAATTCTCCAATCTCAACATAACTATACCAGTTCGTCAAACTTATCACACATTATGAGTTCAGGAACTTTCCACAATCATATGAGTTTAAGAACTTGTCCTAGTCAGACCTTTGGCGTCCATTCGCTGAGGGGTTCATAAATATTTTCATATAGTTATGAGTCACGAACGTACCATAAGTATGAGTTTTAAGAACTCGTACTTAACCTTATATTCTCTACCTATTCGTTATACACATGAGAAAAGAATCACCTTATCCACATGCATATAGCAAATAGCGCGACATTAGGTTCTAATGATTATCAATGTAAGAAACTAAGTGGTTGTCAAACCAAACTCAGCCACTAATCAATATAGGAAGCTAAGCGAACAATTCCCCGCCCATACTAAGAATCGGTCAACCTAACCACTATATCGACCAGAAAGCTAAGTGATTCTAAAACCAAGTACAAATTCCCTGCCCATACAAGGAATCATACAACTCAGCTGCTGACATGAGTCTTCAATTGAAATCCCACACCATTCTAACTTTCTTTTTTCTTAATAAGAATTTTCTTTAATCCGTATTTTAACATTTACCACTCTTTTCTGAGTTTACATTGTACCATTTCATAGTACATTCTCTTTATAGCGTCAAGCTATATCATACCAATCACTAAACATATCATATTTTATTCAACGATTTAATCTGATCACGTCGTGATCTTATTTCGTAATCATTTCTCCTTATACCTACGATCGCTTTATTTTACGATCTCATTATTCTTCTCTTTAATCATATTATATTATGATTTTATTAACACTTCTCATCTTATAGACATAGTCTATTTATTATCACTTTTCATCTCTATTGCTGGAGTCAGGTAACTCCGGATTCTTATCCTTATAACTTTTCAAGATTCTTCTTTGAATCTTATTTATCTTAATCTTTACTTAATAATGAATTTCTAAAAATTCATCTCTTATCGCTTAAACTCGATCTGAGTTTATTACTTATCATCATCTCCGCGGTTATAGCCTAAGGTACACCTACCTAAGGTTTCTAACCTACGGCTCTGATACCAACTGTAGCATCCCCAAATCTCGGTCCTAATCACCAAGGATCTGGTATACTATTTCTACAACTATTGCGAAAGATATAAACATAAATTGTTTATACATTAAACTTTTTCACATCATTTCCAAGGTCTACAACCTTAACTTAATACATACCTTCAATAACTTAAAGGTTTACAATGTTATTTTCGTCAGAAAATTTAATAGATCTAACTGCACCATAATTTAATCTTGCACTTTGTCTTCGCTTCTGTCTTTACTCAAGCTTTCATCTTAATCTGAAAATTTTATCATGATATAGCAAGGGTGAGCATCAAATTTTCCCAGCAAGTTTAAATTTATTTGAGGATATATCATGATTGAAAGAATTTAACAATAAGCTAGCTAACTTTCAACAATATAAGCATTGTGAAAGAGCATGAACAAATTTTCTTAGCTGAACGATCAAATCAATAAAAATGAATGGTCAATAATGAACATGAACAGATTAACTGAACCAAATGGTAATGAAAGTGATCAGCCTTTCATACCTGATGAACATTTATAATTTGCACAGCGTGCGAATCAATAATCAATATAGATGTGAATAATTAAAAACAATTATTCATTAATCATGCTTTGAACATACAACTCAAGTTTGAGTTAAGGAAAACTTGCCTGATTCGTTGACTACTGCTACGCAGTTTAAGTTAATTTCTTTTGGTAAGACCTATCAATAATAATAAGATTGGTCTTTCAATCAGCATATTCTACTTTGTATCATAATACAATTACTTTGTCAAATAGATTATCTAACACTTAATCAAAAATTAGATAACATCCTAACACATCGGTATTATTATCATTCTTGGATAATTCTTCAATCACTGAATCATATTCATTATGATTAAACACTTAATCTTATACATTATAAGTTCTTCTTTATACTCTAATAAGTCAAATATTAATCCAACAACCTAGATTCTAAATTTAACAACCAAATTGCCAATCCAGCAGACTGGATACAGATTCCAGCAACCTGGATTCAACAAATTTCCAATCCAGCAAGCCAAACTGCAATCCAGCAAATTAGATTACAAATCCAGCAACTAGATTGCAATCTAGCAAGCTGGATTCAACATATTTTCAATTCAGTAAACTTCTTTTCAATCTAGCAAGCTGGATTCATCAGATTTTCTAATCTAGCAAGCTGGATTCCATATCCGTTTCACAAAAATACCAAATCAACTTATTATTTTTCTATCCTTTGTACAAACATGTATACACATATTGTGACGCCCCCAGAATAGGTATACAACACCCATTCTGAGTCGCCAAATACATGGTACAGAAAGCAAACTACAACTTCAATAATACAATTGTCGTGCAAAATACGACAACACATACTGTGAGTTTAAATACAAATATTGTCTTCTAGACAATATCCACACTCAAATAAATCCTCATTACAATTATTCAAACACTATTTTACAGAAATAGTGAGGACTGCTAATACATCTTTCTAGAACCATTACTCCATACCCCGACTAGATCCTGCTATGTTCTCACCTCCTGAGAAGAAAAATGGAACAAAAAGGAAAAAGGTGAGCTCAACTAGCCCAGTAAAGAATATTATGACTAAGATAATATACAACAAATTATCGTTAGTCTTCAACAGGGAAAAATCTGATAAAATATAATCGACAACAAGTTTTAGATCAACAACTGCAGCGGAAACAGCAAACCATTAGAAGAGTCAAGTAGAGAAAGAATTCTACTATCTTCTAAGATTTAAAAGTCCATCATCAATATTTTATCCCTGTAACATCAATTAATAATCATCTTTAACCAAATATTCATCTTTGCACTACAGGCCAAAGATATTCATTTGTATCATCAGTCGGTCATGTTCATCTCAACACCTGTTCATCTTTGCACTACAGGCCAAAGATATTCATCAAGTAATTATACATCTTTGCACTACAGGCCAAAGATATTCAGTAATATCATCATTTAGGACTGAGGATGATGAAAAATATCTTAAAGAGAACGAATCCAATGAGACAGAAGGACAAATAGTAGGGATTCGTATAACAGTTTATCCAAGATCAATAATACTTCATAATAATCAATTGTGAAGCAGAATTCAAAAATAAAGATCAAAACATGGATACAATCAAAGATAGTAACCATAATAGACATCTTGGACAAAAAGAAAAAATTTTATTTTTCGGTGAATAGTGCCGTATTCGTGAATAGTGTCGTATACGTGAATAGTACCGTATACGTGAATAGTAACCCCGACACAAAAAGTTCCAAATTTGATAAAAACTCATATCAATATTTCAGCATAATGATATTGAAGAAAATAATATCATTTAAGAAGAAAATAATATCCCTTACCTCAAAATATCAGTACTTCTGGTCGGAATACCGGTATAAGGCTGAAAGAAACTTGCTCTGATGAATAGAAACTCTCAAAGTATCTAAATACTCACAAAATACACTCAATAATCTAGAGAGAGAAAGAGAGAAAACTTGTTTCTGGTGTGATTTTCAATTCTAACTTAGCCTTCTATTTATAGAAAAATTTTGGTAGGTTTGACCTGCAACCTGATGGCTTTACCTGCTACTATTCCCACCCACCACATTTGAAATATAATTCAGCACATTTCTTCACCAACCACAAGTGGGGCCCACCAATTCTAGAATTTTCCACCAAAATGATAAACTCCGAAAATTCAACAATTTCTGAACCAGTCATCTTGTAAAATTCGTAATAAATCATACGTTCATTTTTAACGGTTCAAAATTTGTGGACATATACTCAACTTATATATGTATAACATATCCAAAAATTACCACGATCCAACGGTCGGATTAAAAATTATAACCCCCGCAAACTATCTCAAAAACCCTGATTTTTAATACCTCCATTCCGACAAAAATACTGACAAAAACCTCAACATTAACTCCTTCATTTTTAACCACAAAAATATATCCCTCATTTATATCCACATAAAATAAATATTTCCTTATCATATGAATCAATAATTAATTATTCACAAATAATATTACAGAATCACATTTATGACAACCAGGCCGTTCCCAGGAAAGAGGGGGCTTTCCAATAAGGATTTCTCCTTACTGGCGCGCAATTAGATGACCAAACCTCTCCTTAGACAGAACTTTCTAGACATTGCCAATAATGTTATCTAATAATATTATTCAAATAATATGAATTATTGATCTGATAAATGAAAATACTGTGCAGCAACAATTATTGAAACAACAATAATATAAAATATCAACGCAGCAATTATTGAATCAATAAAATAAAATATTGAATAATAACTACTGTAACAATTATTGAGTAGTGCCTTCTTACGTAAGAATCAATAATTGGTGCAATACCGTGTGCTACTGTATTTTAACCACCGGGTATTCCAACAGTATTAACGGTAACAACTACGCCGTTATTTATAAACAACTTATACTTGTCGTTTTCTTCATCCAATCGCTTTCCGTTATGGGGCCCACACAAGGCTGCGTCGTCGTACGAATATTCCCCGACAGCAAGAATATTCCACGACCAACCGAATATTCACCGACCAAAAATAAATATTTTATAACCACTTGCTTATTTTGTAAAATTTGCACATTTCACCCATAACCAAAGTATTATATCAAATTAACCCCTTATTATTCACAATAATATTTAGAGAAAATTTGATTTTATTCATTAATAAGTTGGGGTCTTACAACCTCCCCTCCTTATGAAATTTCGTCCTCGAAATTGACGTACGTACCTGATGTTTCAAAAAGGTGAGGATACCTCGCTTTCATTTCTGATTCCAACTCCCAGGTCATTTCTTCAATAGCATGGTTTCTCCACAAAACCTTAACTTGTGGTATAACCTTCGTGCGTAGGACATGCTCTTTCCTATCCAAGATCTTAACAGGTACCTCCTCGTACGTTAAATCTTCAGCTATCTCGTCTGGTTCTAACTCAATAATGTGGTTCGGGTCTTTAACATATTTACGAAGCATAGATATGTGAAAAACATTATGAACACGAGACATGCTTGGAGGTAATGCGAGTCTATATGCCACATTTCCTATTCGCTCAAGAATCTCAAATGGACCAACAAATCTTGGATTGAGCTTTCCTCTCTTCCCAAATCTTGTAACTCCCTTCCATGGTGCAACACGTAACAATACATGATCCCCAATATTAAATTCCACGTCCTTCCGATGAAGATCCGCATAACTCTTTTGTCGATCCTGTGCCGTTTGTATACGTTGTCGAATCGTTTGGATCTTCTCTGTAGTAATGCGTACCAATTCTGGTCCCAACAATGTTGCTTCACCCACCTCGTCCCAGCATACTGGAGAACGACATTTTCTTCCATACAACGCCTCAAATGGAGCCATACCTATGCTCGCCTGATAACTGTTGTTGTAGGAGAATTCCACCAATGGTAGGTACTTATCCCAACTCCCTTTGAGATCTAAGACACAAAGTCTTAATAGATCTTCAAGAGTTTGAATAGTCCTCTCTGATTGTCCGTCCGTTTGAGGATGGTATGCTGAACTGAATCGTAAATCCGTGCCCATAGCTTTCTGCAAGCTAACCCAAAATCGTGAAGTGAATCTTGGGTCACGATCCGAAACTATGGATACTGGCATGCCATGCAATCTCACAATCTCGTTCACGTACATACTAGCAAGACGTTCAAGGGAATAAGTCTCACGTATCGGCAAGAAATGAGCGGACTTGGTTAATCTATCAACAATAACCCAAATCGCATCTATGCCTTGAGAAACCTTGGGAAGACCTGTAACAAAATCCATAGTAATGTGTTCCCACTTCCATTTCGGAATCTCAAGTGGTTGCAATGGACCCTTTGGTACTTGATGCTCCGCTTTTACACGTTGACAAGTTAAACATCTCGAGATAAACTCCGCGATCTCTCTTTTCATATTGCTCCACCAAAATGTATGTCGAAGATCGTGATACATTTTGGTACTCCCAGGATGGATTGCAAACGGTGTGTTGTGTGCCTCCATCATTATTCTATGCTTCAAGTCAAAATCGTTAGGAACACAAAGTCTGGAGTTGACTCGAAGTATTCCTTCTTCATCGATTCTTGCTTCTGGAATAGCACCTTCTTGCACTTTCTTCTTCATACGCATCAGCTCTATATCCGTAGCTTGAGCAGCTTTAACTTTATCGATTAAAGTCGGTTCTACTCGTATATTTGATATCATCATGTGGGTACTTGGAGCCTTCATCTCTATCTCCATCCTTTGCAAGTCATACAAAATGGGCCTTTGTGTTAAAAACATTGCACTCGTACCCGCATATGATCTTCTACTCAATGCGTCAGCTACTACGTTTGCTTTTCCAGGATGGTATTGGATGGTATGATCGTAATCTTTCAACAGCTCAAGCCAACGTCGTTGCCGCATGTTGAGTTCCTTTTGGGTGAAGAAATATTTGAGGCTTTTATGATCTGTATAGATCTCCACTTTCTCCCCATACAGGTAGTGTCTCCAGATCTTCAACGCAAAAACGACTGCTGCCAACTCCAAATCATGAGTAGGATAATTCCTCTCATATTCTTTGAGTTGTCGTGAGGCATAGGCTATGACTTTCCCATGTTGCATGAGAACACATCCTAACCCTTTGCCTGAAGCATCGCTGTAGATAACAAATCCATCCGAACCAGATGGTATTGTCAAAACAGGTGCCGAAATGAGTCTCCTCTTGAGTTCTTGGAAACTCTTCTCGCATTCCTCACTCCATACGAATTTTGTATCTTTCCGAGTCAGCTGAGTTAACGGAGTAGCGATTCGAGAAAATCCTTCCACAAATCTCCGATAATAACCAGCTAAGCCCAGAAAGCTACGTACTTCGGTTACCGACTTCGGTTGCTCCCAACTTTGTATGGCTTCAATCTTCGCCGGGTCGACAGATACTCCATGTTTTGACACCACGTGCCCAAGGAATGCTACTTCCTCAAGCCAGAACTCGCATTTCTTCAGTTTGGCATATAGCTTGTTTTCACGAAGCCTTTGCAGTACCAGCTTCAAATGGCGCTCATGATCTTCACGGCTTTTGGAATAGATGAGGATGTCATCAATAAAGACAACAACGAACTGATCCAAATATTCTTTGAATACACGGTTCATCATATCCATGAAGGCAGCAGGAGCATTAGTCAATCCAAAAGACATTACTAAGAATTCATAATGCCCGTACCGAGTTCTGAAGGCAGTCTTTGGAATATCCTCAGTTTTAATCTTCAGCTGATGATATCCAGAACGAAGATCGATCTTTGAAAAGAATTGTGCTCCTTGCAACTGGTCAAACAGGTCATCAATGCGAGGTAGCGGATACCTATTCTTGATGGTGACATGGTTCAATTCTCGATAGTCAATACAAAGTCGCATACTCCCGTCTTTCTTCTTTACGAATAAAACAGGAGCACCCCAAGGAGACGTACTAGGACGAATAAAACCGATGTCCAACAACTCCTGTAGTTGGACTTTTAACTCCTGAAGTTCAATAGGAGCCATTCGATATGGGGTTTTAGAAATGGGCTTTGTACCGGGTTCAAGGTCAATAAAGAATTCAATTTCTCGTTCCGGGGGTAGACCGGGAAGTTCTTCAGGAAATACATCGGAAAATTCTCTAACAATAGAAATATTATTCAAATCTGACTTGTCTTTGTTCAAATCCATAACATGGGCTAAGAAAGCTTGACATCCGTTTTTCAATAAACGAATAGCTTTGTGGCTTGATATGACAGTGACTGATTTTAGTGGTTTAGTAGTTTGAATTCGTATGACAGGTTGGTTAGGAATATGAAAACTAACAACCTTACGAAAACAATCAATTTTAGCATGATGAGTGGTTAACCAATCAATTCCTAAAATCACATCAAAAGCAAGTATCTTTAAAGAGATAAGATCAACAGGTAATGTGATAGTGCCAACTTGGATCATGCAAGATTTATAAACTGTAGATGTAACGAAGGTTTCACCCAACGGAGTTTCAACAGATAAGTTAAAGTCCAATTTCTCCGGAGTCAAGTTTAAACGTTGAGCACAAGCAGGAGAGATAAAAGAATGGGTAGAACCGGTATCTAGTAAAGTATAAACTTCGCAAGAATTCAAGATTAGCTTACCCGTGATCACCTCGTTCGGGTTTCTCGCGTTTTGGCCAGTAACGACAAACGCCCTTCCAGGAACCGCTGATTTCGACTTATCCGGGATAACTTTTGGAGTCACCATCCCCGCTGAACTTGGTTTTGCTACAGAACACTCTCGAGCTATATGACCTTCCTTTCCACAGTTATAACATACCTTGGATTGTTGTGGGCAGTTTGGGCTGATATGTCCCTCTTTCCCACATTTGTAACATACGACCGGTGGTCGTTCTCCTCCCCTAGAAACAGTTGATGTTTGTGCTGACGTCTTCACGTTATCATTGTTGTACCTTCTCTTCTTGAAATCTCCTCCCGACTCGCTCCTTCTATTATCACGACCACGATTACCACCAGAGTGGTTACCGCTTTTGTCCGAATGTTTTCCTCCCTGCTGGTTTTCATTGCTTCGATGACTGCCGCCACCGGTATGACCCTGGTTGTGGTCCCTCGGTTGCACATACTCATTATCTCGCTCTAATAATTGAGCCCTGTTTACAACATCTGAATATAAAGAAAATTTATGAGAGATAAGATATTGCCGAATCTCGGGTTTTAGACCTCTCAGAAACATCCTTGTCATTCGTTCCTCATTTTCGACCAAATGAGGTGCAAACCTGGATAACTCTGCAAACTTCGCCTCGTACTGGGACACCGTCATGTTGTTTTGTTCCAGTCTAATAAACTCAACCTCCTTCATATGACGAATACTTTCAGGAAAGTACTTGTCATTGAACAGTTTTTGAAATGTTTCCCAGGACATGTTGAGTGCGTCAGGCTGGGTACGCTTCACAGACTCCCACCAGTAGTCTGCCTCACCGCGGAACATAAATGTGGCGAATGGAACCTTCTGTTCCTCCGTGCATCCCAAGACATCAAATATCTTGGTAATTTGCTTGACCCACGTTTCCGCCATGATCGGATCCGGCTTTCCCTTAAATTCTGGTGGTCCCAATTCTTTGAACTGCTTAGCTGTGACAAACCGCGCGTTGTTATCATTTCCACCCGTATTCTGCACACGAGTCTCCCTCGTCTGATTTTGCATGAACTGCAAAAAGCTCCTAAACATTCCATCATTCATCGTTTGCTCGGTAACGTTGTTTACAGGAGGAATATTGCCTTCCTGTTGCACGTTCCCCTGGGTAGTGATCAAAGGTGTCTCCACGGTCTGATTTACTCCATTATTAACGTTCTCAGCTGCCATTCTTAAATACTGCCATAAAACAAGGGTTAATAGTCATGTCATATATTATCCCTATACTCTGACCGACCAAATAAACACCAAATAAACTTAGTCAGGTCATACTAGCGAAGGAATTCCCCGTCTCTCCCCTCCTAGTTCTTGTCTCACATCTCAGCCAGGGATCATATCCCTAAGCTCTGATACCAACTGTGACGCCCCCAGAATAGGTATACAACACCCATTCTGAGTCGCCAAATACATGGTACAGAAAGCAAACTACAACTTCAATAATACAATTGTCGTGCAAAATACGACAACACATACTGTGAGTTTAAATACAAATATTGTCTTCTAGACAATATCCACACTCAAATAAATCCTCATTACAATTATTCAAACACTATTTTACAGAAATAGTGAGGACTGCTAATACATCTTTCTAGAACCATCACTCCATACCCCGACTAGATCCTGCTATGTTCTCACCTCCTGAGAAGAAAAATGGAACAAAAAGGAAAAGGGTGAGCTCAACTAGCCCAGTAAAGAATATTATGACTAAGATAATATACAACAAATTATCGTTAGTCTTCAACAGGGAAAAATCTGATAAAATATAATCGACAACAAGTTTTAGATCAACAACTGCAGCGGAAACAGCAAACCATTAGAAGAGTCAAGTAGAGAAAGAATTCTACTATCTTCTAAGATTTAAAAGTCCATCATCAATATTTTATCCCTGTAACATCAATTAATAATCATCTTTAACCAAATATTCATCTTTGCACTACAGGCCAAAGATATTCATTTGTATCATCAGTCGGTCATGTTCATCTCAACACCTGTTCATCTTTGCACTACAGGCCAAAGATATTCATCAAGTAATTATACATCTTTGCACTACAGGCCAAAGATATTCAGTAATATCATCATTTAGGACTGAGGATGATGAAAAATATCTTAAAGAGAACGAATCCAATGAGACAGAAGGACAAATAGTAGGGATTCGTATAACAGTTTATCCAAGATCAATAATACTTCATAATAATCAATTGTGAAGCAGAATTCAAAAATAAAGATCAAAACATGGATACAATCAAAGATAGTAACCATAATAGACATCTTGGACAAAAAGGAAAAATTTTATTTTTCGGTGAATAGTGCCGTATTCGTGAATAGTGTCGTATACGTGAATAGTACCGTATACGTGAATAGTAACCCCGACACAAAAAGTTCCAAATTTGATAAAAACTCATATCAATATTTCAGCATAATGATATTGAAGAAAATAATATCATTTAAGAAGAAAATAATATCCCTTACCTCAAAATATCAGTACTTCTGGTCGGAATACCGGTATAAGGCTGAAAGAAACTTGCTCTGATGAATAGAAACTCTCAAAGTATCTAAATACTCACAAAATACACTCAATAATCTAGAGAGAGAAAGAGAGAAAACTTGTTTCTGGTGTGATTTTCAATTCTAACTTAGCCTTCTATTTATAGAAAAATTTTGGTAGGTTTGACCTGCAACCTGATGGCTTTACCTGCTACTATTCCCACCCACCACATTTGAAATATAATTCAGCACATTTCTTCACCAACCACAAGTGGGGCCCACCAATTCTAGAATTTTCCACCAAAATGATAAACTCCGAAAATTTAACAATTTCTGAACCAGTCATCTTGTAAAATTCGTAATAAATCATACGTTCATTTTTAACGGTTCAAAATTTGTGGACATATACTCAACTTATATATGTATAACATATCCAAAAATTACCACGATCCAACGGTCGGATTAAAAATTATAACCCCCGCAAACTATCTCAAAAACCCTGATTTTTAATACCTCCATTCCGACAAAAATACTGACAAAAACCTCAACATTAACTCCTTCATTTTTAACCACAAAAATATATCCCTCATTTATATCCACATAAAATAAATATTTCCTTATCATATGAATCAATAATTAATTATTCACAAATAATATTACAGAATCACATTTATGACAACCAGGCCGTTCCCAGGAAAGAGGGGGCTTTCCAATAAGGATTTCTCCTTACTGGCGCGCAATTAGATGACCAAACCTCTCCTTAGACAGAACTTTCTAGACATTGCCAATAATGTTATCTAATAATATTATTCAAATAATATGAATTATTGATCTGATAAATGAAAATACTGTGCAGCAACAATTATTGAAACAACAATAATATAAAATATCAACGCAGCAATTATTGAATCAATAAAATAAAATATTGAATAATAACTACTGTAACAATTATTGAGTAGTGCCTTCTTACGTAAGAATCAATAATTGGTGCAATACCGTGTGCTACTGTATTTTAACCACCGGGTATTCCAACAGTATTAACGGTAACAACTACGCCGTTATTTATAAACAACTTATACTTGTCGTTTTCTTCATCCAATCGCTTTCCGTTATGGGGCCCACACAAGGCTGCGTCGTCGTACGAATATTCCCCGACAGCAAGAATATTCCACGACCAACCGAATATTCACCGACCAAAAATAAATATTTTATAACCACTTGCTTATTTTGTAAAATTTGCACATTTCACCCATAACCAAAGTATTATATCAAATTAACCCCTTATTATTCACAATAATATTTAGAGAAAATTTGATTTTATTCATTAATAAGTTGGGGTCTTACACATATTTCATATACAAAAAGTATTTTTCCAAAATTTTCCAACTTCCTTTGGTATTTTTCAAAAATCATTCTTAGTTAATTCCTTAAGAAATTAGCTACCTCGTGCTTAACTCCAGAAATTCCCATCTCTTGGCACAATCTTATACATCTTAACATGACACTCCAGTTTAAATTTCGTGGCCATCGGAGTTATAGAACTTCGGTTATAGCGATTTTTGTCGAAAAATCATAGAAATTGAAATGGTCATAACTTGGTCATTTTAAGTCGGAATGAGCTCATTTTTGGACACGAGGTACTTAATACCATATATTTTCATGTCCCAAAAGGCCAAAATTTTTCTCACAAATTAAGTTGCCAAAACTGCCATTTTAAAATTTTGGGCAGAAGCAAAATGGCCTTTTTGCAGTTTTTCGTGCTTTATTAAACATTTTCCATACGGAAATCTACAACTCCTTTTTCAGTGATTCCACTTGAAGATGTTAGATAACTTATCATAGTATACTCCCAAATTTTCCAGAATTTTTAGATGTCCGAAAAATGACCAAGCTGCCCCTACTCTTTGACTGTCCAAAACAGTCTGTTTTTCACTTTTAGCAACGAAACTGTTTTTGGTAAAACAGTCACTACAACTTGTGTACTCAACATTTTTGAGTTCTACCACTTGGGTTTAGTAGTTAACTTACATATCTAGCACTTCCCTTTGACGGATCACAAAAAGAAGGTGTAGATCAAAAACGGTGGAAATCCAAAGTACATAGAAATTTTAGAGCTTATAAAACTAGAAAAATCACTTTTCTTTATTTTTGATTTCCAACTAAAACAACACCCAATATGGGTATATCTAAACATGAAACACTCATAAACACATAGATCTAAGGCTTTTGAGTTTAGAACATAGATTCAAGATTTGATTTGGAATAATCAAAAACTACATAAACAAAAGGGGTTTATACCTTTGATTCTCATGCTCTCCTTCTTCTTCTTCCTAGATTTGCTTATGGAGCTTTGATGACTTATCAAAAACTCTCTCTCTTCCCTCTAAGGGCTGCCGAAATGCCCTTCTATTCTCTCTCTCTCTCTCTAGTTCTTGTTAGAATAATAAAAGAGATGAAAGAGAAATGAAATGACTTTGTGGTTTGGTAAAAAAAAATGTATAGATATAATTGTATATCTAATATTCATTTTCCCAACTTATCTCTTTCTATCTTCCTTAATCATGAAAAGGTTGCTTGCACTCTTTGCTTAATGTGTTGGTTAAATAAACAAGTGACACATGGAATGAGTTGGCCACCACTAAAGTAATTAATCATTACATACATTCCCTCTTTCCCTTCTCTTCTTATTCGGCCAAGTGGCCTTCTTTTAGGCCAAATTGCTTAGATTTTTATAGCTTTTATTTTACTTACCAAATGACCATTATGTCCTTCCATACTTGGATCAAGTTTTGGGCTTTTTAATTTATTGATTGGGCCACCATAATTAATTTCTTTGGACTTCTAGATTAATTTCTTGGGCCATGAAAATAAATTAGGTCCAATACTTTTAATATTATTCCACCCTAAATATTTAATTAGGGTATCCATTCTAAACATTTAGAATTTAAGTTATTACTCTTGTACACTAAATTTTATAACCAAATTAAACTTACTTTAATTAAGTCATAAAATTAATAAACTTGAGATAATAAAAGTATATCTCTTGACTTAATATAATATTAATATTATTATTCTCCCACATGTTCCTTAATAATTGGCTCACTTGAGCTTAAAACTTAATTCCTTTGGCTTTTCCAAATAAAATATTTGGACTTCCTAGCTAAAATGTTTGGGCCATAAAAATTAATATGGTCCATTACATTTAATTATATCTTACCCTAATCATTTAGTTAGGGTTTCCATGCACTCAATTTAAATACAAATTCTTACCCCAAGTACATTTAATTTCATTAACCCAATTAGACTTACATTAATTAGGTTATAAAATTAATTAACCGAGATGTATAAAATAAATCTCTTAAAATTAGTATATATTTTATATACCATAATTCTCTCATCCCATAACCCTTAAGTTATTTAATTCTTCATTCCTAATATATAATTAGGATCATACTAATTTCTTTTATTTGCCATCACATAATATTCGTATTCACTTACTCACATAATCATTAAATAAATTATGACATGCTCCACAAATCTCTTAGATTAGGTCACTAGTATATATTTAAATACTAGAACCACTAAATAACAATAACCATTTAGGTAATTTAATTCTCATACATAATTTAAATAACTTATTTAAGTTATACAATTAAATTTAATTTTCTCCTCCTCTCCATAAATTGTTTTCAAACAATTTATTTATATACTAAATATATAATTTAATATATTCAATCATTTATTCAAATATGAATTTAATTTACTAACTGCTTGATACCAATATACATATTTGCATATTGGATTTCATCTCATATTTTTACTTTACATCATTTGGTATAATACTAAATATTATACCATTAACCATATAACATAATATCATAACATATTTCACTTCTCACTCTAATTTTGACTTTTCTCCATAAAAGGCCAACTGTTGACTTAGACCAAAAGTCAACCTTTACACATTTTGTGTTTACTGTCCATTCTGACTAATCTTGACGTTGAGGACGCAACCGAGCAGTCCATGCTTCAAAATTCTATCTCTAACTCAAATTTTGAGTTTTAAATTACTCCCTTCTTATTGCTAATCGTAATAACTAACGACTTTCTACTTATTCAAATTCTTATTTGTCAGTCAACGCCAACGTTCAAGCTATGTTAATTACTAACATAGTTTTATCTTGATCCTTATATCAATAACTTAATTCATCATTCATCTTGCTAAAATATATATAGCACCTTACTAAGTATATATATATCTATACATATACTTATCTTCGTTTAACCTCATAGCTTTTCTTCCTGTGAAACCTTATTTCGTTAATAAAATTCCACCTGTATTTGTATAACATTTCTTACACTATTCAATTCACATCAAATTTTACAGGTATCATAATATCTTATTATTGATATTCATTCAAATACATAACAATTCATTTCTAGGGTTTTAAAATTTTGTAACCCATATTTCTTTATTCTCATTCAATTAAGAAACCATATAGGTTCTTCTTAAAAATTTTAAAATCCTTAAAGTTCCTTCACAGAAACGTCAATTCCATACACTTTTTTTCTGTCTAGGTTCATCTTATAACCTTTAATCCATCATTTTAGGATTTTAATAATTATCTAAATTCTCGGGTTGTCACAGGTTCCATTATTTATTATTCTGTCAGAATATCCTATCTGTGCGTTTTACGTCGGACCTGGTTCCATTATTTATTATTCTGTCGAAATATCATGTCTGTGCATTTTACGCCGGACCTGGTTCCATTCTTTATTATTCTGTTAGAATATCCTGTCTGTGCGTTTTACGCCGGATCTGATTCCGTTATTTATTATTCTGTTGGAATAACTTACCTGTGTAGTCTATCGCATACATGTTGATTTTTTTGTTATTCTATTCTTTATTACACTCAGTTGGTTAAAACTTTGACTTTTATACTCCATGAAATTAGTGGAATATCCTTGATATTTGCGCTTCATCTAGTATCTTTTCATGGAAATATTCTTCTGAGCATTCTTGAATTTTACTCTACAAAGCAATATCATGTTGACAATTTGGACGTTATCAGTTCCTAGATAAATTAATTCTTGAACTTGTTTTATTGAATTCTTATATCATTGTCATCATCCTCATGTTTATATTTTGTTGAAAGTCATCTGTGGCCTGTTGTGCATAGATGGACTTAGTATGATTATGACTAGGGATTATTCGGTGTAATCATGACACTAATGTTACAAATGATGTGAGAAAAAAATATCCTCATTGGCCCGTAGTGCATTGATGGACAGTTTTTGGTATGATTATGACTATGGATTCTCTTTGGCCGTAGTGCAAAGATGAATTATTTTATGACATGATTAGGACCGTTGATGAAAATATGATTATCTTTAGCCGTAGTGCATGGATAATTCGTGGTCGTGATACTAAAGAATATCCTTGGCCGTAGTGCAGGGGTAATTCGATGATGTGGATTATTTATTTAAGCTGAGTCCCAGCGATAAAAGTGATGAAAAACCTTTTAAATCATAGAAGATAGTAGATTTTATTCCCTACTTGACTCTTTTAATGGATTGCTGATTCCGCTATAGTTAAACTTGATGTCTATTGTATTTTATCAGTTTAATATTGTTGAAGACTAATGATAATTTATTCTGCATTATCTTAGTCATAATTTTCTTACTAGGCTAGTTGAGCTCACCCTTTCTTTCACTGTTCTCTTCAGGAAATGAGAATATAGTTGGGACAAGTCGGGAAACGGAGTGACGGACCAGATGATAGCATTAGTAGTCCTCACTATTCTATGTAATAGTGTGATAATAATTGTAATGAGGACTCCTTTTGAGTATGGATACTCTCTAGAAGACAATATTTATATTCAAACTCACAGTTTATGTTTTGTCGTATTGTACACGACAGTTGTATTATTAAGTTGTATTTGAATTCTGTACCATGTATCTGACGACTCAAGATGTGTGATGTATACATAATTTTGGGGGCGTCACATATGACCACAAATGTCAGATTCTAGTCTTCAAGATATCATGACAATATTCATAACCTAAACTTACTAGTAAGTCCAACTTGTTCATATTTCTTTTTTAATCACATAAACATATGCTAAATGTTTTTTTTTCATGCATTTACAAGTCATATTCACATACTTTCAAAGTCAGCGCATATACATGGCATACATACACAATAAGTTTGATTCTAAAGTCATAAATCCATTTTAAATCATACACCTTCGTTAATCATGCTAACTAGTCTATCATGCTTACATTAGGCTCATATAACCATATATACCCTTAAAACATGCTTGCATGCTATCACAAGTCATAGTACTGTAACAGATTGCAAAAATAGAACTCACAACAAATCTCAGCAACCGGCGCAGCTGCGCTGCGCCTCAATACAACTGTAGCGCAGCTACGCCGTGCCTGGTTCAGGCACAGAAGCAGTCTGCTTCGGTAACTGTTCAGCCCAAACACAAACTTTACTCACGAAATCATTCCTAAACACTTATTTATCAGTTCAAACATGTTTGTAAGGCAATATAAAAACCATATGAACATTATTCAACCATACTAGCATGCAATTCTACGAATTCAAGAAATTTAAATTCCAACACTTATGAACTCTGTTAACAGAAATTGGAAATGGAAAGTAAGGGATGGGATTATACCTCTGTAAATGTGAAAAAAACTTGCTCCAAATGAACTTCAAAGCTCTAGATTACTTGTATTCTCTCAACCTCCCACTTAGCAAATCTCAGACAACTCAAGAACATCAACTAATGCAACATGTCTGCTATTTATAGAAGAATTGTGGACTAAACAATGACTTAGCACTGAGGTTGAATTCATGGTGTAATGCAATGAAACAATGGTTCAAGAAGGGTGGCTCAACCACTCCATACCAACCCCCTAGCTAGCAATGATCATCTAGGATTTAGCCTTTTGAAGAAATACGTATTATAGCTTTGAGCTACTATTCATGTACTTGGTGACTTTCATTTTGGGACAAAAGCAATCTCAGCAACACTTAGCTCCCTCCCATTTAGTTACTTAGTTATCCAAAAATGGTTTTAATGTCCAAGTGTTACCATATTAGGAGAAATTAGGGATTAATTATACACTCACATCATATGGTTCATGTACATTAAATATACACAATAAAATTATGCAGTCAGGTATTATTGTCCGGGTAGTTTCATAATTAATTCTACTACTCATGTAATCATATAATAACCTTATTATATAATATCTTACTTATTTATGTTAAATAAATAAATTTATTCCTTCCTTGATTAATTATCACTTAAAATACTATAGTTTAGTATATAGTCACACAATGTCACACTACACTATATAGTATAGTTGTATTAGCACTCATATGCACATAACGATGAATATAATATTATTATTATATTAATAACTTACCTCCTCATGTTAAATAAATAAATCATGCACTTCCTTAATTAATTAATACCGATATTAATTAATCCAATCATCATTGATCAATATATTTATGGATTTCCATAATCATTATTTATAATATAATATATTACAAATAATAGTAATCACACATTATTAGTTAATTACTAAGAATTCAATATTCTACCACAACCATTAACAATTAATTAATGGTTTAGCACTTCCGTTGTTGGACATAACATACCTTCTTACAATATACTCCTATCATATGGTTTTACCCATGTTACACATATAACATTAATGTCCCCCAATTTAGTGTTGCAATAGGAAGTAACTAACTCAAACTGACTGATGGTGCAGCTGCGCCAGTTTGTACTACTGGGACGGCACAGCTGCGTCGTGCCCTGACAGTGCCAAGACTGGTGCAGTTCCTGCCCATGCTAGTTTTCAACGCTAACTTGTTTTAGAAGACATGAATTGATCTCCACATGAGTGTTATTACAAGTTTACGAGTGTATTGATTACTTATACGAAATCACATGATTGACACGATTAATCTTCCTAATTCCCGTTTTAATTCACTTAATGAATTTTCTCGTTTCGCATTATGCCACGTAAGGCATTTCAACGAGTTTACCACAAACTCCATATTTTCTCAATTATTCAATTACTCAATATAATTGAGTTGTCTCATTTCATTACACAAAATTGTTCATATTCAAATAAATATTCATTTCTATTAATATATTCACTTAAATAATACGCAAAAATTCTCGGGTATTACATGAGGTATAACCTTTGAGTGTCTAATATGATCCTTCTTATCTAAGATTTTAACACGTATCTCCTCATACGTTAAATCTTCTACTATTTCGTCTAGTTCTAACTCAATAATGTTGTTCGGGTAGTCCACATATTTACGTAACATCGATACGTGAAAAATATTATGAACACACGACATACTTAGCGGTAAAACGAGTCTATAGGCCACAGTTCCTACTCGATCGAGGATTTCAAATGGACCAATTAAATCGAGGGTTGAGATTTCCTATCTTCATCAACTCTTGCTTCTTCTAGAATAACACCTTTTTGAACCTTCTTCTTCAAATTTATCAGTTCTGAGTCTGTAGCTTGAGCGGCTTTTAACTTTATCGATTAAAGTCGATTCTACTTATATATTTGATATCACCACGTGGGTCCCTAGAGTCTTTAACTCTATCTTCATTATTTATAAGTTATACGAAATGAGTTTTTGTGTTAACAACATCGCACTCGTAAATACATACGATCTTCTACTCAACGCGTTAGCTACCACGTTCTCTTTTCCAGGATGGTATTGAATGGTGTGGTCGTAATCTTCAACAGCTCGAGCCAACGTCTTTGGAGCATGTTACGTTCGTTTTGGGTGAAGAAATATTTGAGAGTTTTAGAAATGGGTTTTGTACTGGGGTCAATACAAAATTCAATTTCACGCTATAGAAGGCTAAGAAGTCTTCAGGAATATGTCCGAAAATTTATTAACAATAGAAATATTATTCAAAACTGTGACTCTCATCCAAGACTTGGATAGCACGTCACATTGATACCTATCAACTTGCCATCATCATTCACGGCTTCCCCTACAGAAAGTTTGGCTTCGATACATTCCACACAAGGAAGTCAACTACAAAAGGATCGGGGCTCTTTACTTATGGCTTGATATGACAATGATTAACTTTAGTGGTTTGGTTACTTGGATTCACATAATAGGTTGGTTAGGAATATAAAAGCTAACAACCTTATGAAAATAATCAATTTTTGTATGATGAGTAGTTAACCAGTCGATTCCTAAAATCACATCGAAGGTAAGTATTTTTAAAGAGATAAGATCGACAGGTAACATGAAAGTGTCGATTTAAATCAAACAAGATTTATAAATAGTGGGTGTAACGAAGGTTTCTCCTAACAGAGTTTCATCCGATAAGCCAAAGTCTAATTTCTCCAGAGTCAAATTTAAACGTTGAGCGCAAGTAGGAGAAATAAAAGATTAGGTAGAACTAGTATCAAATAAGGTATAAACTTCGTAAGCGTTTATGATTAACTTACCCGTGATTACTTCGTTCGGGTTCCACGACAAACGCTCTCACTTAAACTACCGACTTTGACTTGTCTGGGATAGCCTTTGATGCCTTCATCCCAGCTGGACTTGACTTTGATGCACGACAAAATCGGGCTAGGTGACCTCCTCTTCCATAATTGTAACATGCTTTGGACTGCTGCGTACAATTTGGATTGATGTGTCCCTCCCCTCCGCATTTGTAACATACGACCGGCGATCGTTCTCCTTCCTTGGAAATGGGTGCTGGTGCTACTACTGACGTCTTTCCGTCATTGTTGAATCTTCTCTTCTTGAAATTTCCACTTCTATTATCCTAGCCATGATTACCACCGAAGTGGTTACCATTCTTAGCATGATAATTGAAAGTAGTATGCACACAAGCCAATCATGTTTGATGATAAAGCATATACTTTGTAACAATCTTATTCATTTATTAATAAAAAGTATTAATTTATTAAAGACTTTTAATTATCTACATAATGTTGTTTTATAATATGTGATAAACCCATAGTTTTAAGTAATACTTTTAGAATAATGATGATGATCCTTCTAATTAGATCTAAATTCTTAGAAAGCTTAAAACTAAAATAGTTCCCAATCGTTGGATTACTAAATTGGGGATTAGTGAATCCGGATAGATTGGTACATACATTGCTTGCTCATTGGATGAGGATGATTGATCGCATGATCATTTGTGTGGAGACATTAAAGCAAATATGTAGGTGCTTATTGGAGATAAGTTCACTGAACGTGGCTCGCTAAGGAATGCCTAATAGAGTTTTACTTGCCTGTCAATAGGAATTCCTGTAGTGATAGTAGTACAAGTGATCCTTGGACTTGAGATCATCATAGTATTTTGTGTATGATGAGTTATACTTTGACTTATTCCTTAAGACCCTTAGGAAATATCAAAGGGTATGCTTGGGTATACTAAGTTGTACATGAAGATAATGTATGATCAATAAAGAATATACTGCTTCTAGTAAAAGAAGAAAAATATCCTATGTGATTCGATAAATGACAACCAAGTAGTCCTTGGCCAAGGCAAAATAAAATTAGAAAGGAGTTTTTAATTTGCATTATTTGGAGTTGTGCATTTATGAGTCAAAAAATATATAATTAAATAAAATAAGACTTGACAGTAATTCCATGTCTTATATTTAATTGGGACATTGTATGGTGGAAAGATTGAATTATACGGTAACTATTTACTCAAAGGTTCTTTTATGATTAATGTTGAAATCTATATTATCTGAAAAGTCGTTGATCGCTAGGGAGGCTTATCCCTATTGTAGAATAAATATTATTTATTTAAATAAATTAATTGTTTAATTTATTTATTTAAATAAGATTAGAATTGTTCTAATTGATTTATTCACAACCGGTTTAATATGGAGAACCTAAAAGGTCACATCATAAAAGGAAGAATAATTATTTAAGAAATTAATGGCATAATCGTAATAATATGTTAAATGTATTTAATTTAATCTATGATGATAGAATAAATTAAATAGCTTAATATTTATTATTTAATATTTTGGAAATATTAAATATATAAATTAATAAGACGAGTGTTATTAATTTTATTATAATTATTATTATTATTTTAATTTCTAAAGAGTTGGAAATTAATTTAATATTAGTACTCTCGTTTATTCCTAATAAGATTAGGAGGCTAATTATTTAAAAGAGTTTAATTAATTATTCCTAATAAGATTGGGAGCCTAATTAATTAAAATAAAAAAACTAATTCCTTAATTGTTAAGGAGGGTTGCCTACATCTATAAATAAGAGGAGTCTTATTATGGGTGAAGTGTGGTTGTTGACTTTTTGACAACAGACGTAATTTCAATAGTTAGGAGAGTACACTTTTTCTATGAAAGATAGAAAAACTAGAGTTTTGTCAAATACTCATCTTTTTGAATCTTTCTTCTTTCTTGGTGGATCACCTCTAGAGGCCAAACACTTGGGTGGCTAACGTTAATCAAAGAAAGGAACCAAACCCGGTAGATTCAAGTTGAACGTGAAAGGATTTAGAGGTGAACTTGTACCTAAGGAAGCTCGAATCTTCAAGGGAATGATTCTAGTTCTTTAAATTTTCGTTTAATTAATAATTGTGCATAAAGGATAATCCGGGTATATGGTTTGTAAATTTTTAAAACTCTGATTTTTCCACGTTTTTGCTTTATTTGTGCAATTTGATTGCGTTCATGAATATTACAAACCTAACAATAATTTCCCCCACGATGGTTATCATTGTTCCAATGGCCGTTGCCACCGGTATGATTATTATCGTGCTATTGATTGTTACCTTTTGGTTGAGTTGATCATTATCGCGCTCCACTAACTGAGCCCTATTCACAACATCTGAATATAAACAAAGTTTGTGAGAAATTAGGTATTGACGTATCTTGAGTTTTAAACCTCTTAGAAACATCCGCGTCATTCTCTCCTCATTATCAACCAAGTGGGATGCAAATCGGGACAACTCGACAAACTTAGCCTCGTACTACGACACGGTCATATTGTTCTGCTCCAGCTTGATGAACTCTACCTCCTTCATGTGACGAATTCTAGTTCTTTATCTTTTCATTTAATTAATAATTGTGCATAAAGGATGATTCGGGTATATGATTTGTAAATTTTTAAAACTTTGATTTTTCCACGTTTCCGCTTTATTTGTGCAATTTGATTGCGTTCATGAATATTACAAACCTAATAGTGGCATTAGATCCAAACCTTAATGCGAATTATTAATTATTTTAATTTGATATATATATTGATATGTGTTTAGAATAATTTAATTGGGCATAATTTTATTGTATAAAATTTAATTAAAATATAAATAAAATAAAATAAAATAAAATCCGTGATTCGCGAGTTTTGTTTTTTATTTTTTTCCAATCCGGTTTTGCAGTTCCTTTACTGCATGTTTAAGGATTAATATATATATATATATATATATATATATATATATATATATATATATATATATATATATATACAGAACTAATCATGTCCGGAGTCCGGACCAAAACAAATCTGGACCATTTTTATTTTTTTTTCCTTTTTTTTAAAACAGCTAAAAAAATTTAATATTTTATGGAACTGAAATTTTTCCATAATACAGTATTTTGGACGTGTTTTGGATACCTATATCAAAAAATGGTGGTACAGTCTGCACAGACTGTACCACCATGTTTTGTTATACGTACCCAGATCACACACAAAACACTGTATTATGAAAAAATTTCAATTTCATAATTTTTTATTTTTTTATTTTTAGTTGTTTTAAAAAAAAAGTTCAGAATTTGGTCCGGTCCGGGAGTCCGGACCTGATCCGAACTCTATATATATATAAGGGGATTCATTTCCTAGATTCATGTGGCCAAAGTAATCTTTGAATCCTGTTTACTTTAAAACAAATCATTCACCTTTCGAGGGAGTTAACACGATTAAAGTACTCTAACGTGGCCATAATCTAAAGGAAATCTCATCTTGC
The DNA here is from genome assembly GCA_016801055.1 of Panax notoginseng. NCBI lineage: Eukaryota > Viridiplantae > Streptophyta > Magnoliopsida > Apiales > Araliaceae > Panax > Panax notoginseng. The sequence continues at coordinate 209,034,408 of CM029013.1, read as the reverse complement.
TTCATTCAGTAATATAGTGACTAACGGATTCATGTTGCCTCATCCGTACGGTAATATATATATATATATATATATATATCTTAATTATTTTATAATTAAAATAAAAATTTATTTTAATCTTAAAATAAAAAGTTTATATTAATTTTAAAATTAAATTTCATGCTAACTAATTAGAGTTGGAATTTGATTCCATGATAACTAATTGGAGTTGAAATTTGATTCTATGTTTCCTTAAATAAAGGAGTTTATTTAGATATTGTTGGTTCATGATATTTCTCTTATTGGGTCGTATGGATTGGGCCTGTTTATTTAATTAGTCCCTTGGGCCTCCACTATTGAGTCCTAAAGTTATTGGGCCTAATCCTTACATTATATCTCCTTAATATTGGACCGGGTCAATGGGTTAACCCATCATACATTTAAATATATCCATCTTTGACTTGTAATGATGAAAAAGGTAATGGTTGACTATTTTGACTGCAAATCATTAATGTGGATGGGATGATTTTCAGCCGACGGTAGAAAACAGTGAACAAAGGTGATAGAGTGACAGGTGAGTCACCGGACGTGGGGATGGGTGGTGTCAGTAGGTAGTGGGTGGCACGGTAAACCAAGCAAGAGAGTATAACCTAGCAAGGGAGTCTTCAAGAAACAGGTACGCATACACATGACATACAATTTTTATCTCTCTAAGGATTTAGATATTTTATCCTCCATTGTTAACCCTTACAACGTCCTGTACTGACTCTCATGCCTGAGCTATCCCCCGACGGTCGAAGTCGTCAAGCTTTTGGTGTTGACTGTGTTTAGTGTGTAGGATCAGGGCGTCTTACGTGATTGGGACGTTGGAGAAGATCTTGGTGTTAACATTGGCGCTAGAAGGAGGGCTGAGTTCTAGTGTCCTGAGTATTTTTTAATCACACATTGGTCGTTCTACGTCATTGTTCATGGGGAAGAGTAGAACGCCTACACCTGAAGGGCAGCCGGTGGCTGTTAGTGAATCAGCACCACGAGTTTCTGTTAAAGACCGTTTGGGACCTACACTATGTGTTCATGCCAGCACAGCGTCCAAACGTTCGCATGGAGATTCTCGTACGAGGGCTGTGAGCAAAGCTAAGAGAAAGCTAGTCTTCACGACAGAGAAAGAATCTGGTCACGGTCGGAAACGAGTAGGAGGCACCTCACCTAAAACTTGATACCGAAATGACCAAGACGAAAAGGCCTCCCGGTTGGCTAAGCCGAGCAGATGTCCCGGATGGCAGAGTTGAGAGATGAAGCATCCAGTTATGTTCAGTCCGAAGAACGGGGGCACCGGAGTGGGAAGGAACCAGCTCATTCAGGACGTGAGTCTCGAGACCAACCTCGAGAAAGAAGAAGATCAAGAAGCCCTACTCCTCAAAGATCGAAGAGGGCACATCACCCTGTCGGTTCTAAGGAGCAGGGTCGAAGCGAACGAAGAGGTCGATTCAGGGAGCACACTCCTGAGAATACAAAGAGGGAGCTAGTTGTTGCGTATTCTCATCACAGCCATAGAACTCGGAGACGAAGTAGATCTCGGGGCCGTACACCAGAAAGTCCATCGAGGGCACTCCGCTCTGTAGACCATCATCATCGTAAAAGTCCTTCGAGAGATGGGGGCTCTATGGTAAAAGACTGATCTACTCGAAAAAGGAAAGAGTCATTGGAGAAAGAAGTGTCTTCTCAACCGGAGGGGGTAGATTATTTAGTTAAAGAATTGAAGGAGCTCCGGAAACAGTTAGCTGAGGTTCAACAGGTAAAGGATATTCCGGGAAAGAAGGCGTCCCCATTTTCCTCGAATATTCTTAAGGAGAAGGCAGACACCACCAAAAAAGTTACCTCACATGGAGAGTTACGATGGGTCTGGAGACCCTTATGACCATAGCCAAGCATTCGACCGACTGATAGATTATTATGATTTTACCGAACGTTCGTCACAACGTTAAGGAAGGATGCGAGGCAGTGGATGGGAACTTTGCCGGCAGATTCAGTATCTTCATGGTCCGAGCTGTGTGACAAATTCCATGTCCGGTTCGGAAGCAACCAAAGAAGAGGGAAGCCCACAAGTTCTTTAGCACAGGTCAGACAATTCACCGATGAGTTCTTGGGTCAGTACGTGAAGAGGTTCAAGGAAACAGTTGGCCAGGTGGCAGACCTCAATGATCTGCAGGCTGTAGGTTTGTTTTAGAATGGGCTGGATCTGGTAAAGTCTAAAAAATTGGTGAAGAAGCTGATGTTTCACCATCCGAAGAGTTTGTCAGAAGCCTTCGATAAGGCAGAAGGTTATATTGTGGTGGAGGAGGCCATGAATAGCCTGAAACGACCTTCTTCGGATCGAATAAAGGGGACCGATACTCCCAAGATCGAAGGCAATCAGAAGAAGGTGGGGGGATATAACAATCGGTCAGAAGGCAGCTCAAAGAAGTATAATAACACATGGCGATAGGGAAATAATCGCCCACCTACTTCTGCCCCGAAGGTGAATAAGGTCTACACCAAACTGAATACAGATAGGTCGGTGATTCTAGATCAGATTAGGGGCCAAATATTGTGTCTATCATCAAGCTACGGGTCACGACACTAATGAGTGTTGCAATTTGAAAGATTTTATAGAGAGGAAAGTTCAAAGCGGTTTGCTGGTTCAATACGTGGTCGGGAGGAACCAACAAGATCAACAGAATGTTGACCGTACTGTTCAGGCGGTTCAAACGGTTCCTCCCATGCAGCCTGTTCCAAATCCACCACCAAGGCACATCGTTGATGTAATAACCGGTGGGACAGCAGGAAAAATGGTAGGAAAGAAGAGGAGGGGATATCTGGATTCAGTCCTGTCCGTGGCAGGTGCTCCCCCGAAGATCGACAGATCGTTTCCAGGAACTGTTATATCCTTCACCGATGCAGATTATCCTTCGGAACCCATCGATCCCCATGAAGGAGCACTAGTGATCACTGCATAAGTGGGTTCAACAGATGTAAAACGTATGATGATAGACCACGGGTCTTCTGTGGATATTCTGTATGTCCATGCTTATCAGAGGATGCATCTTGAGGGGCAAAAAATGGAGGTTGGACAGGAGGCTCCCCTATATGGCTTCAGCAATGATCCGGTCAGAGTGGCAGGGACTATCGAGCTACCGGTCATCTTCGGCACTGCTCTATAACAGGTACAAATAACATGTAAATTTTATGTTATGCATGTAGATTCAGCCTAGAACGCCATACTGGGAAGACCTACTTTGATCGCTCTCCAAGCAGTAACTTCCATCCCTCATTTTAAGATCAAGTTCCCTACTGCACACGGAGTTGGGGAGGTGGCAGGGGATTTGGATCTGGCCCGACGCTGCTATCGAAATGTTGTCATTTCCTCGGAAGTGGGGGTCGGCAAGCAGAAGCAAACCATGGCGATTGAGATCAAGCCCTTCACTGAAAGCAGTTCGGATCCATTGGTTATTCCTACAGGAGAGACAGAGGAGATCGAACTGGTCCTAGGAAAGAAAGACAAGACAGTGAAGATTGGTTTGGGTTTGTCGGAACCTTTCCGGACAAACCTTATGGAACTTCTTCACTGCTATGCAGACATCTTCACATGGGAGCCACAAGACATGCCTGGAATTAGTTGAAAGATTGCAGAGCATCGGCTGGATGTGGATCCATCGAAGAAGCCAGTTTGGCAGAAAAGACGGATCTTTGCACCTGAACGTCAAAGGATCATTAATGAGGAGATCGCAAAGCTGATAGCTGCTGACTTCATCTTCGAGATCGACTATCCGGAGTGGATGGAAAATGTGGTACTGGTGTAGAAGCAGAATGGGAAATGGAGAGTCTGTATCGATTATACCGATCTGAACAAAGCATGCCCAAAGGACTTCTATCCTCTACCCCACATTGATCAACTTATTGATGCGACTTCGGGGTATGCACTACTAAGCTTTATGGATGCTTTTTCAGGTTATCACCAAATTTCTATGTGCAATGAAGACATTCTAAAGACAGCTTTCATCACACATCATTCGGTGTACGCCTATAAGAAGATGACTTTCGGCCTGATAAATGCTGGAGCCAATTACCAGAGAATGATGAACTTTGTCTTCCAGAAGCAGCTGGGAAAGAACATGGAGGTGTACGTGGATGATATGATCGTGAAGAGCATGATGATTTAGAAGCATTTGGATGATCTGGAGGAGTACTTTCAGACAGTCCGCCATCACAAATTGAGGCTCAATCCCATAAAGTGTACCTTCGGACTCGGTGCAGGGAAGTTCCTAGGTTATCTGGTCAGTCAAAGGGGCATTGAGGCCAATCCGAAAAAGATCCAGGCCATTCTAGACATGAAGACTCCTCAGTTATTCAAAGACGTTCAACGTCTGACTGGTAGGATTGCAGCTTTAAGGAGGTTCATGTCCAAATCCGTAGAAAGATGCTTACCATTCTTTGACATACTAAAGGGACCGAAGAATGCGAAGACATTCTAATGGACTTCGGAGTGTGAAGACGCCTTCCAAGGCATAAAAACATATCTGTCTTCGGCTCCTTTATTGATGAAACCTACTCCAGCTGAGACTTTGTATTTATATCTGGCAGCTAGTTCGTTGGCAGTTGGAGCAGTGCTGGTTCGGGAGGTTAGTGGGAAGCAGCATCCGGTTTATTATGTCAGTCACATCCTAAGAGATGCCGAAACTAGGTACCCAAATATTGAAAAATTTGCCTTCGCTTTAGTAATTGCTAGTCGAAAGCTTCGACAATATTTTCAAGGTCGACTCCTAGTTGTCTACACGGATCAACTGCTGAAGAAGGTAATGAGCAAACCAGAAGTTTCGGGGAGATTAGCAGCATGGACTATGGAGTTATCCCAATTTTTTATTGAATATCATCCCCGAACAGCTATCAAAGGTCAAGCCTTGGCCGATTTCATGGTGGAATGTTCGTTCTCCGAAGCAGATGCTGAGCTACCAGAAGCTGAGACGTCTGATCGAGCAGTGACAGTTCTTCAACACGGTCAGAATTCATGAACGTTGTATGCAGATGGATCTTCTACTGCGAATGTCAGTGGGGCAGGGATTATTTTGACAAGTCCGGAGGGATTCAAGGTGCAGTAGGCCATCCGATTCGGGTTCATAGCAACGAACAACGAGGCCGAATATGAAGCAGTGTTGGCAGGAGTCCGATTGGTAAAGAGTCTAGAAGTTCAGAAGCTGGTCATTTACAGTGACTCTCAACTGGTCGTCAAGCAACTATAGGGAGATTATAAAGCTCGTGGGACGAGAATGATCAAGTATTTGGCAAAGTTGAAGGATCAGCTTCAATATTTCGTTTCTTATGAGTTTCAGGGCATAGAACGTAACAACAATTCCATTGCCGATGCATTGTCAAAGCTGGCCACTACGGATGCTGTTGTTTTTAATGGGTCAGTTTATTTGGAGGTCTTACAGCAGCCGAGTATCCAGCATGAAGCGGTAATGTGTATCGAGCGGTCTAACTGTTGGATGACTCCCTATATTGAATATCTGGCAGATGGCGTCCTTCCTTCGGATCAGATGTTGGCAAAGAAGATCAAATACAAGAGTGCCAACTTCGTTCTTATAGATGGGCTGGCATTTTCGTCACCATTGTTGAAATGTCTGGTTCCATCTGAGGCTGAGTATGCTCTTCGGGAGGTTCACGAGGGTATTTGCGGTGACCATATGGTCGCTAAGTCTCTGGCTTATAAAGTACTTTGGCAGGGGTACTACTGGCCTACGATCTTCAAGGAAGCTAAAGAGTATGTGAAGAAGTGTGAGAAGTGTCAGCTCAATAGTTCGATCCCACATCAGCCACCAGAAGAGCTATATTCGATATTATCTCCTACACCCTTTGATGTCTGGGGGGTAGATATATTGGGTCCATTACCGAAAGCTAAAGATCAAGTCAGTTTTGTCATAGTTGCTATTGATTACATGACCAAATGGGTAGAGGCGAAGCCACTTCGGTTGATAACGGAATAAGAATATTTGAAGTTCATGAAGGAGTCCGTAGTGTTTCGGTTCGGAATTCCTAAAGTGGTGATATCGGACAATGGGCGCCAGTTTGTGGGATCAAAATTCGAAGGATTTCTAAAAGAATTGGGAATTCAACACAGGAAGACTTCAGTGGCTCACCCACAGTCAAATGGACAGGTTGAAGTGACCAACAGAACACTTCTGAACGGGATCAAACGCAGACTAGACGAAGCTAAAGGAAGATGGCCAGAGGAGCTACTCAGTGTATTGTGGGCTTACTGGACTACACCGAGGACTACAACAGGGGATTCACCTTTCAGATTGGCCTATGGTACTGATACATTAGTCCTAGTCGAGATTGGGTCTCCAAGTCTTCGAGTTAGTCAGTTCAAAGAGATCTATAATGAAGAGGGACTGAAGATCAACTTAGACCTGTTGGAAGAATTCAGAGAAGTGGCTTTGATCAAGTTAGCAGCCTATCAGAGGAGAGTTACCAAGCATTACAACAAAGGGGTTAAGCTTCGTAGATTTGAAGTGGGGGACTTCGTCCTCAGAGAAGTCAAAGCATCTATGCCACAGAACATGGGAAAGCTAATGCCAAACTGGGAAGGACCATATGAAGTAATTGAAGTACCAAAACCCGGGACTTATCGATTAAAGGCATTAGACGGATCCGAGATCAAGAACACTTGGCATGCTGGCAGACTTCGAAAATACTTTCAGTAGAGATCGAGTCAGTCTATCGAAAGTCTGTAAATGGTTGTTCGTCATCAATAAAAGATTCACTTTTTCACAATTGATCTTCTTCCTATTTATCCTGAGTTCACAATGAAGTAAGGAGGACGGGGGGGACTCGCTGACCATTCGATGGTAGCCTTTTCGGTAGGTGGTCCTTATAAGTTTGTCATGCCCTTCGGGGTAGGCAAACTTCATCGGAAAAAAGAGGACGGGGTGGACTCGCTGACCATTCGATGGTAGCCTTTTTGGTAGGAGTGTCCTCATGGGTTTTATTTACCGCGAGTGGTAAACAAATTTCACAGTCCTTTTAATTCTGCCTTACCGTGAGTGGTAAACAAAATGCACTGAAGTAAGGAGGTTAGGGGGAACTCGCTGACCATTCGATGGTAGCCCTATTGTTAGGTGTGTCCTTATAAATTTGTTCTACCGCGAGTGGTAAACAAACTCCATGGTCCTTATAAAAATTTTCTACCCCGAGTAGTAAACAAATGTCCCTATATACTTGTTTTACCCCGAGTGGTAAACAAGATCTTGATGGTGCAAGGAGGATCAGCCGAATTCACCTTATACATAACCTGCCTCATACTTCAGAAATGATAAGTATAAACTACTCTATTTTGTTCAAGTGTTGAGTTCGGTTCATTCAGTTCAGCTCATTGAATTCAGTTCACTTCATTTCTCAACTTAACTGTTATATGCCTTATCTGATTCATAATTTGTAAAGAGCTTGTACATTTTTCAAATTGACTGACATTTAAACACTGATAAAAAATAATTGCACAGAAGTCATGGTAAAGAAAATCGAAGTTTCATTAACACTTAAACAAGTTCACTTAAATTTCTTTACAACAAAATTTTTAAACAATTCCAAAAATAACAAAAGACAAAGGTCCTAAACTAAAATAAAGTAACGTCAGATTCAGGCTGCACCTTCATCTTCGGAGTCAAGAAAGGCCGAATCCAATTGGGCTGCCACCAGTTTTTCCTTGCCTTGACTTCGACAAAATTCGTATCCATCTGAATACATCCGAAGTATTTCTGCACTCAACTCCTCAGACGCTCGATATTCAGTCTGAATTTGCTTGCGCAGCTCTTCAGTTAAGGGAGGACTTAGTTCCCTTAAGGCCTTTAGTTTGCGACTAAGCTTTCGACGTTTAGATGAATGTTTCTCTTTTTCTTCGCGAACCTTCACCTGAAGGCTGTCGACTTGTATTGTCAAATTGTGATTGGCTGCAGCAAGCCCCTCATTGGTAGTCTTTAAAGCTTCGATTTCTGTAACAAACTCGACGTTCATGTCAGCCAATTTTCATTCACTGGCTTTTGTCGTCCTCAGTTCCTCTCTGGCTGAGCTCAGCACATCATGGGTTTCCCTCAGATCATCCTTGGTTTGGGCCAGTTCCCTCTGAAGGCCTTCATTGGCATGAAGAATGGCTTCGTTCTCATCTCTCTCCCGAGCCAATGAAGCCTTCAACATATTATTTTCTCTTCTCAGAGTCTCCTCATCGGACTCAGCATTTATGTGTCTGGGACGTAAACGCCCGAAGACTGCATTTGCCTGCACATATTCAACAGTATCCAGTCAATTTCAGATACTTAAACAAGAAAAGAAGTGTTTAACCAAGAAAACTGTCACTTACCTTTGCTAAATAACGCATGCCTTCATCAATAAAATTCCCGTTCGTATGATTATCAAATCGGTGATCGACATTTTCCCGAACGAAGGCATCAAAGAGCTAGAAGGGAAAATTGACGTTGTATCGATGCCACGAGGTCGGTGCTCCAGTAGCCTCCTTATGAAATTCTTGTGATGAAGGCCTTGGGGGGGAAGGCATAGGTTGATCACGAACGGGAGAAGGATCCATGTATATATTTTCGGTGGAAGATGATTGAGCTGGAGTAGGGTCGCGAACTGGTAAAGGTACAGGTGTTAAGCTTGGGTGGCTGTTAGATGGTTGTTTTCTCTATCGAGATGGTGCTGCAGCGGGTTCAGTTTGTTCTTCTTCATTAACAGTTCGAGTCTCCACTGGGGCTGTTGGGGGATGAACACTTGAAGAAGGCACTCTCAGCTCATCGGGGGTCAGAGGAGTAATCTTAGTTCTTAACTTCTTCACTCGAAGAAGTTAATTTTGGGCATCTACAGGTAGGTCTAATAAACTTCCTCGAACTGGTGTTGGTTTTACAGGTGGCGGTATTGGGTGGATGGTTGGTGGTATTGGATCAACGGTTGGTGGTATTGGATCGATAGTTGGGGGTATTGGGTTGACAGTTGGTTCAGATTCAGAAAGGGCTTCGGAGTCTGATGGGATGAAAATTGGTCGAGGTCTTCGGATGGCTCTTCTCTTCCGACAAGGTCGGAGGACCTCTTCCGAGAGAATGGGTTCATCATCTTCGGGTGCACGCATTTGAGGTTCAGCAGTGTGTGTCTCAACAGCTGATGTCTCAGTAGGTGGTTTGAACTTAGAGGAGTCTTCTGGTTGTGAAGGTCTAGCATCGACCTCTGTAGATTTTCCGGCTATATTATCTTCGGATGGGACTTCCTGTTGTGAGGATTCGGCGATGGCTTCTACTGACTTTCCAGTTAGAAAATCCTCTAAGTCTTTCACCTCCGAAGACGACGGTTTAATCAAAGTTACTACAGAAGATCAACAGTTCTACATCAGAATCCATATCACATAAATTTTCAAATATTTATAAAATAAATCTGTACTTACATTTGTGGTCATATAACCACGTTTGCTTAGAAAGAAGTCCGTATTTTCATTCTTCCTTCGGGTCCCTTAACGAAAAACCACCTCTCATGCCATCCTCTGTTACTTGAAGGAGTGTTTACCAACGAACGCCTCTTGAACTTCTCTCCTGCTTTCGAAGGATGCTTACTTATGGTCCTAAATCCTTTCTCTCTAGACTGGCCGACCTTGTACACAGTAAAGAAAAAGTCGAGTATAGGTTCGACACCCAGCTCGTGGCAGAAGGCTATGAATGCTAGAATATGTATGTAAGAGTTCGGCATCAATTGGGCGAACCCCACACCCAGAAACCCTAAAATAGTTACTATGAAAGCATGAAGAGGGAATCGAACACCCTTCTCCAAGATGGTCATCGTAACAGCCATCCATCCTTCGAGGCGTCGATACATCCGTTCTTCAGACCTGGGAGCTCTCACCAAATGGGTATTCGGAATATGACAGCGAGTTTGAAATCTCTTCAAATCAATCTCTGTAACTTTCGAGGGAGTGTTGGCATGGGAATATTGTTCTTTGCTCCTATAGAATACAGAAGGATTGGGAATGGATTTCGTTATCGGTTTCTTTCCAGTAGTTGCAGCGGTCGGATTGGAGCTTGAGGCGTCCTTGTTGGGGTTTGTGTCTGAGGGAGCGACACTTATCGGTGTCACTAGCAGAGGATGACCTTGTTCAGAATCTTGGGAAACCATTGATGGTGTTTGCAGAGAACAGAAGAAAGTTTCTGAAGGGAAGAAGAAAGCTTAAAGGTCCGAAATTCAAATTGGCAGGTAAAACTGTCAAATTTGGTAAAGTTTATTTTTTATACTGACGGTTACACGGTACTCGAGAGCGGCACATTTAATGGATAGTCATGATTACGAATTTGAAAGGGTTGCGTCCGGATCGAGTTTTAAGCATTTAACGGATTGGACCTCCCATTAGATTTCTGGTTTTAATCCATCTTTTCAGCACCCCTATTATTTTCATCCTTCACCGGTTGGGCTTTGGTAAGTTTCATCTTAGGCTTATTTCAATCCTATCAAACCCAATAAAGTCATGGACCACTTATAGTTTTCCATTAAATATCCTATTTGATAGAAAACTAGGGGGCAATGTTGGTTCATGATATTTCTCCTATTGGGCCGTATGGATTGGGCCTGTTTAATTAATTAGTCCCTTGGGCCTCCACTATTGAGTCCTAAAGTTATTGGGCCTAATCCTTACATTATATCTCCTTAATATTGGACCGGGTCAATGGGTTAACCCATCATACATTTAAATATATCCATCTTTGACTTGTAATGATGAAAAAGGTAATGGTTGACTTTTTTGACTGCAAATCATTAATGTGGATGTGATGATTTTCGACCGGCGGTAGAAAACAGTGAACAAAGGTGATGGAGGGACAGGTGAGTCACCGGACATGGGGATGGGTGGTGTCAGTAGGTAGTCGGTGGCACGGTAAACCAGGCAAGAGAGTATAACCTAGCAAAGGAGTCTTCAAGAAACAGGTACGCATATACACGACATATAATTTTTATCTCTCTAAGGATACTAAATATTTTATCCTCCATTGTTAACCCTTACAACGGCCTGTACTGACTCTCATGCCTGAGCTATCCCCCGACGGTCGAAGCCGTCAAGCTTTTGGTGTTGACTATGTTTAGCGTGCAGGATCAGGGCGTCTTACGTGATTGGGACGTTGGAGAAGATCTTGGCGTTAACAGATATGAAATACGATTTCATATTATTCAAAATAAAAGAGTTTATTTGTGAATATGAAAGAGAACATGTATTTCCTTAAATAAAAGAGTTTATTTAGATATGGAATAAGATTTCATATTATTCAAAATAAAGGAGTTTATTTGTGAATAGAAAAGAGAATATGTGTTTCCTTTAATAAAGGAGTTTGTTTTTTTTTCTTGGAATTGGATTTCATAATTAATTAAAATAAAGGAGTTTATTTTGATTAAATATTTTGATTAAAATAAAATTGTTTATTTTATTCAAAATTAGATAAATTAAAATAAAAGAGGCTTATTTTGATTTAAATTTGGATTAAAATAAAGGAGTTTATTTTGATTCAAAATTAGATTTTATATTAACTAAATTTGCCCATTAAATGATATCAATATATATATTAAATGATTATTATTCATGAGATGAATTTATTTATTGATGCATATGGTGATGTGTATGATAATAAATGGGATTGATTATGGACTATTGACCAATGTGATTGAATTTTATTTTAGTTGAATGCATGAATGTATGAGTTTTATTAAATGGGGTCTGCGTACCTCGTCTTCTCTAATTTTTTCTTAATGTAAATTTTAACTCCCTCCTATGTACTTCCCCTTGACTGCTGATCAAGGTTTCTATTTATTTTAAATAGTTTTGTAATAGGAATAGTTAGAAATAATTTTGAAGAATTGGAGATCAAGGAGCAAGGAGCGCTTGAAGACCCATTTATAATAGAGCCCGGGTTTAAATGTAATAGTTATATTTAAATATTAATTCTTGCACCCCTAAGGTTTGACCTTTTGGTTCACTTGGTGGCTCTAGTGAACCAAACTAGAATAAAAGTTCATAATCAATCCAGGTAGAATATAGTATTCTATATGTGCGTGCTTATACTATATATATATATATATATATATATATATATATATATATATATATATATATATATATATATATATATATTATGCAAACATGCTTCGCATGTTAATTAATATGTATATATATATATATATATATATGTGTGTGTGTGTGTGTGTGTGTGTGCGCGCGCGCTAAACAAGATGAGACAAATTAATAACAAACTCCTCAAATTTTATATTAAGTTGTAACGTTCAAAGATATTTGAAATATCGAGCGTCGCCTTCTAGCATGGTAAAATAATAGAGTATTAAATATTTAATATGAGTTTGTTGTGCACACACAAGGCAAGTATTAAATATTTATGTGAGACCCCGAATTTTATGAAATAAAAATATTCAATTTTTCTATTTTGATAAATGGTTAAATTGATAAAAGGTTAAAGTTAAAGGTGATATGTGAAAATTTTTCAAAGTAGACAAGTTGTCATAAAATACCCGGTTACTACTCACTCTAGTATTGTTCATTCGAGTTTTTGGGATACTTTTTGTATCGGAGTACTATTCATGAGTTACTATTCACGAGTTACTATTCATGAGTTACTATTTACGAGTTACTATTCACGAGTTACTATTCACGAGTTACTATTCATGAGTTACTATTCACGAGTTACTATCCACGGGAATATTCGATTAGTCGGGAAATATTTGTACGACGGTACAATTATTGGTGGACCCCACAACAAAATTATTGTCGGATTGAGAAAACGACAAAAATATTTTATTAAAAATAACGGCGGAAGTTTTACCGTTGATACTATTGAACTACTCGGTAGTAAAAGTACAGTAATACGTGTGGTTACATAGTAGCACACGGTATTGATTATTAATACTTATGTGAGAAGTCACTCAGTTTGATTCAATTATTGTCAATTAATAATATGAATTATTTAGCGATAATGAAGTTTTGTTTTATTCGTATTATTAACGTAATAAAACAGAAACATCTTTTTATATAAAACAGAATACTTTATTAAAGTTGTTTGTTTTATTAGGCAATAATTAGAATATATTATATTTTATTTAAAAGATTTTGCTTTAAGTATGGACCATCAGATTAAAGTAAATCAATCTAGACCATTCATGGATTAGTTACTATGCATTCCATTTTTCTATAAATAGAAGTTCATTCCTTCATTATTTTCTTACGAATTCACTGAACTCTAGAGAGAGAAACTTTAGAGAGAAAGAAGAAGAGTATTCTGCCACTTAACTACTTCTTTATTTCAGTTCTTCTTTAAAACGGTAAGGGGTGTTATTCTTTCTTATTCATGAAGAGAACTTCTGTTATTCCATTCTTTATTATTCTGTTGGAATAACCTGTAAAAGTGGCATACCCTATACATGACCTGTATACGCGGCATACCCTATACTTGGTGAAATCCTTATGTTATTCCATTCTTTATTATTCTGTTGGAATAACCTGTATACGTGGTTTACCCTATACTTGGTGGAATGACCTGTATATGTGGTTTACCCAATACTTGGTGATCTTCTTCTGTTATTCCATTCTTTATTATTATGTTGGAATAACCTGTTTATGCGAAGTACCGCATACTTGGTGAAACTCTTTCATTATTCCGTTCTTTACGATTCTGTCGGAATATCCTGTCGGTGTGAATTTCACTTGACCTGGTTCCATATTTATTATTCCACATTTATTATTCTGTTGGGAATAATCTGCCTGTGCGTTCTCTATCGCATGCATGGTGAATCCTTCTGTTATTCCATTCTTTATTATTCTGTTGGAATAACCTGTCTATGTGGATTGCCACATGCATGGTGAATGATCCTTTATATTCATTCCTTATTTAATTGTGGAAATGATCTGTATACGTGGATTACCGCATGGCTGGTGAAAATCCATTTGCAGTTTGATATATTCTTTATTATATGCATTTGGTTAAAGTTTTGATTTCTATACTCCATGAAATTAGTGGAATATCCTTGATATTTGCGCTTCATCCAGTATCTTTTAATGAAAATATTCTTCTGAGCATTCTTGACTGTTACTTTACAAAGAAGTATCATGTTGACAATTTGGATATTATTAGTTCCTGGATAAACTAATTCTTGAACTTGTTTAATTGAATTCCTATAACATTGTCATCATCCTCATGTTTATTTTATGTTGAAAGTCATCTTTGGCTTATGTTCATAGATGGACTTAGTATGATTATGACCAGGGATCATTCGGTATAATCATGAACTGTGATGTTATAAGTGGTGTAGTAAAAGTCCTCAGTGGCCCGTAATGCATTGATAGACAGTTTTTGGTATGATTATGACCAGGGATTTTTCGGTATAGTCATGACCATTGATGATTTAATGAATATCCTCGGCCCGTAATACAGGGATGATTAGAAGATGTGGTTTATTTATTAAGCTGAATCTCAGTGATAAAAATTGATGAAAACATTTTTAAATCATAGAAGATAGTAGGTTTTATTCTCTACTTGACTCTTCTAATGGATTGCTTATTCCATTGCAGTTAAACTTGATGTCTATTGTATTTTATCAGTTTAACATTGTTGAAGACTATTAATAATTTATTCTTCATTATCTTAGTCATAATATTTCTTACTGGGCTAGTTGAGCTCACCCTTTGTTTCAATGTTCTCTTCAGGAAATGAGAATATAGCTGGGACGAGTCAGGGAAAGGAGTGATGGTCCAAAAGATAGCATTAGTAGTCCTCACTATTCTGTTAAATAGTGCGACAATAAATGTAATGAGGACTCCTTGAGTATGAATATTGTCTATATGACAATATTCCTTTTAGAACTCTTAGTTTATGTATTGTCGTATGTTACACGACATTTGTATAATTAAGTTTGTATTTATATTTTGTACCATGTATTTGGCGACCCAAGATGGGTGATGTATACCTAATTTTGGGGGCGTCACAGTTGGTATCAGAGCTTAGGGATATGATCTCTG
Source organism: Panax notoginseng (assembly GCA_016801055.1). NCBI lineage: Eukaryota > Viridiplantae > Streptophyta > Magnoliopsida > Apiales > Araliaceae > Panax > Panax notoginseng. Next base: position 209,019,356 of record CM029013.1, on the reverse strand, counting down.
GCTGAGATGTGAGATAAGAACTAGGAGGGGAGAGACAGAAAATTCCTTCGCTAGTATGACCTACCTAAGTTTATTTGGTATTTAATTGGTCGGTCAGAGTATAGGGATAAAATGTGATATGTTAATTAACCCTTGTTTTGTGTTAGTGTTTGAGAATGACATCTGAAAATGCTGAGATAAGCAATGAAGCACATGAGAGTGTTGATTCAACTCAAGCAAAAGGTAACGACCAACAACACGATAATAATCATACTAGTGGCAACGGCTATCGGAACAATGATAACCATCGTGGGGGAAATTAACACGCCAAGAATGGTAACCACTTCGGTGGTAATCTTGGCAAAGATAATAGAAGTGGAAATTGCAAGAAGAGAAGGCCATTTAGCCCGATTTTGTCGTGCACCAAAGTCAAGTCCAGTTGGGACGGTGGCACCAAAGGCGGATACGGACAAAACAAAGTCGTTGGTTTTAGGAAGAGCGTTTTTCATGACTTCTCAAAAAGCGAGTAAACCGAACGAAGTTAGCACGGGTTAGTTAATTATAAATTCTTACGAAGTCTATACCCTATTAGATATCGGTTCTACCCATTCTTTTATCACTCTTGCTTGCGTTCAACGTTTAAATTTGACTCTAGAGAAGTTAGACTTTGACCTATCGGTTGAAACTCCGTTAGGAGAAACCTTCATTTCATGTGATATCCAAGTCTTGGATGAGAGTCACAGTTTTGAATGATATTCTTATTGTTAATAAATTTCCTGACGTATTCTTGAAGACTTCTTAAACTACCCCTAGAGCATGAAATCGAATTTTGTATTGACCCCAGTACAAAACTCATTTCTAAAATCCTCAAATATTTCTTCAACTAAAAGGATCTGTTTACGTGGATTATGATGAAAGTCATAATAAATGCATTGGACTAATGAAAATCATGGGTATATGTGGTATTAGTAAGTGTTATGATGAGTTATGTTTGTTATTATGAGAAAACATGAAAGTTTCTTAGAAATCACAAAGGGTTAAAAAAAATCAGATTTTGGTAAAAATGGAACATGAAATTCAATTGACCATATCTTCTATTATATTTTGAATTTTTGAGTTTGGCCAAGTTCTAGAGTTAGATCTATGAGTTTTCTAACTTATCCAAGTGGAATCATTGGAAAAGGTGTTGTAGATTTGCGTGTGGACTATTTTTAGCAAAGGAGTCCAAAGCTGCAAAAACCGAAAAAGCTACTTAAAGGGGCTGTTTCGGTCACATTATTTGTGAGAAAAATTCCGGCCTTTTGAGACATGAAAGTATATGGTATAAAGTACCTCCTGTCCAAAAATGAGTTCATTCTGACTTAAAATGAGCAACTTATGACAATTTTAATATTTAAGTTTTTTCGACAAAAAATGCTATAAACGGAGTTCTATAACTCCGATGACCATGAAATTTAAACTGGAGGCTCATGTTAACATGTGTAAGATTCTGCCAAGATTTGGGAATTTTTGGAGTTAACCTTGAGGTAGCTAATTTTTTAAGGAATTAATTAGAAATTGATTTTTGAAAAATAGTAAATGAATTTTAAAAATTCTGAGAAAAACATATTTTCATTATGGGACTATATTATGCTAAATCCCAGAAAAGAATTATTTTTAGAACTGATTTGGTATTTTTCATGAAAATAGTTTAGTTACGAACATATGAGTTAAATGTGTTATGTGAAGTAACAAAGTTGGAAGATAGGATTTTATGGCTTGGAAATCCTATATAAGGTATATGTAAATTGTTGATAAGGAATTTGATTATTGGTGATGGAATCTTATGAGTATGACATGTTTGAATGATTAAATGTATTATTTGGTAAAGTGTAAACAACTGAAATAAATTGTTTATAAGTTTAAGAAGTGATTAAAATATTGTTATAATATTAATGAAATTAGATTATGAGATTATTAAGTGATTGATAACATTGGAATACTCTTGAACCCTGGATAAATTATATTATAAATGTTTAATATTTATCCTTTATCTCATTTGATTGATTCTTTATATCATTGTCATGATCATCATGCTTATATTGTGTTAAAAGTTATCTGTGGCTTACGTGCATAGATGGACTTGGTATGATTATGACCAGGGATTGTTCGGTATAATCATTACCGTAATTGAAAATACGATTATCTTTGGCACGTAGTGCATGGATAATTTGTGGTCGTGATACTAAAGAATATCCTTGGCCTGTAGTGCAGGGATGATTCGATGATGTGGATTAATTATTGAGCTGAGTCTCAGCAATGAAATATTAATTCATAGATGTGGTAAAAGTCATCTGTGGCTTACGTGCATAGATGGACTTGGTATGATTATGACCAGGGATTGTTCGGTATAATCATTACCGTAATTGAAAACACGATTATCTTTGGCACGTAGTGCATGGATAATTCGTGGTCGTGATACTAAAGAATATCCTTGGCCTATAGTGCAGGGATGATTCGATGATGTGGATTAATTATTGAGCTGAGTCTCAGCAATGAAATATTAATTCATAGATGTGATAAAAGTCATATGTGGCTTACATGCATAGATGAACTTGGTATGATTATGACTAGGGATTGTTCGGTATAATCATGACCGTAATTGAAAATACGATTATCTTTGGCACGTAGTACATGGATAATTCGTGGTCGTGATACTATTAAGCTGAGTCTCAGTATTATTGATTTTACAGTTGTATATCTTTGACTTGTAGTGCAAAGATGAACTGTTGATAATTGGTTATACAGTTGGCATGTAGTGCAAAAATGAATTGTTAATAAATATCTTTGGCCGTATTGCAAAGATGAATTTAATGTTTTCAACGATAAAGGTATTCAAGGTATCCTCACCTCTTCGTCATACCAGGTACGTACGTAAATTTCGAGGGCGAAATTTCATAAGGAGTGGAGATTGTGAGACCCCGAATTTTATGAAATAAAAGTATTCAATTTTTCTATTTTAGTAAATGGTTAAATTGATAAATGGTTAAAGTTAAAGGTGATATGTGAAAAATTTTCAAAGTAGACAAGTTGTCATAAAATACCCGGTTACTATTCACTCTAGTATTATTCATTCGAGTTTTTGGGATACTTTTTGTGTCAGAGTACTATTCATGAGTTACTATTCACGAGTTACTATTCATGAGTTACTATTCACGAGTTACTATTCACGAGTTACTATTCATGAGTTACTATTCACAAATTACTATTCACGGGGAATATTCGATTAGTCGGGGAATATTTGTACGACGGTACAATTATTGGTGGACCCCACAACAGAATTATTGTCGGATTGAGAAAACGACAAAAATATTTTATTAAAAGTAACGGCAGAAGTTTTACCGTTGATACTATTGAACTACTCGGTAGTAAAAGTACAGTAATATGTGTGGTTGCATAGTAGCACACGGTATTGATTATTAATGCTTATGTGAGAAGTCACTCAGTTTGATTCAATTATTGTCAATTAATAATATGAATTATTTAGCGATAATGAAGTTTTGTTTTATTCGTATTATTAACGTCATAAAACAGAAACATCTTTTTATATAAAACAGAATACTTTATTAAAGTTGTTTGTTTTATTAGGCAATAATTAGAATATATTATATTTTATTTAAAAGATTTTGCTTTAAGTATGGACCATCAGATTAAAGTAAATCAATCTAGACCATTCATGGATTAGTTACTATGCATTCCATTTTTCTATAAATAGAAGTTCATTCCTTCATTATTTTCTTACGAATTCACTGAACTCTAGAGAGAGAAACTTTAGAGAGAAAGAAGAAGAGTATTCTGCCACTTAACTACTTCTTTATTTCAGTTCTTCTTTAAAACGGTAAGGGGTGTTATTCTTTCTTATTCATGAAGAGAACTTCTGTTATTCCATTCTTTATTATTCTGTTGGAATAACCTGTAAAAGTGGCATACCCTATACATGACCTGTATACGCGGCATACCCTATACTTGGTGAAATCCTTATGTTATTCCATTCTTTATTATTCTGTTGGAATAACCTGTATACGTGGTTTACCCTATACTTGGTGGAATGACCTTTATATGTGGTTTACCCAATACTTGGTGATCTTCTTCTGTTATTCCATTCTTTATTATTATGTTGGAATAACCTGTTTATGCGAAGTACCGCATACTTGGTGAAACTCTTTCATTATTCCGTTCTTTACGATTCTGTCAGAATATCCTGTCGGTGTGAATTTCACTTGACCTGGTTCCATATTTATTATTCCGCATTTATTATTCTGTTGGGAATAACCTGCCTGTGCGGTCTCTATCGCATGCATGGTGAATCCTTCTGTTATTTCATTCTTTATTATTCTGTTGGAATAACATGTCTATGTGGATTGCCACATGTATGGTGAATGATCCTTTATATTCATTCCTTATTAAATTGTGGAAATGATCTGTATACGTGGATTACCGCATGGCTGGTGAAAATCCATTTGCAGTTTGATATATTCTTTATTATATGCATTTGGTTAAAGTTTTGATTTCTATACTCCATGAAATTAGTGGAATATCCTTGATATTTGCGCTTCATCCAGTATCTTTTAGTGGAAATATTCTTCTGAGCATTCTTGACTGTTACTTTACAAAGAAGTATCATGTTGACAATTTGGATATTATTAGTTCCTGGATAAACTAATTCTTGAACTTGTTTAATTGAATTCCTATAACATTGTCAGCATCCTCATGTTTATTTTATGTTGAAAGTCATCTTTGGCTTATGTGCATAGATGGACTTAGTATGATTATGACCAGGGATCATTCGGTATAATCATGAACTGTGATGTTATAAGTGGTGTAGTAAAAGTCCTCAGTGGCCTGTAATGCTTTGATAGACAGTTTTTGGTATGATTATGACCAGGAATTTTTCGGTATAGTCATGACCATTGATGATTTAATGAATATCCTTGGCCCGTAATACAGGGATGATTAGAAGATGTGGTTTATTTATTAAGCTGAATCTCAGTGATAAAAATTGATGAAAACATTTTTAAATCATAGAAGATAGTAGGTTTTATTCTCTACTTGACTCTTCTAATGGATTGCTTATTCCGTTGCAGTTAAACTTGATGTCTATTGTATTTTATCAGTTTAACATTGTTGAAGACTATTGATAATTTATTCTTCATTATCTTAGTCATAATATTTCTTACTGGGCTAGTTGAGCTCACCCTTTGTTTCAATGTTCTCTTCAGGAAATGAGAATATAGCTGGGACGAGTCAGGGAAAGGAGTGATGGTCCAGAAGATAGCATTAGTAGTCCTCACTATTCTGTTAAATAGTGCGACAATAAATGTAATGAGGACTCCTTGAGTATGAATATTGTCTAGATGACAATATTCCTTTTAGAACTCTTAGTTTATGTATTGTCGTATGTTACACGATATTTGTATAATTAAGTTTGTATTTATATTTTGTACCATGTATTTGGCGACCCAAGATGGGTGATGTATACCTAATTTTGGGGGCGTCACAATTTAAGATATTGTTTTATCACATTTAATGCTTATAAATAGACTGAACAATGCTGTTTTGTTGTGCACACACAAGGACAGTGTTTTTCATTTGAATATATGGAAGTGCTAGGTATGACTTAACTTAGATCATTTTAGTTCGGATGTGCACACACTTGACCATTATGATCTAAGAGGCAAAATACAAGGAGTTACATAGTTGATGTAATTGACAAGAGTTGTCTACCTATTTATTTATATATAGTTTGTTGTGCACACACAAGGCTATATACATTTGAAATGGGATCCTTATTCTCACTAGCATATCTTTAATTAGATATTGTCAAACTATATATATTGAGGGTAATATAGTTTGAAGAAAATAGTGGGAGATACCAATTTAAAACAAAACCTAAATTATTTTGGTAATTAATAAAAGAATGTATACTAAAATGTTGTTAATTACAAATTTATTTACAGAATTTTACAATATCTAAATTACTATTACTGCGAAATATATTAGATGTTAATTAATCAGACCGAATTACTTGGATTGGTTAAGGAATTTGAGAATAGTTCTCATGACTGAAAAGCTATCTTATGTCCTTAATACGCCTATCCCTGCAATGGTTGCAGACAATGCCTCTGAGAAAAAGATTGCTACTTTTAGAAAGTGGAAAGATGATGCATAGTTGCCTCATTGCATCATGCTCGCATCCATGAGTAACGAGCTTTAGCATCAGCATGAAACTATGGATGCTCCTACTATATTCATGCACATCAAGTAGTTGATGGTGAGGAAAGTAGGACTGATAGATATCAGATATCTATGGAGCTCTTCCGATCTAGAATAACCATTACATTTTTAATTTGATTGATCAATTAGGACAACAGGTTTTGTCATGGATGGAGAGTTGAGCCAAGATTTGATCTTGCACTCACTCCCGGACTCCTTTCACAATTGTTGTGAATTTTTCATATGAACAAGCTAGATATCAGCCTCACTGATTTACTTAACATGTTGAAAAATGTTGAGAGTCACTTTCCAACCAAGAAAGACCAAGTCTTATTGGTAAAGGCCAAAGGATCTTCTAAAAGGAAGAATGATTCTAAGGAGGTAAATAGAAAAGGCATAAACAAAGGATAATAAGAACAAAATTGATACAGATAGCAAAGGAGTTTGCTTCCACTATAATAAGCCTGGACACTGAAAAGGAAACTACAAGAAGAATCTTGTAGAGGCTAACCAGAAGAAGCTTAGTGAAGCTTCGGTTACAAATATATTTTTTGTTCATGATTCGAATAAATTTTTTTTAAGTCAAGGTTCTACTTGGGTATTGGATACCGAATTTAGTTATCATAAATATAGATTTATGAAGGGACCAATCAGAAGTAGAAAGTTAATCAAAGGATAAGTAATCCTATGTCTGGTAAATGAAGCAAAGGTTGCTGCATTAGCCATAGGAACTTATAGTTTAGCAATGCATACGTGCAAATCTATTAAGTCAATAAGTTGTTATTGTATTCTAGTACTTGTTAGAAATATTATTTCTATTTTGTTGTTGGACAATAAAATCTTTGGTATTATATTTAAGAACAATTGTTGTTCTATTTATAATAATAATATTTTGTATAGAACTGGAATATTACTTAATGGATTTAGTATACTTGACTTACGTAAAAAATTATTTTGTAAATTGAACAAACTAGTATAAGAAAAGGAGATGATCATTCAAAGAGTTGAATGTGTGTATTTGTTGAAATACAAGCGTGAATTATTTAAAATGTTCAAAGAATTCAGAAGTGAAACAAATTGGCAAAGTATTAGGATTCTTTGATCTGATCAAGGAATAAATACTTGTGCAATAAGTTTCTAGATCATCTCAAATGGTTTACTCATAATGGATGCCTCCTAATACGCAATAATTGATTGATGTATCTGAAAGAAAAAATTGTACCTTGTTGGACATGGTACGGTCCATAATGATTTTATCGACATTCCAGTATCCCTCTAGGATCATGTCCTAGAAATGGATGCATATCTACAAAAGGTAACCTCAAAATTCGGATCCAAGACTCCATAAAAGTTATGAACAGGGAGGATTCCTGATCTTAAGTATGTTAAGATAAGGGGTTGTCCAGCTTATGTAAAAAATATTTCAAAGGATAAGCTTGGGACAAGATTTGACAAGTACAGATTTGTGGGACATCCTAAAGTAAGTTTAGGATATAAGTTCTATAATCCTACTTAGCAAAAGGTGTTTGTTACAAAACACGCTACCTTCTAAGATAAAGGTGTTTATCATTGAAGGGGCTAGTGGGAGGATAATAGATCTTAAAGAGTTTAAGAACCACAAAACACTACAAGTCAAATAAGAGGAACATGTAGATAGACCTATTATACCACAACTGAATCGTAAATCTGGAATAGTACCGAAGATACCTGGGAGGTATGGATGTATTATGGATGATGATGATGAGGTACATATCATAGAAGATGATGATTCGATTACATACGATGAGGTAAGAGTTGTAGACACTCAGAGAAATGGATTGAAGCAAGCTTCTCAAAAATGGAACATTCGTTTTAATAAGACAATCAAAAGAGTTTGATTTTATCAAAAAAAAATAAGAATGTAACTAGTGTGTACAAAAGGGTCAGTGGGAGCGTCGTGACATTCCTAGTACTATATGTTAATATAATACGGACAAGGAATGACATGTCAATGCTAGAATCAGTAAAGATAAAGTGTCTAAACATTCCTCCATGAATGATATGGGAAGAGTATCATTATTTGGGATACAAATCTATATAGATAGATTTAAAAGAATACTAAGCTAAACCCAAGGAACGTATATTCATTTGATGCTAAAGTCGTTTAGCATGGCAAACTCCAAGAGATGTCTCATGTTGATGAGTCATGGAGTGTATCTCTCTTAATAGTCCCCAAAGACTCCAAAAAGAGAGATCACATGAGTAACTGTCATGTATGCAATGAAATATACGAGACCTAATGTTGATCAGTCATATTCTAGAGAAGTTCACTATGAGTCAGTGAAAAACATCTTAAAGTACTTAACTGACACTAAGGATATGATCATATTCATGGTGGGTCTAAATTAAACTACAGGGCTTAACAGACTCAAGTTTTTCAGACATACCAAGACGACGAAAAATCTACTTTAAGGTAAAGCATTACCTTGAACGATGGTGCAGTGAATTGGAAAGGTTCCAAACAGCAAAGAGTTGCTGGTTTAGTGACAAAGACAAAGTAAATAGCTGTAATTGAAGCTGCAAGTTGATTGTTTGGATAAAAAGTTCATTGCAGAACTAGGAATAGTTCCTAAGTCTCATCTTGGATCTAAAAATGTGTTGTTGCACTTTTATTTGATTATAGGAATCATTGAAAGATGAGAAATCACTATAGAGATAGTGGACTCTCAAGAACAACATTACATATCTATTAACTAAAGCTTATCCAACAGCAGGATAATCGTCACTTAGAGAAGAAGGGTATGAGATACTATAGCGATTGGCTTTAGTGCAAGTGGGAGATTGAAAGTAGTATGCACACAAGCCAATCATGTTTGATGATAAAGCATATACTTTGTAACAATCTTATTCATTTATTAATAAAAAGTATTAATTTATTAAAGGCTTTTAATTATCTACATGATGTTATTTTATAATATGTGATAAACCCATAGTTTTAAGCAATTCTTTTAGAATAATGATGATGATCATTCTAATGAGATCTAAATTCTTAGAAAGCTTAAAAATAAAATAGTTCTCAATTGTTGGATTACTAAATTAGAGATTAGTGAATCCAGATAGATTGGTACATACGTTGCTTGCTCATTGGATGAGGATGATTGATCGCATGATCATTTGTGTGGAGACACTAAAGCAAGTATGTAGGTGTTTATTGGAGAATAAGTTCACTGAACGTGGCTCGCTAAAGAATGCCTAATGGAGTTTTACTTGCATGTCAATAGGAATTCCTGTAGTGATAGTAGTACAAGTGATCCTTAGACTTGAGATCATTATAGTATCTTGTGTATGATGAGTTATACTTTGACTTATTCCTTAAGACCCTTAGGGAATATCAAAGGGTATGCTTGGGTATAATAAGTTGTACATGGAGATAATGTATGATCAATAAAGAATATACCGCTTCTAGTAAAAGAAGAGAAATGTCCTATGTGATTCGATAAATGACAACCCAGTAGTCCTTGGCCAAGGTAGAATAAAATTAGAAAGGAGTTTCTAATTTGCATTATTTGGAGTTGTACATTTAAAAGTCAAAAAACATATAATTAAATAAAATAAGACTTGGCAGTAATTTCATGTCTTATATTTAATTGGGACATTGTATGGTAGAAGGATTGAATTGTACGGTAACTATTTACTCAAAGGTTCTTTTATGATTAATGTTGAAATCTATATTATCTAGAAAGTCGTTGATCGCTAGGGAAGCTTATCCCTATTGTAGAATAAATATTATTTATTTAAATAAATTAATTGTTTAATTTATTTATTTAAATAAGATTAGAATTATTCTAATTGATTTATTCACAACCGGTTTAATATGGAGAACCTAAAAGGTCACATCATAAAAGGAAGAATAATTATTTAAGAAACTAATGGCATAATCGTAATAATATGTTAAATGTATTTAATTTAATCTATGATGATAGAATAAATTAAATAGCTTAATATTTATTATTTAATATTTTGGAAATATTAAATATATAAATTAATAAGACGAGTGTTATTAATTTTATTATAATTATTATTATTATTTTAATTTCTAAAGAGTTGGAAATTAATTTAATATTAGTACTCTCGTTTATTCCTAATAAGATTAGGAGGCTAATTATTTAAAAGAGTTTAATTAATTATTCCTAATAAGATTGGGAGCCTAATTAATTAAAAGAATTTAATTAATTAAAATAAAAAAACCAATTCCTTAATTGTTAAGGAGGGTTGCCTACATCTATAAATAAGAGGAGTCTTATTATGGGTGAAGTGTGATTGTTGACTTTTTGATAACAGACGTAATTCCAATAGTTGGGAGAGTACACTTTTTCTATGAAAAATAGAAAAACTAGAGTTTTGTCAAATACCCATCTTCTTGAATCTTTCTTCTTTCTTGGTGGATCACCTCTAGAGGCCAAACACTTGGGTGGCTAACGTTGATCAAAGGAAGGAACCAAACCCGGTGGATTCAAGTTGAACGCGAAAGGATTTGGAGGTGAACTTGTACCTGAGGAAGCTCGAATCTTCAAGGGTATGATTCTAGTTCTTTATCTTTTCGTTTAATTAATAATTGTGCATAAAGGATGATCCGGGTATATGGTTTGTAAATTTTTAAAACTCTGATTTTTCCACATTTTCGCTTTATTTGTGCAATTTGATTGCGTTCATGAATATTACAAACCTAACAATAATTTCCCCCACGATGGTTATCATTGTTCCGACACCGGTATGATTATTATCGTGTTGTTGATTGTTACCTTTTGGTTGAGTTGACTCATTATCGCGCTCCACTAACTGAGCCCTATTCACAACATCTAAATATAAACAAAGTTTGTGAGAAATTAGGTATTGACGTATCTCGGGTTTCAAATCTCTTAGAAACATCCGCGTCATTCTCTCCTCATTATCAACCAAGTGGGACGCAAACCGGGACAACTCGGCAAACTTAGCTTCGTACTACGACATGGTCATATTGTTCTGCTTCAGCTTGATGAACTCTACCTTCTTCATGTAACGAATACTTTCGGGAAAGTACTTGTCGTTGAACAGTTCTTGAAACTTCTTCCAAGACATCTTCAGTGCGGCAGGTTGAGTGCGCTTTACAAATTCCCACCAGTAAACTGCCTCTCCTCGCAACATGAAGGTGGCAAAGGGAACCTTTTGCTCCTCGGAGCATCCTAATACATCAAATATATTGGTGATCTGCTTTATCCACGTCTCTGCCTTAAGTAGTTTTGGCTCTCCAATAAACTCCGGTGGTCCCAGCTCCTTGAACTATTTAGCGGTGACCGTCCGAGAGTTGCCAGTGTTTCCACCTATATTTTGAACAGGAGTCGCTCTCGCCTGATGTTGCATAAATTGTATAAAGCCTCTGAACATCTCATCCTTCATCATTTGATCGGTTTTGTTGTTTACCTGAGGATTATTGTCTTCCTGTTGCACATTATCCTGGGTATTGATCGTTGGTGACTCAACGGTCTCATGTGCTTCATTGCTTATCTCAACATTTTCAGATGCCATTTTCAAATACTGCCATAAAATAAGGGTTAATTGACATGTCACATATTATCCTTATACTCTGACCAAGTAATTAAATACCAAATAAACTTAGGTAGGTCATACTAGCGAAGGAATTCTCCGTCTCTCCCCTCCTAGTTCGTGTCTCACATCTCAGCCAGGGATCATATCCCTAAGCTTTGATACCAACTGTGACGCCCCCAAAATAGGTATACATCACCCATTCTGAGTCGCCAAATACTTGGTACAGAATACAAATACAAACTTAGATATACAACATGAGCTGTGTGTTTTAATACAAATATTATCTTCTAGACAGTATTCAAACTTAAAATAAGTCCTCAATACTATCACACTATTTCACAGAATAGTGAGGACTACTAATGTACCATCTCAAACCATCACTCCGTTCCCCGACTAGTGTAAGATCCCGAATTTTATGAAATAAAAGTATTCAATTTTTCTTATAATTACTATTCAGTAAATGGTTAAATTGATAAAAGTTTAAAGTTATGGGTGAAGTATGATTTTTTTTTTCAAAATAAGCAAGTGGTTATAAAATAATCATTGTTGTCGGGGAATATTCGTTTGGTCGTGGAATATTCTTTCTATCGGGGAATATTCGTACGACGGCGCAGCTATTTGTGGGCCCCATAACGAATAACTGTCGGATGAAGAAAACGACAAAATTGAGTTTTTATAAATAACGGCGTAGTTGTTACCGTTAACACTATTAGAATACATGGTGGTTAAAATACAGTAATACGCGTAGTTGCACAGTAGCACACGGTATTGCACAGTATTTTTTTAATTATTGATTCTTACGTAAGAAGGCACTACTCAATAATTATTACAGTAATTACTGTTCAATATTTTATTTTATTGATTCAATAATTGCTACGTTAAAATTTTATATTATTGTTGTTCAATAATTGTCACTGCACAGTATTTCCCATTATCAGATCAATAATTCATATTATTTGAATAATATTATTAGATAGCATTATTGGCAATGTCTAGAAAGTTCTGTCTAAGGAGAGGTTTGGTTATCTAATTGCGCGCCAGTAAGGAGAAATTCTTATTGGAAAGCCCCCTCTTTCCTGGGAACGGCCTGGTTGTCATAAATGTGATTCTGTAATATTATTTGTGAATAATTAATTATTGATTCATATGATAAGAAAATATTTATTTTATGTGGATATAAATGAGGGATATATTTTTGTGGTTAAAAATGAAGGAGTTAATGTTGAGGTGTTTTATCTGTATTTTTGTCGGAACGGAGGTATTGAAAATCAAATTAGGGTTTTTAAGATATTTTGTGAGGGTTATAATTTTTAATCCGACCGTTGGATCGTTGTAATTTTTGGATATGTTATACATATATAAGTTGAGTATATGTCCACAAATTTTGAACCGTTAAAAATGAACGAATGATTTTTTATAAATTTTACGAGATGGCTGGTTCAGAAATTATTAAATTTTCGGAGTTTATCATTTTGGTGAAAAATTCTAGAATTGGTGGGCCCCACTGTTGGTTGGTGAAGAAATGTGCTGAGATTTTTATTCAAATGTGGTGGGTGAAAATAGTAGCAGGTAAAGCCATCAGGTTGCAGGTTAAGTCTGCTTCGGCGTGCTAACATTTTCCTATAAATAGAGGGCTAAGTTAGAATTGAAAATCACACCAGAATTCATAAGTTTTATCTCTTTCTCTCTCTATATTATGAAGCATATTTTATGAGTATTTAGATACTTTGAGAGTTGCTATTCAGTGCAAGTTTCCTTCGGCTTTGCATTCCAGTCAGAAATACTTCACTTTTGAGGTAAGGGATAGTAAGGGATTTTAAGGGTTGTTATGTTTTTCAGTCTCGTAATTTTTTTGACCTTTAGAAAATTCTAGAAAAATTTGAAATGATATTTTGATGAGTTTTATTGATTGTGTCCAAAAATAGTGATTTTTGGATGTATAGATTAAGAGTTATGAATTTTACGGGAAAAGACTATTTTAAAAGTAACCGCTTATAACTCCTTATGGTTAACTCCAAAATTGATGAAATTTTTATTGGGAGTACATGTATATGATAGGAGTATACTCTGTGAATTTCAGAATTTTTAGATAAAAGTACAATTTTTGATAAATGTCTAAATATTCGGTTTTTTTGGCCATATGAAAAATAGTAAATGACTTTTAAAAATTCTGAGAAAAATATATGTTCACTATGGGACTATATTATGCTAAATCCCAGAAAAGAAATATTTTTGTAACTAATTTGGTATTTTTCATGAAAATGGTCTAGTTATGCGTAAATGAATTAAATATGTTATATGAAGTAAGAAAATTGGAAAATATGATTTTATGACTTGAGAATCCAATATGAGGTATATGCAGATTTTTGATGAGTGTTTTGGTTATTGGTGATGAAATTTTATGAGTTTGGCATTTTAGAATGATTAAATACATTATTTAGTAAAGTGTAAACAATTAAAATAAATTGTTTATAAGTTTAAGAAATGTTATTCTTTCAATATCTTTATACCGAAATATTGGTATGAATTTTATTGTGAAATTTCTACCTTTTTGTGTCGGGGTTACTATTCATGAGTTACTATTCATGAGTTACTATTCACGGGTACTATTCACGACAAAATTGATTTCCTTTTCTGACCAAATTATAGTTGATTTATGAATATTACTATTGAGATTAAAACTATATGTTGATCATATTATTTTTTATTATCATATATAACATTTTTATAACCCTAATGATGATATTCTCTTTCACTTGAGTGTAAAGATGGGTAGATTATTGGTATGATCATGACTAGGGTTCTCTTTGGCCAGTTGTGCAAAGTTGAATTGGTGACTGGTATGATCATGACCATTGAATTTATAAATGAATATCTTTAGCTTAAGTGCAAAGGTGAAATGATCAACATGGTTATAATTATTGTTTATATAAATTCTGAAATGATTATATATTTCTTTGAGATATGAATATATTTGGCCTGTAGTGCAAATATAAACTGTTGATGAATATCTTTGGCCTGTAGTGCAAAGATGACATGTTGTTGAATATCTTTGGCCAGTAGTGCAAAGATGAACATGACCAACTGGTACAAACGAATATCTTTGGCCGTAGTGCAAAGATGAAGTTATTAGTATGATTATGAACAGGAACTGTGATTTGGTATAACCATGATCTTTGATGTTTCAGGTAAAGACAGGTGATGAAAATATTCTTCGTCCTGGGTGCGAAGAAAAATTTAGAGTCACAATTATGATTATGAGTTATTCATATGATTGTGAAAAGGAACTGTTGAGTGAAGTTACATGGATAAAACATTGTAGGTGGATTTTTAACATGGAGGAGATAATAGACTTTATGGTCTATTTGACTCTTCTAATGGATTGCTCGTTCCGCTGCAACTATGGTTGAAATTTTTATCATTTACCATATGTTCTAAATCTCTGATTTATTATTGATGAAGGCTATTGATAATTTAATTATCTTTAGTCATGATATTCTTTACTGAGTTAGTTGTGCTCACCCTTTTGCTTCACAATTCCTTTCAGGTAATAAAAGTGTAGCTGGATCGAGCGGGGGTAACAAGGGAATAGAATGGTGGTCATCATTTAGTAGTTATATTTGGTGAAGAAAATAGGGTGAGGCGAACCCAACGTTGGAAGGGTGTTTTGTTACTATCATACAAGATGTCTAATGACATACAACCTCGTATCATCATAAGACAGGGATGTGCTCATCCACTTGCTGAGTATCTTTACGAGCACTACCTATATAATCTTGGTGTTTGTTTGAAGTATAATTCACGATTAAAGACAGTGGAGATAATGATAAGTCAAGAGAAGACTCACCATTGGGAAGAATGTGATAGTAATCTTCTCGTTTTTCTTTGGGGTCTATTGGGTCAACCAAGGATAATTCTGTGGCCATATGATATCTATCATAACCTAGACGCGTGGCCTCCCATGTACGAAGGTTTCCTTGAGCACTTCCCAAAGATTCTAATTTCTAAAACAGTTTTTGACTATACCTTTATGTAAGGTGTCATTGTGAGGTGATGTCCACGGTTGGAACATGAGTCACATTTGGTATATATTTGTATCCAAACTCACAGCATATGTGTTGTTGTATTTTGCACGACAATTATTATAATAAAGTTGTAGTTATTTTCTGTACCATGTATTTGGCGACTCAAAATAGGTTGGATGTAATGGACCTATTTTGGGGTTGTCACAACTAGTCCCGACTGTGAAGACCCCGAACTCAGGTACTTGAAACCCGAACTCGGTTCATCACGATACCATTTCTATGAGCGGAATAATACTAATAATAATAACAATAATATAAATATCAAACTTAACTTACATTTATCAGAGTCTAATCCCAAGTACGTAACCTTTAAACATTCATTACAAACCATGATAGATAATATATATATCATACTTGTCTTAATAACATTAAACTATTACATAAGATAACGTTCATTCATTCATTTAGTGACCTTTTCCTTTTTCTTGTTCTTAGCAGAGTTCTCTGATCGTTCACACTTAGCTGAAAACATTTAAATTAAGCAAGGATGAGCATTTGAGTGCCCAGCAAGTAATAGCAATTATATATATATATATAATCTGAAAGAATTTAAATGTTTTCTTTGTACTATTCTTCTACAACAAGTCAATAGTTGTGAAGTATTCTGAACTAATAATAATAACATAACAACTCTCTTTCAAATTTTTGAAACTACATAATGACTATAACTGGGGTTATGGTGACATGCCATGAACATTGTTTTTATTTTCGAAAAGGTTAAACAGAAATTCATCTGTAAACCGTCATAACTTACGGGCGTTAGGTTGTACTTCCCATGGGCCCTGTATTGATCAATACTACATTACAAGAACGATAGGATCATTCACTCTGTTCCACCTTGGGTGCATAAACAGTTTTCCCGTGTAGGGATGTTCATACTTGTCTGGGTTCTAAATCAAAGGTTTTATCTTGTTCAACAATAATCTATAATTCAACATATATGTATATGGGTAATTAACAAAGGTATATCAACATGTGATTAAATACAATGATTATCCAAGTGGGGACACTTGTTTAACCATTTCTAGAAATTAACGAACAGAATATATATATCTGAATTATCATATACTAACATGTTAATAATCAATTAGCTTCTATAATATAAGGTTCATAACCTGTACAGTAATAATATAATTTAGAAACATTCTTATTCATGTCCATTGCATAAAGAAAATGCAAAGGTTAGATACTTGCCTGAAGCGCTGCTTACAGTTTGTAATTTAGATTTATCGCTTATCTCACGACCTATCATTAATAAGATCGTTCGTTCGATTAGAATAACATACTATAACACATAACACTACTTATTGCAGTTAGCACATACCCTAATCACATTGGCACATATGTTTAATAACCATTGAATCATACATAACCATATATCTCAATAAATTATCTAAGTCCAGATCAATTTCTGAAACATGTCGGTGTACCGACGGCTTTATCGGGTAATTATCGAGTCTAAGACTCTATCCTGTAACTCAATATTCGTACGTATCAGTCATATTATTTTTAAATAACTTATAATAATTTTAAAACATTTATTATGATTTATCATGAATTTTCAAACCTCAGAATCATATTTAAATGATTTAAATACTAATCAATTTTATTATCATTAATATTTAATTAATATTAAATTATTAATGAAACCATTGCCAAAATGTTAAAGTTATTTATAATAACTTAAAATACTTTTAAAGTATTAATATTATCCTTAAATGATTTTTAAAAGAATTAAAATCATTTTTAAATAATTATCATCAATATTAAAGTATTAATGTATTACTTATCAAAATATTAAAAGTCCTTAATCGTAACTTAAAATATTTTTATTTCATTAATATCCTTATTAAATGATTTTTAATTAAATAAAACTATTTTAAAACTATTTATTTAATATATTTATTAAATAAACTTAATATCATTTATTATTAAATTAATATCATTAATATTAAATTATTAATGAGATTATCCTTTAAATATTAAAAGTTATATTTTATAACTTAAAATATCTTTAAACACTTTATTTTCATTTAAAATGATTATTATAATATTAAAATTCATTTTTAAACTAATTTATTTAATATAATTATTAAATAACTTTAATATCATTAATAATAATTAATTAATGAAATTTACCTTTAAATATAGAAAGTTATATTTTATAACTTAAAATATTATTAAACTATTTATTTTCATTTAAAATAATTTTCTAATATTAAAAATCATTTTTAAACTAACTTATTTAATATAAGCATTAAATAAATCTAATATCATTAATATTAAAATTTTAATATTTTTCATGACCAAATATCAAAAGTTATATTTTATAACTTAAAATATTTTTATAACCTTTATATAATTATAATATAATTTTTTAAATCATTAATTCTATTTTTCATCATTTATTTAATACATTTATTAAATAACTTTAATATCATTAATATTAATTAACTAATGAAATTTCATCACAAAATATTAAAAGTTATCAAAAATAACTTAAATTATTTTCTTATACCATAATATAATTTGAAATGATTTTTCATATATTAAAATCATTTTTAAATAATTTATTTAATATTATAATTAAATAAAATAAATACTTTTAATATTCCAAAAATATTAAATATTTATGAAATATATTTAAAATAATTAAAAACTAATTTTCAAAAATTAAAATAATTTTTAGTAATTTATTTTGTATTTTTTAATAATTAAAAACTGATTTTTGGATTTTTTTTTAATAATTTCCGGAAAAATAATTAATATCTGTCGCTAAAGACCGCCTATAGCGACAGAACCGTCGCTATAGGTGTTCTTCATGTTCTTGGCCAAGCCCAGAAAATGCATGGCAGTTTCCGAGTGTACTACTTTGACCGGCTCCAGATCTTTGGTTATCACGATTATGGGCTTGTTAATGTGTGGGTATTGTAGTATAACTGTAAGACTACCATTAACAATCGATGTCAAGGACAGAAAACAACAAATCAGAGAGTTATAAGCCTTTAAATATCGTGTTAGAGCTGTTCTTCATTTATGAGTTTTCCAGAAATGAAAAACAGTTCATACTGCCTTCTTTTGATCATCATAACTTGCTTCACAGGTCTGATTTATGAGATCTAAAACGTTCAGTGTGTAGAAAACATGCAAGTGAACAAATATATCACATAACATAGATATAAAAACAACAAACAAAGCAGATCTTTCTCAGTCAAACATTGTCAGAAAAACAGATCATGAAGAAATCTGGGTTTTCCAGATTTGAGACAAAACAGTCGGTCAACCCTACTTTGACCGGAAATATCTTTTGTTATAAGCACGATCTAAATGTTTTAGATGCATGAGCATGTACCCTACATGTCAGTCTACAAATTGAATACAACAACATGTCCAGAAACCTTACCAGAAGCCAGATCCAACGCTTATAAAACGTTGTCAGAAATTCTGGGTTTCTGGGTTTACCCAGATTTCCAGAATTCGTGCTCGGTCAACTCACTTTGACCGCTTGTATCTTACGATCTAAACATGATTTGATCTGGTTTCCAGTGCCAGATCATAGTCCATATGACAAAGAACAAATCCATAACATAAAACACACATAACACTTAACACACAAAGATCTAGAGGCACTGACATTCGTTGTCAGACCACGGTTTTAAAAATTTTCCAGACTTTATAAATCATCAAATCCGAGCCTATAGATGTTATGGATCTAACATTTATCAACCCAGATCATTGATTAACACCTAATACAACATGATTAAACATAAGAACACCAGATCTAACATAGCATACATGATTAAAATTTTGGCTTAGGTTTTATACCTTTCTTGAACGATTTCTTGATCTGATCTCCTAGATTTGTTATGGTAAACGTGGGGCTGGTATATGGGGTTGGTATGCAACAAAATTTCGTGGGTCTTGAGCTAGAGAGGGACTTGGATGGGTGTTGTGCATAAATAAGCAAATAAATGAATTCATTCTCTCTTTAATCTATTTATAAGTCTTAGATGCAATGTATTGGCTGGAAATAAATGGCTGATCAGTTGGTATATGTCACATGGCTGATATAAGTTGTCCAACAACTCCAATCTTAGCAAGATTTGCAAGCAAGCCTCAATTATGCAATAAGGGTAAAATGGTCTTTTCGTTTATATTTTTAATGGCATTTGTGTAATCTTATCACAAACCCTTAGGGTTTAGGGTTTGATTTAGGGTTTAGGGTTTGAGCCATTTTAGCAAAAATCTAGGATTTCCAAAATTAGAATTTTAAAAATAAATACCAATTTAGTTTTTAAAATAATGTAATTAAGGTTTACTAAATTAGTTTAGGTCTTTAATTACTTAACACCTTACTAATTAGGTTTATGATACACTAATTAGTATTAACTTTCCAATTTGGCGATTAGGGTTTACCATAACCAAATTAGGGTTCACACACAAAAATAAATAAATAAATAAATTTTTAGTTTCTAACATTTTGAAATTAGGGTTTTCTGATTATGATTAATTTTCTAATTAATTTATACATGAACATTAGTGTTTTAGTGCCCACTAATTAACATTTAGTGTGACGACCCCAAAATAGGTCCATTCCACCCAACCCATTCTGAGTCGTCAAATACATGGTACAGAAAATAACTACAACTTTATTACAACAATTATTGTGTAAAATACAACAACACATATGCTGTGAGTTTGGATACAAATATATACCAAATGTGACATTTGACACCATCATGTATCAGTACCTCACAAAGGTACCTTACATAAAGGTACAGTCAAAAACTGTTTTAGAAATTAGAATCTTTGGGAAGTGCTCAAGGAAACCTTCGTACATGGGAGGCCATGCGTATAGGTTATGATAGATATCATATGGCCACAGAATTATCCTTGGTTGACCCAATAGACCCCAAAGAAAAACGAGAAGATTACTATCATATTCTTCCCAATGGTGAGTCTTCTCTTGACATATCATTATCTCTACTGTCTCTAATTGAGAATTATACTTCAAACAAACACCAAGATTATATAGGTAGTGCTCGTATATATACTCAGCAAGTGGATGAGCACATCCTTGTCTTATGATGACACGAGGTTGTATGTCGTTAGACATCTTGTATGATAGTGGCAAACCACCCTTCCAACGTTGGGTACACCTTACCCTATTGGATTCACCAAATAAAACTACTAAATGAACTTTTCTATACTGCTTTGGGAGAACATCCACAGCTAGAGACCACCGTTCTATTTCTCCGTTACCCTCGCTCGACCCAGCTACACTCTTATTACCTGAAAGGAATTGTGAAGCAAAAGGGTGAGCACAACTAGCTCAGTAAAGAATATCATGACTAAAGATAATTAAATTATCAATAGCCTTCATCAATAATAAATCAGAGATTTAGAACATATGGTAAATGATAAAAATTTCAACCATAGTTGCAGCGGAACGAGCAATCCATTAGAAGAGTCAAATAGACTATAGAGTCTGTTATCTTCTCCATGTTAGAAATCCACCAACAATGTTTTATCCCTGTAACATCAATCAACAATTCTGGTCCACAGTCATATGAATAACTCATAATCATAACTGTAGTTCTAAATTCCTCTTCTCATCCAGGACGAAGATAATTTTCATCACCTATCTTTACCTGAAACATCAAAGATCATGGTTACACCAAATCACATTTCATGTTCATAATCATACTAATAACTTCATCTTTGCACCACGGCCAAAGATATTCATTTGTATCACCAGTTGGTCATGTTCATCTCAACGCCTGTTCATCTTTGCACTACTGGCCAAAGATATTCAACAACATGTCATCTTTGCACTACGGGCCAAAGATATTCATCAACAATTCATCTTGGTACTACAGCCCAAAGATATTCATCAATAATTCATCTTTGTACTACAGGCCAAAGATATTCATCAATAATTTATCTTTGCACTACAGGCCAAAGATATTCATCAACAGTTCATATTTGCACTACAGGCCAAATATATTCATATCTCAAAGAAATATATAATCATTTCAGAATTTATATAAACAATAATTATAACCATGTTAATCAATTCATCTTTACACTTAAGCTAAAGATATTCAATTATAAATTCAATGGTCATGATCATACCAGTTAACAATTCATCTTTGCACTACAGGCCAAAGATATTTTTCAGTCACGATCATACCAATAATTTACCCATCTTTACACTCAAGTGAAAGAAAAATTCAACATCAGGGTTATAAAAATGTTATATATGATAATAAAATCAATATAATCAACATATAGATTTAATCTCAAGAGTAATATTCATAAACCAACTATAATTTGGTTAGAAAAAGAAACAAATGTTGTCGTGAATAGTAACTCGTGAATAGTAACTCATAAATAGTAACTCGTGAATAGTAACTCATGAATAGTAACTCATGAATAGTAAATTCGACACAAAAAGGTAGAAATTCCACAATAAAATATATACCAATATTTCGGTATAATGATATTGAAAGAATAATATTTCTTAAGCTTATAAACAATTTATTTTAATTGTTTACACTTTACTAAATAATGCATTTAATCATCCTAAAATGCCAAACTCATAAGATTTCATCACCAATAACCAAAAACCCTCATCAAAAATCTGCATATACCTCATATAGGATTCTCAAGCCATAAAATCCTATTTTCTAATTTTTTTACTTCACAAAACATATTTAATTCATTTACTCATAACTAGACCATTTTCATGAAAAAATACCAAATCAGTTCCAAAAATATTTCTTTTCTGGGATTTAGCATAATATAGTCCCATAGTGAACATATATTTTTCTCAGAATTTTTAAAACTCATTTACTATTTTTCATATGGCCAAAACCGCCGAATATTTAGACATTTATCATAAATTGTACTTTTATCCAAAAATTCTGAAATTCACAGAGTACACTGATATTATATAGATATACTTCCAATAAAAATTTCATCAATTTTGGAGTTAACCACAAGAAATTATAAGCGGTTACTTTTAAAATAGTCTTTTCTCATAAAATTCATAACTCTTAATCTATACATCCAAAAATCACTATTTTTGGACACAATCAAGAAAGCTCATCAAAATATCATTTTAAATTTTTTCAAAATTTTTGAAGGTCAGAAAAATTACGAAACTGAAAAACATAGCAACCCTTAAAGTCCCTTACTATCCCTTACCTCAAAAGAGCAGTACTTCTGATCGGTATAAGGATGAAGAAAACTTGCACTGATGAATAGAAACTCACAAAATATCTAAATACTCACAAAATATACTCAATAATCTAGAGAGAGAAAGAGAGAAAACTTATGAATTCTGGTGTGATTTTCAATTCTAACTTAGCCCTCTATTTATAGGAAATTGTCAGCACGCCGAAGCAGACT
Organism: Panax notoginseng; assembly: GCA_016801055.1. Lineage (NCBI taxonomy): Eukaryota > Viridiplantae > Streptophyta > Magnoliopsida > Apiales > Araliaceae > Panax > Panax notoginseng. The sequence goes on along the minus strand of CM029013.1, from coordinate 208,996,062 downwards.
TAACCTGTAACCTGATGGCTTTACCTGCTACTATTCCCACCCACCACATTTGAATAAAAATCTCAGCACATTTCTTCACCAACCAAGAGTGGGGCCCACCAATATTAGAATTTTCCACCAAAATGATTAACTCCGAAAATTCAACAATTTCTAAACCAGTCATCTCGTAAAATTCATAACAAATTATACGTTCATTTTTAACGGTTCAAAATTTGTGGACATATACTCAACTTATATATGTATAACATATCCAAATATTACCACGATCCAACGGTCGGATTAAAAATTATAACCCTCGCAAAATATCTCAAAAATCCTAATTTAATTTTCAATACCTCCGTTCCGACAAAAATACAAATAAAACACCTCAACATTAACTCCTTCATTTTTAACCACAAAAATATATCCCTCATTTATATCCACATAAAATGAATATTTCCTTATCATATGAATCAATAATTAATTATTCACAGATAATATTACAGAATCACATTTATGACAACCAGGCCGTTCCCAAGAAAGAGGGGGCTTTCCAATAAGAATTTTTTCTTACTGGCGCGCAATTAGATGACCAAACCTCTCCTTAGACAGAACTTTCTAGACATTGCCAATAATGCTATCTAACAATATTATTCAAATAATATGAATTATTGATCTGATAATCGGAAATACTATGCAGTGACAATTATTGAACAACAACAATATAAAATTTCAACGTAGCAATTATTGAATCAATAAAATAAAATATTGAACAGTAATTACTATAACAATTATTGAGTAGTGCCTTCTTACGTAAGAATCAATAATTTCAAAAATATTGTGCAATACCGTGTGCTACTGTGCAATAACACGTATTACTGTATTTTAACCACCGGGTATTCCAACAGTGTTAACGGTAACAACTACGCCGTTATTTATAAAAACTCAAATTTGTCGTTTTCTTCACCCGACAGTTATTCTGTTATGGGGCCCACAAATGGCTGCGCCGTCGTACGAATATTTCCTAACAAAAAGAATATTCCACGACCAAACGAATATTTCCCGACAACAATGATTATTTTATAACCACTTGTTTATTTTGAAAAAATTTCACATTTCACCCATAACTTTAATTTTTTATCAATTTAACCATTTACTGAATTGTAATTATAAGAAAAATTGAATACTTTTATTTCATAAAATTTGGGGTCTTACAATCACTCCTCCTTATGAAATTTCGTCCCCAAAATTTACGTACCTGGTATTTCAAAGAGTTGAGAATACCTTCCTTTTATTTCAGATTTCATCTTCCCTGTCATCATAATTTCTCCATTGCTCATCTCCTGTGTTTCAAATATCATTCTAGAATACAGCTTCAAAACAAGGGTTAATTTAACAAATTAACATATCACATAATATCCTGATATTATGACTGACCAACAAATAAGCTTAGGTAGGACACACTAGCGAAGGATTTACTCATCTCTCCCCTCCTAGTTGTATTCCCCGATCTCCGCCAGAGATCATATCCCTAAGCTCTGATACCACCTGTGATGACCCCAAAATAGGTCCATTCCACCCAACCCATTCTGAGTCGTCAAATACATGGTACAGAAAATAACTACAACTTTATTACAACAATTATTGTGTAAAATACAACAACACATATGCTGTGAGTTTGGATACAAATATATACCAAATGTGACATTTGACACCATCATGTATCAGTACCTCACAAAGGTACCTTACATAAAGGTACAGTCAAAAACTGTTTTAGAAATTAGAATCTTTGGGAAGTGCTCAAGGAAACCTTCGTACATGGGAGGCCATGCGTCTAGGTTATGATAGATATCATATGGCCACAGAATTATCCTTGGTTGACCCAATAGACCCCAAAGAAAAACGAGAAGATTACTATCATATTCTTCCCAATGGTGAGTCTTCTCTTGACATATCATTATCTCTACTGTCTCTAATTGAGAATTATACTTCAAACAAACACCAAGATTATATAGGTAGTGCTCGTATATATACTCAGCAAGTGGATGAGCACATCCTTGTCTTATGATGACACGAGGTTGTATGTCGTTAGACATCTTGTATGATAGTGGCAAACCACCCTTCCAACGTTGGGTACACCTTACCCTATTGGATTCACCAAATAAAACTACTAAATGAACTTTTCTATACTGCTTCGGGAGAACATCCACAGCTAGAGACCACCGTTCTATTTTTCCGTTACCCTCGCTCGACCCAGCTACACTCTTATTACCTGAAAGGAATTGTGAAGCAAAAGGGTGAGCACAACTAGCTCAGTAAAGAATATCATGACTAAAGATAATTAAATTATCAATAGCCTTCATCAATAATAAATCAGAGATTTAGAACATATGGTAAATGATAAAAATTTCAACCATAGTTGCAGCGGAACGAGCAATCCATTAGAAGAGTCAAATAGACTATAGAGTCTGTTATCTTCTCCATGTTAGAAATCCACCAACAATGTTTTATCCCTGTAACATCAATCAACAATTCTGGTCCACAGTCATATGAATAACTCATAATCATAACTGTAGTTCTAAATTCCTCTTCTCATCCAGGACGAAGATAATTTTCATCACCTATCTTTACCTGAAACATCAAAGATCATGGTTACACCAAATCACATTTCCTGTTCATAATCATACTAATAACTTCATCTTTGCACCACGGCCAAAGATATTCATTTGTATCACCAGTTGGTCATGTTCATCTCAACGCCTGTTCATCTTTGCACTACTGGCCAAAGATATTCAACAACATGTCATCTTTGCACTACGGGCCAAAGATATTCATCAACAATTCATCTTGGTACTACAGCCCAAAGATATTCATCAATAATTCATCTTTGTACTACAGGCCAAAGATATTCATCAATAATTTATCTTTGCGCTACAGGCCAAAGATATTCATCAACAGTTCATATTTGCACTACAGGCCAAATATATTCATATCTCAAAGAAATATATAATCATTTCAGAATTTATATAAACAATAATTATAACCATGTTAATCAATTCATCTTTACACTTAAGCTAAAGATATTCAATTATAAATTCAATGGTCATGATCATACCAGTTAACAATTCATCTTTGCACTACAGGCCAAAGATATTTTTCAGTCACGATCATACCAATAATTTACCCATCTTTACACTCAAGTGAAAGAAAAATTCAACATCAGGGTTATAAAAATGTTATATATGATAATAAAATCAATATAATCAACATATAGATTTAATCTCAAGAGTAATATTCATAAACCAACTATAATTTGGTTAGAAAAAGAAACAAATGTTGTCGTGAATAGTAACTCGTGAATAGTAACTCATAAATAGTAACTCGTGAATAGTAACTCATGAATAGTAACTCATGAATAGTAAATTCGACACAAAAAGGTAGAAATTCCACAATAAAATATATACCAATATTTCGGTATAATGATATTGAAAGAATAATATTTCTTAAGCTTATAAACAATTTATTTTAATTGTTTACACTTTACTAAATAATGCATTTAATCATCCTAAAATGCCAAACTCATAAGATTTTATCACCAATAACCAAAAACCCTCATCAAAAATCTGCATATACCTCATATAGGATTCTCAAGCCATAAAATCCTATTTTCTAATTTTTTTACTTCACAAAACATATTTAATTCATTTACTCATAACTAGACCATTTTCATGAAAAAATACCAAATCAGTTCCAAAAATATTTCTTTTCTGGGATTTAGCATAATATAGTCCCATAGTGAACATATATTTTTCTCAGAATTTTTAAAACTCATTTACTATTTTTCATATGGCCAAAACCGCCGAATATTTAGACATTTATCATAAATTGTACTTTTATCCAAAAATTCTGAAATTCACAGAGTACACTGATATTATATAGATATACTTCCAATAAAAATTTCATCAATTTTGGAGTTAACCACAAGAAATTATAAGCGGTTACTTTTAAAATAGTCTTTTCTCATAAAATTCATAACTCTTAATCTATACATCCAAAAATCACTATTTTTGGACACAATCAAGAAAGCTCATCAAAATATCATTTTAAATTTTTTCAAAATTTTTGAAGGTCAGAAAAATTACGAAACTGAAAAACATAGCAACCCTTAAAGTCCCTTACTATCCCTTACCTCAAAAGAGCAGTACTTCTGATCGGTATAAGGATGAAGAAAACTTGCACTGATGAATAGAAACTCACAAAATATCTAAATACTCACAAAATATACTCAATAATCTAGAGAGAGAAAGAGAGAAAACTTATGAATTCTGGTGTGATTTTCAATTCTAACTTAGCCCTCTATTTATAGGAAATTGTCAGCACGCCGAAGCAGACTTAACCTGTAACCTGATGGCTTTACCTGCTACTATTCCCACCCACCACATTTGAATAAAAATCTCAGCACATTTCTTCACCAACCAAGAGTGGGGCCCACCAATATTAGAATTTTCCACCAAAATGATTAACTCCGAAAATTCAACAATTTCTAAACCAGTCATCTCGTAAAATTCATAACAAATTATACGTTCATTTTTAACGGTTCAAAATTTGTGGACATATACTCAACTTATATATGTATAACATATCCAAATATTACCACGATCCAACGGTCGGATTAAAAATTATAACCCTCGCAAAATATCTCAAAAATCCTAATTTAATTTTCAATACCTCCGTTCCGACAAAAATACAAATAAAACACCTCAACATTAACTCCTTCATTTTTAACCACAAAAATATATCCCTCATTTATATCCACATAAAATGAATATTTCCTTATCATATGAATCAATAATTAATTATTCACAGATAATATTACAGAATCACATTTATGACAACCAGGCCGTTCCCAAGAAAGAGGGGGCTTTCCAATAAGAATTTTTTCTTACTGGCGCGCAATTAGATGACCAAACCTCTCCTTAGACAGAACTTTCTAGACATTGCCAATAATGCTATCTAACAATATTATTCAAATAATATGAATTATTGATCTGATAATCGGAAATACTATGCAGTGACAATTATTGAACAACAACAATATAAAATTTCAACGTAGCAATTATTGAATCAATAAAATAAAATATTGAACAGTAATTACTATAACAATTATTGAGTAGTGCCTTCTTACGTAAGAATCAATAATTTCAAAAATATTGTGCAATACCGTGTGCTACTGTGCAATAACACGTATTACTGTATTTTAACCACCGGGTATTCCAACAGTGTTAACGGTAACAACTACGCCGTTATTTATAAAAACTCAAATTTGTCGTTTTCTTCACCCGACAGTTATTCTGTTATGGGGCCCACAAATGGCTGCGCCGTCGTACGAATATTTCCTAACAAAAAGAATATTCCACGACCAAACGAATATTTCCCGACAACAATGATTATTTTATAACCACTTGTTTATTTTGAAAAAATTTCACATTTCACCCATAACTTTAATTTTTTATCAATTTAACCATTTACTGAATTGTAATTATAAGAAAAATTGAATACTTTTATTTCATAAAATTTGGGGTCTTACAATCACTCCTCCTTATGAAATTTCGTCCCCAAAATTTACGTACCTGGTATTTCAAAGAGTTGAGAATACCTTCCTTTTATTTCAGATTTCATCTTCCCTGTCATCATAATTTCTCCATTGCTCATCTCCTGTGTTTCAAATATCATTCTAGAATACAGCTTCAAAACAAGGGTTAATTTAACAAATTAACATATCACATAATATCCTGATATTATGACTGACCAACAAATAAGCTTAGGTAGGACACACTAGCGAAGGATTTACTCATCTCTCCCCTCCTAGTTGTATTCCCCGATCTCCGCCAGAGATCATATCCCTAAGCTCTGATACCACCTGTGATGACCCCAAAATAGGTCCATTCCACCCAACTCATTCTGAGTCGTCAAATACATGGTACAGAAAATAACTTTAACTTTATTACAACAATTATTGTGTAAAATACAACAACACATATGCTGTGAGTTTGGATACAAATATATACCAAATGTGACATTTGACACCATCATGTATCAGTACCTCACAAAGGTACCTTACATGAAGGTACAGTCAAAAACTGTTTTAGAAATTAGAATCTTTGGGAAGTGCTCAAGAAAACCTTCGTATATGGGAGGCCATGCGTCTAGGTTATGATTGATATCATATGGCCACAGAATTATCCTTGGTTGACCCAATAGACCCCAAAGAAAAACGAGAAGATTACTATCATATTCTTCCCAATGGTGAGTCTTCTCTTGACATATCATTATCTCTACTGTCTCTAATTAAGAATTATACTTCAAACAAACACCAAGATTATATAGGTAGTGCTCGTATATATACTCAGCAAGTGGATGAGCACATCCTTGTCTTATGATGACATGAAGTTGTATGTCGTTAGACATCTTGTATGATAGTGGCAAACCACCCTTCCAACGTTGGGTACACCTTACCCTATTGGATTCACCAAATAAAACTACTAAATGAACTTTTCTATACTGCTTCGGGAGAACATCCACAGCTAGAGACCACCGTTCTATTTTTCCGTTACCCTCGCTCGACCCAGCTACACTCTTATTACCTGAAAGGAATTGTGAAGCAAAAGGGTGAGCACAACTAGCTCAGTAAAGAATATCATGACTAAAGATAATTAAATTATCAATAGCCTTCATCAATAATAAATCAGAGATTTAGAACATATGGTAAATGATAAAAATTTCAACCATAGTTGCAGCGGAACGAGCAATCCATTAGAAGAGTCAAATAGACTATAGAGTCTGTTATCTTCTCCATGTTAGAAATCCACCAACAATGTTTTATCCCTGTAACATCAATCAACAATTCTGGTCCACAGTCATATGAATAACTCATAATCATAACTGTAGTTCTAAATTCCTCTTCTCATCCAGGACGAAGATAATTTTCATCACCTATCTTTACCTGAAACATCAAAGATCATGGTTACACCAAATCACATTTCCTGTTCATAATCATACTAATAACTTCATCTTTGCACCACGGCCAAAGATATTCATTTGTATCACCAGTTGGTCATGTTCATCTCAACTCCTGTTCATCTTTGCACTACTGGCCAAAGATATTCAACAACATGTCATCTTTGCACTACGGGCCAAAGATATTCATCAACAATTCATCTTGGTACTACAGCCCAAAGATATTCATCAATAATTCATCTTTGCACTACAGGCCAAAGATATTCATCAATAATTTATCTTTGCGCTACAGGCCAAAGATATTCATCAACAGTTCATATTTGCACTACAGCCCAAAGATATTCATCAATAATTCATCTTTGCACTACAGGCCAAAGATATTCATCAATAATTTATCTTTGCACTACAGGCCAAAGATATTCATCAACAGTTCATATTTGCACTACATGCCAAATATATTCATATCTCAAAGAAATATATAATCATTTCAGAATTTATATAAACAATAATTATAACCATGTTAATCAATTCATCTTTACACTTAAGCTAAAGATATTCAATTATAAATTCAATGGTCATGATCATACCAATTAACAATTCATCTTTGCACTATAAGCCAAAGACATTTTTCAGTCACGATCATACCAATAATTTACCCATCTTTACACTCAAGTGAAAGAGAAATTCAACATCAGGGTTATAAAAATATTATATATGATAATAAAATCAATATAATCAACATATAGATTTAATCTCAAGAGTAATATTCATAAACCAACTATAATTTGGTCAGAAAAAGAAACCAATGTTATCGTAAATAGTAACTCGTGAATAGTAACTCATGAATAATAACTCATGAATAGTAACTCATGAATAGTAAACTCGACACAAAAAGGTAGAAATTCCACAATAAAATACATACCAATATTTCGGTATAATGATATTGAAAGAATAATATTTCTTAAGCTTATAAACAATTTATTTTAATTGTTTACACTTTACTAAATAATGCATTTAATCATCCTAAAATGTCAAACTCATAAGATTTCATCACCAATAACCAAAAACCCTCATCAAAAATCTGCATATACCTCATATAGGATTCTCAAGCCATAAAATCCTATTTTCTAATTTTTTTACTTCACAAAACATATTTAATTCATTTACTCATAACTAGACCATTTTCATGAAAAAATACCAAATCAGTTCCAAAAATATTTCTTTTCTGGAATTTAGCATAATATAGTCCCATAGTGAACATATATTTTTCTCAGAATTTTTAAAACTCATTTACTATTTTTCATATAGCCAAAACCGCCGAATATTTAGACATTTATCATAAATTGTACTTTTATCCAAAAATTCTGAAATTCACAGAGTACACTGATATTATATAGATATACTTCCAATAAAAATTTCCTCAATTTTGGAGTTAACCACAAGAAATTATAAGCGGTTACTTTTAAAATAGTCTTTTCTCATAAAATTCATAACTCTTAATCTATACATCCAAAAATTACTATTTTTGGACACAATCAAGAAAGCTCATCAAAATATCATTTTAAATTTTTCCAAAATTTTTGAAGGTCAGAAAAATTACGAAACTGAAAAACATAACAACCCTTAAAGTCCCTTACTATCCCTTACCTCAAAAGAGCAGTACTTCTGATCGGTATAAGGATGAAGAAAACTTGCACTGATGAATAGAAACTCACAAAATATCTAAATACTCACAAAATATACTCAATAATCTAGAGAGAGAAAGAGAGAAAACTTATGAATTCTGGTGTGATTTTCAATTCTAACTTAGCCCTCTATTTATAGGAAATTGTCAGCACGCCGAAGCAGACTTAACCTGTAACCTGATGGCTTTACCTGCTACTATTCCCACCCACCACATTTGAATAAAAATCTCAGCACATTTCTTCACCAACCAAGAGTGGGGCCCACCAATTCCAGAATTTTCTACCAAAATGATTAACTCCGAAAATTCAACAATTTCTGAACCAGTCATCTCGTAAAATTCATAACAAATTATACGTTCATTTTTAACGGTTCAAAATTTGTGGACATATATTCAACTTATATATGTATAACATATCAAAATTTTACCACGATCCAAAAGTCGGATTAAAAATTATAACACTCGCAAAATATCTCAAAAGCCCTAATTTGATTTTCAATACCTCCGTTTCGACAAAAATACAGATAAAACACCTCAACATTAACTCCTTCATTTTTAACCATAAAAATATATCCCTCATTTATATCCACATAAAATGAATATTTCCTTATCATATGAATCAATAATTAATTATTCACAGATAATATTACAGAATCACATTTATGACAACCAGGCCGTTCCCAGGAAAGAGGGGGCTTTCCAATAAGAATTTCTCCTTACTGGCGCGCAATTAGATGACCAAACCTCTCCTTAGACAGAACTTTCTAGACATTGCCAATAATGCTCTCTAACAATATTATTCAAATAATATGAATTATTGATCTGATAATAGAAAATACTATGCAGTGACAATTATTGAACAACAATAATATAAAATTTCAACGTAGCAATTATTGAATCAATAAAATAAAATATTGAACAGTAATTACTATAACAATTATTGAGTAGTGCCTTCTTACGTAAGAATCAATAATTTCAAAAATATTGTGCAATACCGTGTGCTACTGTGCAATAACACGTATTACTGTATTTTAACCACTGGGTATTCCAACAGTGTTAACGGTAACAACTACGCCGTTATTTGTAAAAACTCAAATTTGTCATTTTCTTCACCCGACAGTTATTCTGTTATGGGGCCCACAAATGGCTGCGCCGTCGTACGAATATTCCCTGACAGAAAGAATATTTCACGACCAAACGAATATTCCCCGACAACAATGATTATTTTATAACCACTTGTTTATTTTGAAAAATTTTCACATTTCACCCATAACTTTAATGTTTTATCAATTTAACCATTTACTGAATTGTAATTATAAGAAAAATTGAATACTTTTATTTCATAAAATTCGGGATTTTACATTTAGAATACAATTAACAATTAGGGTTTCATTTTAGTAAATTAGGGTTACTAATTTATAAATTAGGATTTCTAGAAATTAGAATTTCTAAATATTAATTAGGGTTTCACTAATTAACATTAAATTCTATAATACGTAACATAATTCATTTAACACAATTACATAATCGTTTATAATTCATACTTGAATTTCAAATTAGGGTTTTCAAATTTAGAAATTAGGTTTCCTAATTTAGTAATTAGGGTTCTCAATTAATTAGGGTTTCTAATTAATTAGGTTTCCAAATTTAGGATTTCTAGATATTAATTAGGGTTTCTCTAATTAATATTAAATTCTATAATACACCACATAAATCACATAACCTAGTTATATAACAACCTCGAACTCATAATCGAGTTCCAAATTAGGGTTTCCATTTATCAATAAGTTAATTATTTATTTAAGGTTTCTAATTTAAGAAATTAGGGTTTTAATTTATAATTAGGGTTTTCTCTTGATTATTAATAATTATAATTATCATGAATCACATAACATATTGCCTTAACAGATTTTAAAGTCTCATTTGACTTCGAAAATAGTGTTTGTCAGTAAAATTAGGATTTGGTCGTAATACCCGATAATTGACCAACCATTGCCAGTCCACAAAAATACAGTACATAATTATAGCACTGAAAAATCAAAATATAATATTATTATATTATTATTCTTATCCATTGATAAAAATCTAAAGTTAGGGTTTGGATTCCATATCTGATTATCTGAGTTATATACCATTAATAATTAAGTTAAAATAAATAACTTAATTATTCTAACATAAATTCATATAATAAAATAAATAATTATTATAATAATTCTAAAAATCATTTCATATGTTATTTAAATAATATATAATTATATTTTCATGGGAAATAATTAATAAAAATATTTTCACTATAAAATTAATTATCGAAAGAATAAAGTTTATAATAGTCAATAATTCTAAAATAAAAATTATTTGTAAACATTCATATAATAAATATATTTTTATCTATCACATAAATACATACACACATTATCTTGTGCAAATCCTCATCCTTAAATTAAAAAAAAATTATACGCAAAATTCCTGATTTATTTATATAGAAAATATCGGGTTATTACACCGACTATATTCTCATTTCCTACAGAGAACAATGAAAGCAAATAGTGAGCTCAACTAGCCCAGTAAGAAATATTATGACTAAGATAATGCAGAATAAATTATCGTTAGCCTTCAACAGTGTTAAACTGATAAAATACAATAAACATCAAGTTTAACTGCAGCGGAACAAGCAATCCATTAGAAGAGTCAAGTAGAGTATGATATCTACTATCTTCTATGATTTAAAGATTTATCATAAATTTTATCACTGAGACTCAGCTCAATAAATAGTATCACAACCATGAATTATCCATGCACTACGGGCCAAGGATATTTGTATTTTTACCAATGGTCATGATCATACCGAATAATCCATGGTCATTATCATACCAACAACTGTCCATCAATGCACTACGGGCCACTGAGGACTTTTACCACATCATTTGTAACATTACGGGTTATGATTATACCGATTGATTCCTGGTCATAATCATACCAATCAATAGTCCATCTATGCACGAAAGTCAAATATGACTTTCATCACAATATAAGCATGAGGATGATGACAATGATATAAGCATTAATCAAACGAATTAAAGGATAAATATTAAAGACTTTAAATTTATCTAGAATTTAAAAACATCCAAATTATCAACATGATACTGCTTTGTGGAGTAAAATTTAAGAATAATATTCATGTATCAAAAATAATTTGGATAGAAAAGAAATATATTTTTCGGGTGAATAGTATCCCGTGTACTCCCTATGAATAGTACTTCAGGAATAGTACCTCGTGAATAGTGCGCCGGCATGAAAAGTACCTCAAATATCCGAATGAATAATATTCGAGTGAATAGTAACCTATAAATAGTAACTCGTGAATAGTATTTCGACATGAAAAGATCAATAATTATCAAGAAAGCTCAGAATAATATTTTCATGAAAAGATACTGGATGAAGCGCAAATATCAAGGATATTCTACTAATTTCACGGAGTATAGAAGCAATACTTTAACAGAATGAGGATATAATCAAGAATACGAGACGAAATAATATTACTTACATACTACAGAGTATGGAAGAAAATATTATTCCTAAGAATACTGAACAAAATAATATCCCTTACAAATACGAAAGAAATAATACCCCTTACAAATATTGAACGAAAATAATATTCCTTACGAATATTGAACGAAAATAATATTCATACAAATACAAAAAATAATATCTCTTCAGAATATGAAATACATAATACCCCTTACGAATATTGACCGAAAATAATATTCCTTGTGAATATTGAATGGAAATAATATTCATACGAATACGAAAAATAATATCTCTTCAGAATATGAAATAAATAATACCCCTTACGACTGTTAAACGAAAATAATATTCCTGCGAATATTGAACGAAGATGATAATTCTTACGAATATTGAACGAAAATAATATTTATACGAATACGAAAAATAATATCTCTTCAGAATATGAAATAAATAATACCCCTTACCTCAGAAGAAGACTGGATACTGGAATAGTGAAGTAGCAAACTTCGCTTCTTCTTTCTCTCTATAACTTCAATTCTCTCTCTATAGCTTCTCTCTCTATAATTGCTCTTGTGAGACTTAGTGAATTGGTGAGAATAAAAGAAGAATGAGCTTCTATTTATAGGAAAATATAGTTTCAATAATTACACGTTTTGGAGCTCGAAATATTACAGTATAATACCTTCATCTTTTCCTTTATTTTTAATTTAGTCCTGCAAGTATTATCAAACTTACACCACCTCCCCTAATAGTACATCATGTGAATCAATAGTACACATATGTGAACAACTAGTTCTATACATGTGAAAAAAATAATTACAATATAGTACCTTCATCTATACCTCCATTTTTAATTTAGTCATGCAAGTATTATCAATCTTGCACCACCTCCCCTAATAGTACATGCATATGAATCAATAGTACACACATGTGAACACATAGTTATAAGCATGTGAATTAATAATAATTAATTGCTCATTTATCCGATTAATTACCCGATTGGTCAATATAACTTCCAGACATCAATTATTATCGAAAAAAATGTCGATTTCCACTAACACTAATAATTCCAACACAATGAAACTATCAATTTCATCTTTAATCAATACGAACTTATTCATCATTAATATTATAACTCACAATATTTAACAACCAGGTCGTTCCCAGGAAAGACGGGGCTTTTCGATATGAATTTTTCCTTATTGGCGCGCAATTAGGTGACCAAACCTCTCCTTGACAGAACTTCTAGACATTCTTAATATTACAAATAATAATATGAATAACTTTGTCGTCTCAATTATTGATTTAATAATATACAATATTATGCAGATGATATTGTGACAATAATTGAATCAATAATATGAGAGATATGATGCAGCAATTACTGTAGCAATAATTGAGTATAACTGAGTGACTTCTCACGTAAGCATCAATAATCAATACCGTGTGCTACTATGCAATCACGCATATTACTGTACTTTTACTACCGGGTAGTTCAACAGTTTTAACGGTAACACTTTCACCGTTATTTTTATAAAAATATAATTCTGTCATTTTCTAACTACGACAATACTTTTGTTGTGGGGTCTACCAATGATTGTGTCGTCGTACGAATATTCCCTGTTAAAATGAATATTTCCTGACACAACGAATATTTTATATCAAATTGCTTTCTTTGCAAAAATTTTAAATATCACCCTTAACTTTAATCTTTTATCAATTTAACCATTTACTAAATAGAATAATACTTATAGGAAAATTGAATATTTTTATTTCATAAAATTCGGGGTCTTACATATATACTTAATATACATGATAAGACCATTCCTAAATAACATATATAATGATGATTTTAGGAAATTAACGTTGTTTAAAAGTAATTAAACGAAGAACGTAAAGTGTGAGAATGTAAATCGTAAATCGTATTCAAGTTTAATGCGTGTCCTAATATTATACATTATGTAATAGATGTGCGTAATGCGTAAATGATAAGAAGTGAAGGTAAAACTTATGTATGTACTATACGGAGTCCGATGTCGGTAATCCGAGAAGAATTCATCTGAGTTAACGAATCAATTAGGGTTCAACTACTATTGTACTTAACCAATGGTTGTTGAGTTTTGGTTTAGTGACGTAAGAACGTTAATAAGCCGTAAGAAAGGATAAGTAACTCGAAACGGATATTATTAATGAAATAAATTTAGTTAAGTTATAGAAGAGAAAGAAGTTGATAAAAACAATGTGATTAGATTGTTTGGTAGCTAATTCCAGTGTACTATGTGAATATATCATGTAAAAACTGTAAAGACCAAGAACTGTTGAATTTTAATTGAAGACGCTTGAAGGCAAGTTCCTTGACGCTTGTCTAACCTTCGTGTTAGCCAAGTTTCTGTGATTCATGTTATAATATGCATGAATTGTTTTACGAAAGAGTCGATGCCAGTTTTAACTCAGCTAGACCAATCTTAAGAGTTTGATTGATTTATTTACAAGTCTTTTGATATAGTATTGATAACGCTATCATATGCCAATTGTTTGGTACGGATTCAAAGGTAAGCCTGAGTATGAATAAACAAAAATATTTTACATCGATTATTCGATGGGCACGTGAGGTTGCCAAAACTTAAACGTAGATACGTTTAACGAATGAGTGTTGATCAACATAGAGTACTATAGGTTGATCACCTAGAAGTGCTCATAAGACATATCGAAAAGACGGACTTAGTGCCAGGTTGTCCTTTTTCATGAATGAAAATCAAAGTCTTTTGACCAACTAGAATTCCTAAGTTACTATATGTACTTTGGAATGGTTTTATGAGAATGAAAAGTGTTATTCAATGTTTCATACTAGACTTGCTGAGTTAGTTATGCTCACTTCTTGCTTGAATTATATGATTGCAGCTAAGGCTGAGCGAACCGAGGGTTCTATTCAAGATAAAGGTAAAGCTAAGATGGATAAGTAGTTTATCCTGTAATAGACTAGTATATTTGTATGAATTATATTATGATAAATGAAGAATGTATTTGGTTACAGAACCTGGGAGAGGATTCATTACTATTGTAATAAGAATGTAGTAAATACAATCATTTTGATGTTGTTTTGATGGAATGAATGTATAGTTATGAGTACCGTGCAGCACCATATCTGTGGGTTGAAAGTACCCGGATTTAGGGGCATCACAGGTTGGTATCAGAGCATTAGGTTATAAAACTTAAGGGGGGAAGAACCTTAGACTAATAACCTCGTTAGTAAATGGGAAGTTAGAAGTAAATGAACTCTAGTGGAAATTGTTAATTGAGTATTGAGGAAACTCAGTACCGAAAGATTTAAAAGATGAAAATTAACCTTAAATAAACTAAATGTGAGTTATGCTTATATTATTGTGTATTATGTACTAATCAACATGTTATGTGTTATTGTAGATGTCCATTGATAGCTTCATGTATATGGATATACACGTGGTAAGTGAAGAGTCAGTAAACATGATAGAGCCAGTATCGGTGCCAGTGGCGGGGGTAACAATGGTGAACCTAGATGAGTCCGAACCAGATGAGGACTATCCAGATGGGGACATGGAAAACTTGGGATCGGCGTCATATTTCAATATGGTGGTCGATGTGGATGAGGATATAGAGGTAGCATCGTTTGATACAGTGGTACCTGCACTCGAGCCAACACCTCTAAAGGCAATGAGGGCATTGTATATGGCGGTGCTTGACCAGAATGTGCAACTGCGCATTATTGTGCAGAACCTAAGGGAGGAGGTTAGTGACCTCTATGAAGCCAAGGAGTCTACAGAAGCAGATTTTGAGATAGAGCATGATGAGAAGGTGCTCATGAATGAAAAGGCGATGGATTTTAAGAATGACGTCGTTGAGCTTAGTAAAGAACTGGGGGAGAGGAACTAGAAGACAGCACGGATATCTTACATCCATGAGAGTGCTCATGAGGATTTCAAGCTAAAAATTATTTGTTATTCCATTGAGTCGGGGCAAACTCGTCATACTATTAGTCGGGATATTGTGTCGATTCTCGCGAATCAGAAGCACGAGAATGCAATTATGCAGTATTAGTAGTAGATAGAGAAAGTCTAGATCAGTAAATATGTTGTGTAGTGACGTAAAACCCTCTTTTGTATAATTAAAGGGTAGTCTTTTTGTAAATCCCAATATTTATGAAATTCAATCGCGGGATAGAAATGCAATAGCTTTGGCTATGGAATCAATCCGTAAATTGTTCGAATTATGAAGAAGCATATTAATATAATGAGGTTTTTATTAAATGTGCTTTATTGTGGTATGAGTTGTTGTTTGACGAATAATAACTAAGTAAGTAAATAAATAATAATGAAACTTTATTTATTTAATCAGAAAAATGCCGCCAAGAAGAAGACAACGTAATCAAGAAGTTGAATCCATAATGATAACCAAGGGGGTCAGAACAACCCTATGCAGGAGTTTATTAATTTATTAACGGCTGCATTTAATCAAACCGGGGGTAGAGCACCGGTAGTCCCTAGGGTAGCCAGAATGACTACCTTTAAGGAATTTAAAAGTGTAGATCTGTCGGAGTTCAAAGGAACTACGAACCCAATTGAGGCCCAACATGGGTGAGAGAAATTGAGAAGGCGTTTGTAATTGCAAAGGTAGAGGAGGCGCAAAAGACTTCTTTTGCGACCTATATGATGAAAGGAGAAGCCAACTTCTGGTGGGAGGCTCACCAGGGTGGGGCTAGGACAGATGCTGTAACGTGGGAACAGTTTAAGAAGGTTTTCTTCGAGAACTATTTTCCTATAAGCATGCAGGGGGAGAATGAAGATTAAGTTCTTGGAACTTAAGCAAGGGGACATGACGGTTCCCCAGTATGTGGCCAAGTTCAATGAATAGGCAAGATTTGCTTGACATCAAGTGGACACCGAGGAGAGGAAGGCTCGTAGGTTTGAGCAGGGACTGAAACCCTGGCTATATAGTAGGATTTCGGTGTTTCAGGGTGTTTCGTATGGAACTATTCTGGATAAGGCAATTATTGCTGAGGGTGGTAGTGAGGCTTTAAGCCAATACCACAAAGAGAGAAAGAATAAGAGCAAAGGAGAGGGAGTATCCAAGGCGAAGGGAGCTAGTGGCAGTGGAAGTATGTCCAAGAGGAAGAGTTTTAACTCTGAGAATAGTACTAGAGTAAAACAAGGGGATCCTAAATGTAGGATCGAAGCATGGCAAAGTCATTGCGTATGCATCACGCCAGTTAAAGGATTATGAAAAGGTCTATCCTACTCATGATCTAGAATTAGCAGCATAAGTTTTTGCATTAAAAATATGGAGACACTATCTATACGGGGAGAAGTGTGAGATATACACGGACCATAAAAGTCTGAAATATATCTTCACACAGAAGGAGTTGAATATGAGGCAAAGAAGGTGGTTAGAATTGATAAAAGATTACGATTGTGATATCTTATATCATCCGGAGAAAGTAAACGTAGTGGTCGATGCATTAAGTAGGAAGGGTAGGGAAAAGCTATCAATGTTAACGACTTAGAATGAGTTAACAACGGAGATGGCAAGAATAGAGCTAGAAGTAAAATTACCGAGTGAATCGGTAGAGATGTTATTCACAATGGAGACTCAACCAACGATAGTGGAACTAGTTAAGGAAGTACAACTAAGTAATGAGGAGTGCGAACGAATAAAGAAGAGAATAGAGGATGAAGAGAAGACTAAGTATAACCTTGATAAAGAAGGATTACTTCGTTTTGAAGGAAGAATTTGGGTTCCAGATAATTCCGAGTTAAAAGAAGAGATAATGAGAGAGGCCTATAGTTTAAGGTACTCGATACATCCAGGTAGTACTAAGATGTATCAAGACCTTCGACAGAGCTTTTGGTGGCCAACCATGAAGAGAGAGATAGCAGAATATGTTAGTAAGTGCTTAACTTGTCAGAAAGTTAAGGCCGAACACCAACGACCGAGTGGATTATTGCAATCACTAGAGATTCTAGAATGGAAATGGGAGCATATCACGACGGACTTTGTGGTGGGACTTCTAACGACGAGGAAGGGATACGATGGGTAATAGTAGATCGTTTGACAAAAGCGACTCACTTTTTACCAATAGGAGTTAGGTATAACTTAGAGCAATTGGCTAAACTATATGTCAAAGAAATCATTTCAAGACATGGAGTATCTGTTTCGATTGTGTCTGATCGTGACCCACGATTCACATCGAATTTCTGGAGAAGTTTGCAAGAGCAACTGGGAACGCAATTGAGGTTGAGTACAGCTTATCATCCTCAGACGGATAGACAAAGTGAACGGACAATTCAAACGTTAGAAGATATGTTAAGATCTTGCGTTATGGATTTCAAGGGGAGTTGGGACGAACATCTGTCGTTGGTGAAATTTGCTTACAACAATAGTTTTCACGCTAATATAGGCATGCCGCCTTACGAAGTGTTATATGGGAGGAAGTGCAGAACTCCACTATGATGGGATGAAGTAGGTGAACATAGAATGTTGGGACCTGAGATGGTACAACAAATGACAGACATGGTAAAGTTAATACGTACTCGATTGGTAGCGGCTCAAGATAGACAAAAGAAGCATGCGGATCCTCGCCGTGAGAAAAGGGAGTTTGAGGTCGGTTCGTATGTCTTTCTAAAGGTGTCGCCTTGGAAAGAGAAGATACGTTTTGAAAAGAAAGGGAAGTTAAGTCCAAGGTTTATAGGACCTTTTGAAATTTTAAGAAGGGTAGGAGATGTAGCTTATGAAGTAGCTTTAGCTCTAGAGATGGAACGAATACATAATGTGTTTCATGTGTCAGTACTACGTCCTTATAAATCGGACTACAAACACGTAATAGAGTATAAGTCTATTCAAGTAGAAAAAGACTTAACGTATGAAGAACTTTCAATTCAGATTGTGGATAGGAAGGAACAAGTCTTAAGGAATAAGATAATACCTTCGATGACGGTAATTTGGAGGAACCACAATGCCGAAGAAGCAACGTGGGAACTCAAGAGTAAAATGAGAGAAAATTTTTCCTATTTGTTTACGTAATTGTATCGAGATTCTGGGGATAGAATCCTTATAAGGGGGAAGAATGTAACGCTCGAGAAAAATTAAATTTTATGTGAATTAAATTCTTATTTGATTATTTGAATTAAATGAATTTAATTGTTTATTTACGTGAGTAAACTGTTTAAAGGTCGTTCTATGACCTATAATGTGCGGATGTGGTTAGGATTCTGGCTATGTGCTAGGATTAATTGTTTTAAATTTCCAAGATGAAAATAAAAGTTTTTCGAGAAATTTTTATAAAAATACTATTCATCCGTTTCTGCTCGGGAATTAGTTATGAATTTCTGAGAAACGCGTAATGATAGAATTCTAAGACAAGATGGAATATCCAATAATATTTCAGTTATGGCAAACGAAGTTTTCACCTGCGGACTTAAAACCTAAGTGTTAGAAAAAGTGAGTTTCGAGAATTAAATGACTATGTATAAATATTATAGTTATTATACGTGAGAAGTACGAGTATGATACTAGTTATTATACGAGTATAGTATGAAGATTATTACGACGTATAATACGAATATCGTACGAATTATATATTCAAAGGCTCAGGGTCGGGGCCACAACACCCCCCAAGCCTATGAAACTCGCGTCGCAGCACCGGGACAAGGGATTGGCTACTGCTGATTCACGCCGCAGCGCCAATGGTATACTTGAAGCTGGCGCCGCAGCGCCGGTAAGAGAAAAAGTCTGACTTAATTGATTATTATCCCAACTATTTACATGATAACTATGGGGCATGTATATACTTAATATACATGATAAGACCATTCCTAAATAACATATATAATGATGACTTTAGGAAATTAACGTTGTTTAAAAGTAATTAAACAAAGAACGTAAAGTATGAGAATGTAAATCGTAAAGCGTATTCAAGTTTAATGCGCGTCCTAATATTATACATTATGTAATAGATGTGCGTAATACGTAAATGATAAGAAGTGAAGGTAAAACCTATGTATGTACTATACGGAGTTCGATGTCGGTAATCCGAGAGGAATTCATCTGAGTTAACGAATTAATTAGGGTTCAACTACTATTGTACTTAACCAATGGTTGTTGAGTGTTGGTTTAGTGACGTAAGAACGTTAATAAGCCGTAAGGAAAGATAAGTAACTCGAAACGGATATTATTAATGAAATAAATTTAATTAAGTTATAGAAGAGAAAGAAGTTGGTAAAAATAATGTGATTAGATTGTTTGGTAGCTAATTCCAGTGTGCTATGTGAATATATCATGTAGAAACTGTAAAGACCAAGAACTGTTGAATTTTAATTGAAGACGCTTGAAGGCAAGTTTCCTTAACGCTTGTCTAACCTTCGTGTTAGCCAAGTTTCTGTGATTCATGTTATAATATGAATGAATTATTTTACAAAAGAGTCGATGCCAGTTTTAACTCGACTAGACCAATCTTAAGAGTTTGATTGATTTATTTATAAGTCTTTTGATATAGTATTGATAACGCTATCCTATGCCAATTGTTTGGTACAGATTCAAAGGTAAGCATGAGTATGAATAAACGAAAGAATTTTACATCGATTATTCGATGGGCACGTGAGGTTGCCAAAACTTAAACGTAGATACGTTTAACGAATGATTGTTGATCAACATAGAGTACTATAGACTAATCACCTAGAAGTTCTTGTAAGATATATCGGACTTACGGACTTAGTGTCAGGTTGTCCTTTTTTATGAATGAAAATCAAAGGAGAATGTTCATGGTGTTTTGACCAACTCAGAATTCCTAAGTTACTATATGTACTTTGGAATGGTTTTGTGAGAATGAAAAGTGTTATTCAATGTTTCATAGTACTTCGTAGCTATTTGTTCAGTTAATGAAGAATAATCATATAATTCTCGACGTGGTACTTGTATTATATATTGCTAGACTTGCTGAGCTAGTTATGCTCACTTCTTACTTGAATTATATGATTGCAGCTAAGGCCGAGCGAACCGAGGGTTCTATTCAAGATAAAGGCAAAGCTAAGATGGATAAGTAGTTTATCATGTAATAGACTAGTATATTTGTATGAATTATACTATGATAAACGAATAATGTATTTGGTTATAGAACCTGGGAGAGGATTCATTACTATTGTAATAAGAATGTAGTAAATACAATCATTTTGATGTTGTTTCGACGGAATAAATGTATAGTTATGAGTACCGTGTAGCACTATATCTGTGGGTTGAAAGTACCCGAATTTGGGGGCGTCACATAACATGTGATTTCCCTTCAGGTCTGAAGACCGAAATTGGGACATTATTCCGTTGTTTCCCCTTTGCGTTTGGATGTTAGAATTCTGGTGCAAGTAAGCGTATATGAGACATGGACTCTTCAAAATGCATCAAGTACTTGTGCCAGATATTTGAGGTTTGGTGATGTTAGTGTAATGTGTAACATACTTCAAATATGTCACTAGCAATCATATCAATATAACAACTCGATGAGATTGTGCATTACAGTTTCTAAATATTTGTTAGTGCTTTAGAATGAAAGAGTTACCCATTTTTAACCCTATTGGTTACATTATAGACATTTTTATCAATAAATTAATATATATATATATATATACACACACACACACACACAACTGTTATATAATGTTCTGGAGTTTAGTGATCATATATTAATTCTATACTTGGATATGTATTTGCGCACAAAACGGTTACCCAACTCTATGTAACATATGTTATCAAAATTTGATCATCGCACAATAATCTACCATCTTCTTATTATATTTTAATTTATTAATTACATGTATAAATTTATTATTAACAATATAAATAATCCCGCCGCAACGCGCAGATTTTTATCTAGTTTAAACGTAAAACTTAAGTTTTTTTTCCTTCATAAACACAATAACAACGTGAAAAATAATATACAACTTTTCTATTATTTTATTTTCTATTATAAAAAGTTTTCATTCTCTTATTTCCTTCCCAAACTCGGAACAAAATGTTTGAGTCACCCAATTAATTGTGTATTTGAATATTCAAATTTTTTGTATAATAATAAAAAACTTCGGTGTATATGTTTTTTTTTTGACTATATACTAGTATTTCATAATTAATATTACTTTTTAGATAGTTAAAGACTTTCATAATTATATAATTTAAATTTAAATAAATTTAAATTAATTTTAAATTAAAAAGTATATCAAATTAACTTCTAAAAAATAAACTTACTCCTATACTTAAAATACAGGAGTTTTAGTTGGGGGTGATACTCTTGTTTTTTTTATTCAAAATAAATTTGGAACAATTACATATAATAGTACAATTTACTAAAATATTACAAAAAAAGTGCATAAACAAAATAATTATAAAAAGAGTGCATATGCAATATTTAATTACAAAAAAAGTGCAATCTTATCCCTTTTATTTAGTTGACTGATTTAATGTGTTATTGATAATGGCCATGTTTGTAGGGATTTAAATTTTCTCTCTCTCATCAACCTCCATATTCTTATCTAACAAATCAATGGAGTAACCGCCTTCTTCTTCCTCTTCGATCGTCGCCTTCTTCCTCCTCTGCCGCAGTCGCAGTCTTCTTCCTCACCTTCGCCCCCCGCCACTGCTCCACCGACAGCCGCCCCACCCTCGCCACTGCCACTACTCCTCCCGCCCCCGCCCCCGCCCCTGCCCCACACCCTCTCCTTCCCCTTCCTCCGCCTCCCTTCTCCTACCCCGCCCACGCCCACCACCTCCCTTCGCCTCCCACCGCCATCCCCCCTTTCTCCTCCTCCCGCCCCCCTTTCTCCACCCCACCCCACCCCACCCCCTCCCCCTCCCCTCCGCCTCCCCTCCCCTTCCTCTTCCTCTGCCTCCTCCTACACCCTTTCTCCTCCTCCCCCAAATCGATCCAAGGTGGCCGTCGGTGGAGGCCCCGCCACTGGCCGCGATGGAGGCCCCTCCACCACCCGTTGCTTCCCCTCCACCACTGGTCTGTTCTCCAATTCCAGCGGTAATCAAACTTTAATATGTTGGTAACCAAATAGGCATACCAAGGTAACCAAACCTTCATAACAAGGTAACCGAACCTTAATATAAAGGTTTCCTTGTTATGAAGGTTTGGTTACATTGGTATGAAGGGTTGGTTACCTTGGTATAAAGGTAACCAAATTTCATGTAGTTGGTTACCAAATCATTTGATAAGGTAACCAATTCAGTTTTATTAGCTTACTAATTTATTTTAGATGTGATGCAGTTGGTAACCAAATTTCATGTAGTTGGTTACCAAATCATTTGATAAGGTAACCAATTCAGTTTTATTAGCTTACTAATTTATTTTAGATGTGATGCAGTTGGTAACCAAATTTCATGTAGTTGGTTACCAAATCATTTGATAAGGTAACCAATTCAGTTTTATTAGCTTACTAATTTATTTTGAATGTGATGCAGTTGGTAACCAAAATTTATGCAGTTGGTTACTAAACCTTCCGATAAGGTAACCAATTTAGTTTTATTAGGTTACTAATTTATTTTAGATGTGATGCTGTTGCCGGTGGTGGTGGCGGCGGCGGCAGAGGTGGCGGCGAGAGGAGGATGATGAACATTAGCTCCTTCATAATTTTTAATTTTTAATTTTCTCATTTTGATTTGAATTTTGAAATATAGATTTGAAATTGTTGTTAGAGACAAAATATTTGAATTTGAATTATTAATTATGGTAGTTAGTTGTCCTTGATTTTAGATTTTTTTATTAATGTAAATTGTACTATTTTTATAATATGAGTCTTAATTATACTCTTTTTATAATTATTTAGTTGATGCACTTTTCTTGTAATTATTTTCTATTTGTTATATACTCATGTAAAGGATCCAATAAATTTCGGTAAAAGTATCAAGCCCAATATGTTTGTACTTTGGAGGGCTTCTCTGAAATATGGGCCAACCTAAACAAATGAGTCACATCAACTAACCCTAGATGAAGAGAGCATATCAGGTGCATAGGCTGGAGCGGTAATATACACATATGTAATCTATATATATATATATATATATATATATATATATATACACACACACACATCTATATCCCTGCTCTGCAAAATCTTAACCTCCTATATACAAACGAGAAAGAAGTAGAGGATATATATATACACTATCATTTCCTTGAAACCTTTAAACGGGGAGGATCTAAATGGCGGAGCAGGATGAAGAGGTTGTGGGTGCAGCGAGCGCCGCCCCTTCCGATCACAAGCGCAAGCACGAGGATTTGGAGCCCGATGCTCCCGAGCCACCGCAACTCGCCGTCGGTTTGAACGGGAATTCGGACTCGGAATCGCTGAAGAAAGCTGAGGGTGAGGAGGAAGACGATTCCGAGGCCAAACGACCTCGTTTGGAGGATAATCTTGATTTTCCAGGTATTACTATATTGGGTCTTTTATTTGCAAAAATGATTAATGGGTATGACTATTTGAACAAAAATGGTTGATGGGTATGATTAATTGTACCATCGAATACACTAGGAATTATTTTATCTTCTTTTATGGATTTTTTTTTATCATTTCTTAGTGATTTGATAACTCAAAAGGGATTATATAGTACCATAATCTATAAGCAAATGGTCTTAGAAATGAAAAAACAACAAGAGTAACCATATCCCTAAAGATTTATGTTTTATACGGAAATGTTGTCAAAATTTATTAGTTAATTGTATATGAGTATCTCGCCCTATATTTATATATAGTTAGGTAAGTTTTTGGGCAAATTCTGTTTCTATAGATATGGACAATTAGGTAATCCAACTCCCTCTGAAAAAATTACATTTAATAATCATTTTTTTTAGACTTTAGTTTGTATATTCAATATTGAAGCTTAAATTTTACTTGAATATGATTTCCTTTGGTACATATTTTAAATGGAATCTCATTTTCGAACTATGGAAATTTAGTGTCTGAATTGGGTATGGGGTAGTATTTATTTAATCAGCTCAATTTTTCTAAATATATAAATTTAAATATAAAAAGCTGTTATTACATGTAAATAGTTTGGTCTTAAAATCACATAATAAAATTATATCTTTATGCATAAACATATGACTTTCTTCTCCCAGAGCTCATCAAAAGGGAAAATGAAGAAGAGTAGGTTTTATTTATTTATTTTTTCAGAATTTATTCTATTAGAGTTCGATTCTAGGGATACATTTTATGCTAGGGGCCTGCGGAAGGAGTGGGGGCTAGGCGAAACTTACCTTGTTCATGTAGTGCCTTGATTAATTCTAACTTTTGCTGAGGAATAGACTCGAAACATAGTAAAGGGAGATGCCTCTACCTTTAAACTATCACCTTTTGTATATTTTTATGTATTTTTGCAATATTTAAATTTACATACAAAAAAATCATTAACGTATACTAATAGCTTTTTATCTTTCTTAAGATCACATTTTTATATCTTTTTGCATAAATGTACGACTCTCTTATTCCAAGAGCTCAACCAAATGAAAATGAAAAAGAACATATGAATATAAGATTTTATGCATATAAAGACAGACATTTATATATTGACTTAACTCTGTACAATATGTACGTAACACCAACATGTACATTTATGTTGTAGTAATATTTTTGTCGCATTTGGTTGCTAACAGCTACAGAGAATGGATACCAAGAAGAGAAGGCGGATAAGACCGAGGTTGATGCACAGCCATCTGTTGAAAGTAATACCCCTTTAGAAGATGCTCCACAACCAGCTGAAGATGCTATGAATAAGGTGAATGATGAAGAATTGGCTGCTGATGACCACCAGGATGAGGGCACGCAACAACCATCTGGTGAGAATTTTCAATTGGAAAATGCTCAGGAAGAACATTCTAAAGCGGAACTTCTGGGACCGCCTGAAGAACTTCAGGACCCCCCTGCAAACGTTCCTCAACAGGGGGATGTCTTCTCCACTGAGCAGCAAGACACATCCAATGGTAAAACTGTGACTCGTAAAATGGAGGTCCCGAATACTAAGGTGAAGTTGCTAACTATTTATCGTGTTAAGGTCAATTTTTTTTATAGGTGTTTCTTATCAGACCACGGTAATGGTTATAAAAATGTTATCCACTATTTTTGACACCTGATATGCTATTGCTAAAAGTGGTTTAGGTTAACAACCAACTGTCTAACTTATGATCTCTAACTAGATCTGATATACCAATACTAAGCACAACTAGAAATTCAACCTTACATCAGCATATTACAATAGTATTCGAAGGTAATGAATTAGTATGTGGTGACTCTCCTATGTGGTTCTCTTTCTGAGCTTGTGTTCTTCAAGCTTGTTCTTCGTCACTTATTCTTCATCTGATATCTGAAGTGTCTTATTTATACTTACAGATTTTAGAATACATTTGTTTAAGAGAATATGGGAGATTTTGGTGAACATTGGGACGTGTTCAATGGCTAGGATCAAACTTATTTTAATCTTTTATTGTGAATATTTGAGAAGCATTGGTATTGGTTTTCATCTATTTGGAATAACTTTGACCATTACCTTTGTTTCCTTTCATTCTGCCTGATGGCTCTTCCATTTTGAGTTATATAGATTCCGTTACTCTCGCTGGGTGATTGTGACATTTTGTCTGTTTAGTGTTTGTCTTCCTTGTCTTTCTCCAGTCAACTCGATTCCTCCTAGGTTCTTTTTGAAAAATTCCATCATCTGACTTTCAAGGTGGCAAGTTTTGATTGGCTTTCACACTCCAATGACCGTTGGGTACACTTGGTGTTACTTCAATTATACTTGAGTAACTTGACTCAATATGATGACTTTGAATAGTTGTGCGACTCCTCTGGAACCTGTCAGACATGTAACAAGTTTTCTTAGTGTGCAGATCAAATGAAAGTCATTAATTAATTATCAAAATTAAGGTGAATACAACACAGGATACCTTAAGTGCAACATGAGCTTCTTATGCAAATCCTAATGACTCAGTTTATTATCATGTCTAGCGCATTTGATCAAATTGAACGACTACCCTCTTATTGTTTTCTCAATGGATCTTGTTAATTTAATATTGTTATGGGAATTATGGGGCAGGTTGGGGTTCTCATTGGCAAGGCTGGGGATACTATTAGGTACCTCCAATTCAATTCAGGTGCAAGGATTCAAATCACAAGGGATGCTGAGGCTGATCCTCACGCAGGCACCAGGCCTGTTGAATTGATAGGGACGCTGGAGAATATAAACAAGGCTGAGAAACTGATCAAAGATGTAATAGCTGAGGTATTTTTTGGGTCTTTGTATCTTTCTCTTGCTCTACCAATCTCCTGTACTCATAACCCTACTTTTCTGTTTTGTCAAGTTATATGTCTGTTTGCCTCTTCTGAGGCTCTGGAGTTGCAGCTAGGCTAAATTTTATTTTGTGCAGGCTGATGCCGGGGGTTCCCCTTCTCTTGTGGCTAGGGGCTTCAGTACAGTTCAAACTGCTGGAGCTGGAGAACAAATTCAGATACAAGTTCCAAACGAGAAGGTGACATTTTTCTCTTTCTATGTTTGCTATTGTCTCTCCCTCTCCTCTGCTCCATCCCTGTCCTTTCCCCTACAGTTATTAATTTTTTTTTACTATTGTAGGTTGGCTTAATCATTGGCAAAGGTGGAGAAACAATTAAACATCTTCAGACGAGATCAGGGGCACGCATTCAGGTAGGTGATGTTGTATGGCTCTCTACTCAGATATAGGTGAAGAGAGCATATTAAAGCTAACAGAATTTAAGTAGGGCGATAGGTATCGCTATAAGTATTGACATTTACTTGTTATTTAGTTGATACCACAACATCTTCCTGAAGGAGACCAGTCAAAAGAAAGGACAGTGCGAGTGACTGGCAATAAGAAACAGATTGAGATGGCAAGAGAAATGATAAAGGAAGTCATGGATCAGGTTCGTTTTTACCTTTCACCTCTTAGTTTGGATTAGCAGTAATAGGTGTCAATTGGTACTGCAATTAGTTTGATCTGTTAACTTGTCATTAATTGATTGTGAAGGCATCCGAGTTATCTTTTTATGTATCGAGTGTGTAGCTTTTATGCTTGATCTGCTGAATTTCTGTAGGAAGATGTTTTTAATCTGTTTTCTCTATTATGCTTTCTCAAAATTACTCTATGCTCTATACTGCTTTATATGCTCTT
The DNA here is from genome assembly GCA_016801055.1 of Panax notoginseng. Lineage (NCBI taxonomy): Eukaryota > Viridiplantae > Streptophyta > Magnoliopsida > Apiales > Araliaceae > Panax > Panax notoginseng. Next base: position 208,967,668 of record CM029013.1, on the reverse strand, counting down.
ATCGGATAATTTTTTAGTGCCCTGAGATTCTATTTATAATAATTGAGGATCTTTGATTGGATGACAGACGACAGATGACAGATGCCATGCATGTATTTAATTTTAAACAAAGGAAACCGTGGATAGTTTTACGATCACCTGTTCTTATTATTAGGTTCTTTATCATTATTCTCTAGAACTAGTCATTTGTAACAAGTTTATGTTATATATACCGTCATTGCATGTCACATTGTCTAACCTGCTAAGTGATTGGTTTCATCATTTGTAAGTTATATATACCGTCATTGCATGTCACATTGTCTAACCTGCTAAGTGATTGGTTTCATCCATTTAACTGACTTCTTAAACCAATTTTCTAGCATGCATGGTCTTGTATGTTTCCTCGTTAAGATTTGTTCCATCGTCAGGATACTGTCTTTGCTAAAAAAGTTTATTAGTTGTAATTCTTCTGATGACTAGATAGACAATCATTTTAGCTGTAGAGTACTAATTAGGGAGATCAACAAATTCTATATTGTCATTAGTAACAATAATATCCTACAGCTTGTTTTTCTAGGCATACAAGTTCTAATGATCTCTGGATTAATATTGGGTGATGCTTCCATATGCAAAGACCTATGGATTAATATTTATCCAATAAATCTTTTTACTTTAAATACGTTATTTCCTTGAGTTGATGGGGTTTAGTTCATTGACCAGCTCTTCTATGTGCCATCCTGCCATAGCAATAAATAAATTTAACACCTATGATATCACTCCTGTAGATTATTGCATTTTATATCCTGCTTCGTGAAGAGACCTATCTATCGTTAGAAAGAAGTATATGCTATAGATATACGATGGAGTGAGAGTTTGATTACTTGGTATCATTCGTAAGAGTTTTGGATTTGATGTTTGAACCATGCCAAGGTCACTTGAATGCAGTTAGGCAGCTCTTATATTCAAATAAGATTTCGGATGCCATGATTTATTTTTGTTGAAGTTGCCGATTTCGAGTTGGTTGGCTTTAAAAATGCAGATTTGGCCTTTTCATTTCACATGGGGTCGGCATTGCTTTCTTGGTGTAGCAATAGACAACCTCTATTCACTCTCATCCACTGACGAGAGGTATCACGAGTTAAACATCGCTGTTGCAGGATGTAAATAGTTGGTAAGATTGCTTCAAGACTTCCAAGACTAAAAATAATAGTAGCAGTTAGAATCTATTATGTTAACCCTAGTGCTTTATGGCATCCCCTTCTTTTTATGCGTAAGACGTGTTGGACAAAAGTCATGCATGGTGAAGTAATTTTCTTTGAACCTTTTTCATAAGGTCCCAGTTTCCCATATCTGATGTGATGCTATCTTGAACAAATAGTACTTGCTCTTTATATCAGTTGTGTAAGGGAACAAGTGTTAATAACTCAGATGTTTTGATACCAGCATTTTTATACAATGAATTGCCTGAATTGTTTTCTATGTTGAAACATTTAGCTCCTTTCCCATGACCTAGGATTGGCATTTTTTGGTCCTAACTCATAAGAATGTTGAAGCTTACATTGATCAATTGATCTCTCCATGTTGGTTATAACTGATTATCAGCTGTTCCTGAATTTATTATTCACATGTATTTGATTTTGTCAAAATCAATCACTTTCTGAACCGGATTTGTTGTGGTGATAATTGTTTTGTTGATCGTAATCCAAGCAATAGCTTATCAATAAATAAGAATAAATAAAATCAGATATATATTATAAGAGCATTAACAACAGTTTTCCTAATTAACTCTTTATTCCCAATTTTAAAGAATGCATCAACAAATCATTATCCAACAGTTTTTTTATCTTTATTTGACTCTCTATTTTAATCCCTATATAGGATTTTATTCCCCAAAGTGAGGGAGTCAAAAGATCATTCTCTATGTATACAAAATGACATTTCACACCCTTATTTAAGTGGACAACTCATCAATCATACACATCTTGACATTTTTTTACTACTTTATTTTCAAATTATAAACTTAATATTGACTTATATTTTAAAAATTAATTTTAAACATATTCAAATTTAAAACTGATATAAATTTATTTAATTTATGTCAATATAATTAAAAATATTATAAACGTAATGATAATTATAAAATTTATTATTTTAAAAATTTAAATGAATCATATGAAATTTAAATTTAAAAATATTACAAATTAACTTTTTAAAAGTTAATATTAATTTTATGTACATTTGCAATTACAATCCATTCAATACTCACTTTATAAATTACTTAAAATTTAAAATAAAATAAACATTATTTTACAGTAAAATATAATTGATAAATTATATTCTCTTTTATAAATTATAAGATTATTATTAATATGATATTTTGACTATTGAAAATTTTAACTTTTAACTTTTAAAATTTATTATTTAAGGAATCAATATAAGGAACCTGTTGGGTACATAGTGAAAAAATTGAATCTCTATTTTGCAAATGATCCAATAATACTGCAGAGTAGGGATAATGATAAGGAATCTGCTATGAATGCTCTAAAGGGGGAGCAGTGTCTTTGGTCTCTTGGTGTCCTCACTTTATAATCTCAATTATTTCAACTTTTTTTTAACTTAAAAATTATAGGTTCATTGTTATTAATGTAATTTAAGATTCCTCTATTTTTCTCTCAACTACTCCCACTTTCTACTTCCATTTATCCACTTACTATTTTTTTTATCTTCCTCTCTCTTGTATCCCAAGTTTCTTCCATTGCTTAACTTTTTATTTTATTACCTTTGTTTAGAAAGGGAGAGGGAAGAAAATAACAGTCTCTCTTGTAATTGTGTAAAATCTCTCTTTATAAGCCTCGCATAAAAAGAAAACAAACTTCACATAAAAGGAATAATAAATTCACCTAAGAAAGATCGAACCTGAGACTAAAGGTCAGGGTACTTCATTCTTAATCACAAGCCTAAGGCCTCATTGGCTTTAATTTGGTGGGACGAATGTTTTTTTTTCTTAATTGCGCGCACGTACAAAATAATTTTTTTTTCTTAATCACAAGCCTAAGGCCTCATTGGCTGTTTGAACAAAATAAAATATAAAATTTTAATATTATCCTCTGTTCTAAAAATCGGCCTAGGCGGCCGCCTAGGCGCTAGGCGGGGGCCTCGCGCCGCGCCGCGCCTAAGGCCAAATCGGTGAAAAAAGCGGGCTAGGCGGGAAAGGCGGGGTCTAGGCGGAGTTTTTTATTTTATTTTAAATTACTATCAAAATCAAATCTTGATATATTTATTTTTTTAATGATTTACCATATTCTTAATGCAAGTTGTAGCATATTAAATCATAACAAGAAGTGAACAAGATCAAGTCAAAATGGATAATATCAAATGTCTCATTCAATAAACTTCACACTAATTTTTAAAAATAACATTTATTTAAATTTTCGAGAGAGAAGAAGTACGTATATAATTATATATATGAAGATATCAAGATACTTCTTACTAGTTACTGCTTACTAGTAACTACTTACTAGTAATACTAATTCTATAATTTAATTATTTCAAGTAATAGATATATATAAATCTTACTACTTAAGTGCAATTACTACTAATTATATAATTTAATTATTATCTTTATTATAGATTATTTTGCTTTATATTATTGTTTTGTTAGAATAATGTAAAATAAAATATTAAAATTGTCTTAATATAAAAAATCCCACCTAGGCGCTAGGCCCCCGCTGGCCGCCCGACTCCCGCCTAGCGCCTTTTAGAACATTGATATTATCTTTCTAAAATTCATGAATAATATAAAAGATAAAACAAAAATTCCACTCTTTAAAAAGATTGTTAAAAAAACGGAATGTATGTATATATGTGTATGTACACGTGTGTGCATGCATGCCACTTTTATTGCGAGTAGACGCATCAATTCATTATTTATATATCTATATTATTAAGGGAAAGCAAAAAGTTAGTTATTTTTGGACTCTTTGGTCTCTCGCAATAAGAATATTTTTTTGGACTCCTTGGTTTCCGTGACCCCTAATTTTTAGAATAGTTATCATATATTGAAAAAGAAAACTACCTGGCAATTTTTAAATTTATGTGGATGTTACTTTAACTGTATTTATCTATTTTCCCTTATATTATGTTTTTGAAGATCAATAAATGTATTTTAAAAATAATTTACTATCACACACATCGCGTGTGTGTGCATACTCGTCAACTTTAAAGTCAATTAAACCTAACGAGTCCCTACTGGCAAATAGTTTTGCATAATGCTCCTGTCTTCCTTTAGTTCAATTTTTCCTTAACATTGTGTTTGGTTCCATGCTGGATACAACTTCAGAGCAGATGCTGAAATGGATTAGGGATATATGTATTACACTGGGAAAAATGTTTAGGGACACCACACATTCGTACCTTATTAAGCCTGAACAAATGATGACTGCACATTACATAGATACCACTCAAACTCTGTGTAGTGCGCTTGGAGTCTTTTTCAGGTATGAATTAGTAATAATTTTCTGACAGTTCTAGTATTGCTACAGTTTTAAATTATTGGGGAACCTTGATGATGACATGTATGAAGTAAATGGAACTGGAGGAATTTTCTGCTTTTTGTGCATAGAGCAGGGGACTATAGGCCTGTTAGGTTACCTTTTTTGTTCCAAGTTTCCATATTCAGTTTTGTTAATGTTTGGTTATCATTGTTAAAAATATTTTGATGCAAAAGGGATTTATGGATAAAAAGGATAAAGTAATTTATTTATATCTGTACTGCAAAACAATATCTATTACATTAAACTTTAGTGTATTATCTAAATATTTAAGGCTATCACAGTCTAGTAAACAACAGAAAATCTGGTACTCAGAAATATTTTGTGATGATAGAAAATGGATTTTTGAGAAAATCAAAGCAAATTTGATAATGTTATCCAGAAAAGCCCCAGTTATTGGTGTGTTCCCAAGGGCAAGCATTAGCCTCGTTCTTGAACAGGAAATGAAACATTTTTTCTTTGTCTGGCTGAGAAAGCGAGATGTAGCATTGTAATTTGAGTCTGCATTATTTCTTGTGGAAGGGTGAGAGTGATATATGTAGTCTAGTTTTGTAATTGTATTGTTTTGATTACTGTTCTAAAGAAAGATCACCTTTTTTGGTAGTTTTTTCCCTATTCATTTTTGAATAATCTTCTCCATGTTGTCATGGACATTACACTATGTGGCTGCATGATATCATACAATTTGAGTATGTCAGCAATGTTTGATTGTTATGTATTGATTGATTTCATCCCTTGGCTAATTCCTCCTTTTTTAGTTGATTGTGTATGGTTTATCTTGCCAGTTTAACTTCCCATTGTTATTTAACTGCTACTTCATAGCGAAGATGACATCCATTCACCTGTCCATTTGTTTTAGCAGAAGATATAGATACCTGGAACAGCCCTTTTTTTCTTCTTGTACTTTAAATTGATATTAACTATCTTCTTCTTCATGAATGAATTTGACTAAAAGGATGCTAACTTAAGTCTTCTTTCGTGGTTTGATTTGTTTAGCCTGTAAGGCAGTCACCTATTTCTAGTGGTTACAATCAGCAGGCTTTTCGCCCTCGTGGGACTGCTGCTCCTCAATGGGGGCCCCGGGGTCCTCACCCTGCACATCAAACTGGCTATGACTATCAGCAACGAGGATCCTACCAATCTCAGAATCTACAATATGCAGCACAGGCATACAGTAATTATCCTCCACAACAACTGGCTCCAAGAAGCAACTTCGGTTGGGAGCAAAGGCCTCAAACGACAATGCAGGGGCCGCCTCCACATAGTGGTTATGATTACTATGGTAGGCAAGGTAGCCATGCCGCTGATGCTTCTAATCATATTCATGCTCCAGGTCCTTCACCTGCAATGGGTCCACCCCATTCGCAGGCAAATTATAATTATGGGCAGCCACAAGGTCTGGATTATGGACAGCCATCTCCTTATTCCCAGGCTGCTCCTCCACCTGCTCAGAGCTATGGTCATGGGTACAATGAAACAAAATATGAAAACCAGGTTGCCATACATAATCCATATGGAGGGAATGGTGCTGTTCAGCAGTCTGCTTACCCTCAAGGTACTACTCAACCAGGCAATGGTCTGCAGGAGCATTATGGAAAACCGCCATCATATGGCATGCCACCACAAGGACCCCATGCCCAATCTTATGGCCAGCCTAGGGCTACTCAACCTGGAGATATGCCATATCAAGGTCCTATTTCATCAACACAATCTTATGGTCAGCCTGGATCAGCTCAACAGCCTTACCCTTACGGCTCTAGTGGACAAATGCAGCAAAATTGTCCTCCATATGGTTCTGCGCCTTCTGCTGATGGATACAATCATCCTGCACCTGCCACAGCATCTACACCTGGTTATCCTCAGCAAGGTGGCCAGCCTGTGTCTGGATATGGTCAGCCTAGTGGACAGCAGGCTCCTGGTTATGCTCAGTATCCAGCTTCACAACAAGTTTATACCGAACAGGCAGCCCCAAACAATGCAGCTTATGGTTATCAAGGGACTGCTGATCCTGCTTATAATGTTGGTCCTGGTGCGGCTTATGGTGCGCCACCCTCTGGGCAGCCTGCTTACTCTCAAGCAGCTCCAACCCAACAGGGCTATGATCAGTCGTTCCCACAATCAGGTGGTTATGCAACTGTACCAGCTGGTTATGGGAAAAGTTCATCACCCCAGCCTGGTTATCCTCAGTATGATGCCAGTCAAATTTATGGTGCTCAACGTTGAGATTTTTAATAATGTTCTTATTAGTTGATGAAACCAATAGCACATTAGATTTTAATTCGACTGTTCTGATTGTAGCGGGAGATCTTAGATATGTATCCTGTCTTTAAGATTACTAGTATTTGATTTTACTATTGAACTTGTATGAATCTTTCTTACCTTGGAAAATTTTAGCCCATTTGCATGTTTGAATGGAAATTAAAATCCCAAATGCTGCGAATAGATTGAAGGGATGAGGAATGGAATGGAATGGCCTATTCCAACGGGAATTTTTTTTTGTTTGGTTATTCATTCTGCGGGAATCGACCATTTTGATGGAATTCTAGTTACTTGATTTTCTTTCCATAGGCGGTGGGTGGTGGAATGGGATCATTCCTGACATTCTGCCTTAACGCTTCATATTGCCTATATATATTAAAAGATTGTATTGCTGTTCATGGGAAAAGTATTCCAAGTCTTTGAAGTAGAAACCTTGTTGGTACTAGCTGGTAGTGTTAGACGGGAATTTGTTTCCTCAAAATTCAAAAGGTTGATAATACTTGGCTGATTCGAAGGTTGATAATACTTGGCTGATTCGAGTAGTTTTCCAACACTCTTGCTTTCTTTTTAGTTTAGGGGAAAAGATAGATAAATTGATTGACGATTGTATTTAAAAAAAAAAATTAAATTGAAAAACACCACTAGTTAAAAAATAACAATTGCTTCTAACACAAATTTAAAAAAAAAAAATATTTTGTGACTTTATGTACATATTTTTTAACTACTAGTCATAACTTTTTTAATGAATATGTAATACGTAAGATCACGTAGCAACAGCCCAAGCAGTACACTACAAGAACATCATTCATCTCACACAAGCCAACAAGAGACCGGACCTGGAACCAGTTCCATACACACTCAAGCCTAAGACCCCAGATTTGGACTTCAACATGCCGAAATGGAATGATCTTTTGCTAATAATTAATCACTGCATTCGCGAGTTTGGAAGGATGAGATGAGAAGGAAAATATAGAGGGGAAGGGATGAGAAAAGATGGGAAGGGATTTTAATTTTCTCGTCATGTTTATGAGTTTTAGAAAGGAAGGGAAATGATAAGATTTTTATTATATTTTTCTTATTTGTGAGTTTAGGAGGAGGGAAGGGAATGAAAAATAATTTTGTTTTTAAGCTACACTGACTATATTACCCTTATATATTTAAATATTGTTAACGCCAAGATCCGTCCACGCGCTCCAATAACCAAAGCGCGTTCAATCCTGCACAGGAACATGTAAACACCAAAAGCTTGTCGGCCTGGGCCGCCGAGGAATAACTCCGGTGTGAGAATAAGTACAGACTGATATAAGGTTAACAATGGAGGCTTAATGTTCTAGTGCTAGAAAGTAATAATTTGCAAGTACCTTAGAATCAAGAAAAAACCTTGTATTTATAGTGTTCTCACCACTTGCATGAAATCCTTCTCCGAACCAGATCAAGGTTCCCACCCAACCAGTAGTTCCTTAATAAGATTGCACCAAATCTCCTATAATTAGGGAAGTTGGTTCAAACTCCAATACCTATTTCTATATCTAGAAACCAAATATAATTAGGAACCTTAATCCACAAGTCCCCCGTCTACCAAAACAGCCCCTTATCCAAGCCCACGTAAATATCAAGTGGAAAACAACCCACTACATATCCTAGGTGTAAACACTCGAAATTTCATTTTTCTGTTACTAACTATGCAGGAGGACAAAAACGCATTTTTCATACTCCAGAGATAACCCTGGAGGACCGCAACATCAATTCCAACCCCGGAGATAGCTCCAGGAGATCCAGCTTCCAACCCTGGAGATTACCCCGGGAAAGTCAGTTCCAACCCCGGAGATAACTCTGGGAGATCCAGTTTAATGCCCGGAGTCAACCCCGGGAGGTCAAGCCAACCTCAGAGATAATCCTGAGGACATTCAGAGTCAACAACATGACAATCTCAAAGATAACCCTGGGAAAAGACTGCTACAACTGCGCCAAAGTCAGAAACAACCCCGAGAGGGTCAAAATGGTCATTTTGCCAACTTAAACTCAACTCAAATCAACTCATTTCAACTCAAACTTCCTCAAAAGAAGTCCCACAAGAACCATATCTTAACTTCTGAGCGCAAACTACGCAAAAACAGCTCAACAGACTACCTGACGGAGATCTGAAAATGCTATTTCGGTCATGGACCCATCTTCCCAGAATCAAAAAAGAACAAATCCTATGTCATTGCGTATCTCTCGGAAAGATCTTTCCGGAATGGTATGACACTCTTTCATCGAACTCCCGGATTAAAAATTCTGAAGGTTCGAGCGAACTGCAGGTTGTCCGAGTGCACGTACTTCGAGACAGCGGGACCCACATGGCCCGGGGCACCCCGGGTAGTTGTAGGTAGACCCGCGGCTTCCGCAGGTACACCTGCGGCTTCCCCCTCTATAAATAGAGGGCTTGGGGTGGCCATTTTTAAGAGGGAAAAGGCGAGGAAGCCCTGTCCATTTTGCTCTGTACACACTATAAACTGAGTGCTTTCTCATTCCAAACACTTGTGAGCTTGTACTTTGCTACATTTTATAGGTGGAAATAGAGTGTTCATTCATTTAAAACTATTTGAAGTCTTCTTGGCAGCCCACTGTAAGCCTTCTCACATTTCTCAAAGCCTTTCTCCACTTTTGCTCACACACATGTATTCACGTTGAGAGTCGTGTTGTGTGTGTATGTCGGGACCGTCGGTCCGTGACTTTTATTGCTTATATATATATATATATATATATATATATATATATATACATTTAATCCCGCATGGAGTTTACTTCGTGGCGGTTGATCGTCTTTATATATATATATATATATATATATATATATATATATATATATTATATTTAGTCCTGCCTGGAGTTTACTTCGTAGCGGTTGATCGTCTTTATATATATATATATTTACATTTAGTCCAGACTGAAGTTTACTTCGTGACGGTTGATTGTCTTTATATATATATATATATATTTACATTTAGTCCCACCTGGAGTTTACTTCGTGGCGGTTGATCGTTCATATATATATATATATATATATATATATATATATACAGCTTTTATATATATAGCTGTTTATAGCTTTCTTACATACTGCATCATCAAGTGAGCCTAAGAATCATGTGATCACATATTCAGTTCCTGAATCTAGATTCGGTTCCCGTGATGGACATTTTCAGCTGTAACCAGCTTGTAAATTATTCATGGTGTTTGAATTTCCTTAGACGGCTCTCATGCCCACAAGGAGTTCGGCACTGCTATGTATCTTATTTTTGAGAATTTTCTCGAAGATGCTTCACATCCCGAAAATAAAAGCAATTCAGCCGAACACATAATAAAATAGATGTATCAAAAGCCTCAATTACTATTGAGTACAAGGGTTTGAAAAAACCTGTTTTACAAAACATCACTGCCATATCTCGTTAAAACTGAACTTTTATACAAAATTCAAACCCTTTGTATATAGGTTCAAACGAGGCATAGCACTACTTCCAGACAACTGCACATAGACCTACACACACACACACACATTCAGATAAATGTTTAAAATGAAAATTAGCGATCACCTTGTTACCACGGATGTCGGGGGTGCCTAACACCTTTCCCTTGCATAACCAAGCCCTCGGACCCTAATGAATCTCGGTTTCACAGACCAGTTAAGCAGTGTCATATCACTCGGTCTATGTGCAAACTTTTTCTCGATTGAGTTGGTGCATCCATTTAAAAATACCAATTGACAACTCTTACAGTCAAATCGTCGACATATACACGTCGGACCTTTTTACAACTTATTTTTTCAAACAAATCTCACCTAACATGAGAACACCAAAAAACAAGATTAGAAAAGGGACAAATAAAAATTTCGACGTCGACAAGTGGCGACTCTGCTGGGGACATCCAGTAGGAGGGCTTAAGTAGCTATTAAAGCTTTTAAAAACATATATATGCTTGTGTGTGGATGTTTCATTTACATTTGAATGAATGTGTACTAATGCATTTACTTACTGCACTTAGTGCTTCGCACTATATCTGCCTGTGATATTAGTGCTTCGTACACACATCATTTCCATACGGTGAGATGCATTGTATGTGAATGTATGTAGAGTGGTCCCTCCATCAAGAGGCTATTCTGTCGGTGTTTGATTACTGGACTCGTAGGGAGACTAATTCTAACGAGGCTCAGGAAAGGCACCACCCAGATTCGCTCCAGTTGAAAGACCTGATTAACTTCCCGTCAAGTAAATTACAATGATATGGGAACCTTCATGCCAAAAAGCCGCGAGAGTAGCCTAAGATAGGTCAGCATCTGATAAACCAAACGCGGAGGGAAGTCTCTTTATACCTTCCCATTTCAAATTACTTATAAATTTAATTACTTGTAATTTCATTTCCATGTCAATCTCAATGTAATGGAAAATATGAAGGAATATGTGTATATGCATTACCTTTTACATCAAAACCTGACATGCTATTTTGTCATTTAAAACTAACATCCATTTTATAGGATAATACTCCTAAAACGGACACATTACATAGCATGTAACATTTCCATATTTCCTAAGACTAAACTACATAAGTTTTTTTGCAGGGAAGCAATTGATCCCGTTGCCCATTCAAAATCCAAAAAGGCACTAAGCCCACTGTCAGACATGGCTACAAGTGCCCAACCTAATCCTACTCCTGTTTCCCGCGAGGAGTTCGAAGGATTAAGGAATCAAATAGCAGAATTGACTGTCTTTCTAAAAGAACAAAGTAAAAACACTCGGGCTCAGACAATGCCTACTCAATCAGAGTCATTTACTCAAGGGGCAGTCAGGATATTAACAGAAAGATGGAAACCCAGATACCTAAACCTCATTCCAATAAAGGAACTAACAAAACCCCTGAAATCACAAAACTCAGGGATGATCGAGAAACTAGGGATATAAGAAAGAAAGTCCAACAAATGGAGGAAACCATCTGATCAATCAAAGGGACTGGAAACTATGGAAGTGTCACCTATTCAGATCTCTGTATATTCCCAGGGGCTCGATATCCTAACAAATTCAAAATTCTAGAGTTTAAAAAGTACAATGGGGCAGGCGATCCCTATACGCACCTAAAAGTGTACATTGGCGAACTTGGGTCTTATGTAGAAGATGAAAGCCTCAGAATGCAACTTTTTCAAAAGAGTCTCAGTGGAGAGGCTAAAGCCTGGTATGCACGACTTGACAATGCCAAAATCCACAACTGGGAAGAATTGGCCCACACCTTTCTCAATTAATACAGTTTTTAGTCACAAATGGCACCGAATCAATACCAAGTAACTAAAGTCAAAAAACAAAGTACTGAGTCTTTCTGAGAGTATGCCCAAAGGTGGAGACGTCTGGCAGCGCAAGTCATTCCATCAATGATAGAAACTGAAATGGTGATGACTTTCATAGACATTTAAGAGGCGCCTTACTATGAGAGAATCCTAGCAGGCATAGGAAAGCCATTCTCAGAAATGATCAAACACGGTGAAATGACAGAGATAGGCCTGAAGGCAGGAAAGATTAAAGACTTCACTACCTTGGAAGCAGTCGCCGAGCATATATGTAACGACCTCAAAATTCATACAATTCAATTATTGACTTTGGTCATTAATAACACTTCTAACTTTTGATTTTACATCATTATTCAATGTTAAACTTAATAAAATGCAGAATAATTTAAATTTTATATCTTCTTACTTTAATTTCATGAATCAAAACCTTTATCATCTATATGTCTTTGAATCATATATACTCCATGATTCACTTTATCAAAGTTAATATATATTACTTATATATCAAATCGATATCCTTTATACATCGGATAGCTCAAACTTTAAGTTTACAATTCAACATAAACTATACATCATAAAACATTGAGTACATCTCATGAACCTTAATCATGGTTTAAAGAAATAACAACTCTAACTAAAATAATAACCTTCGTGTATTATATCTGATTCATGTCTTTCAAGTACCACATAGTGTTACCTTCAATCCTTAACCCGCAACAATGGTTATTTGCAAGGTTGAGCTCGACAACCCAATAAATCTAACAGTTTTCATGCTTCACGTAGCACATAATAACATGCTTATCATACATCTCATAAACATTAGACTAACATAACATACATGCTTTAGTTCATATAACAAGTATAGAGATTGAGTTCCTTACTCAATCAGCATTCATTAATCAATCAACGTAGTCATAAATTGACTTTAACGTTTTATACTATCAATATATATATATAACACATCATGCTACTTGTACTAAAGATTTAAAACAGTTCATCATCAAGTTCACATAGCAAATAGGAACTGAAAAACTTGCCTTGATCGTTGTTTACCAATAACAGTTTAATAGCTTACAGTTATCTGCACTTTACGTGCCCTACACTTATATAATCATATACATCAACTATTAGTCACATAGCAACGCATAATAGTTGTAATGTAAACTTTACTCTACATCTGATAACCCTTCTTATTCTCAATACACAATGTTCAATTTGATTGTGTTAACTTTTGACTTACATCTCACTGTATTACTTCTTAGGTCATACTCGAAGTTCATTCAAGTGTTTAAGTCTTGCTAGGACTACTTATTAATTTTATATTAAACTCATTTCATATATTACAATATTTATTTTATTTGACTTAAAACACTTTTTACGTTCATTAACACTTGACACGGCGTTTCGACGTTCATTCGTCACACGCCTGATTTATCTCTCTTGTGTGTGCTTAGTATGCTTATACAACTTATATAATACATCATTTATTAATGTTAAGAATCATTATATTTACTAACATTCATGTTTTATAACTTAGAACAACATCTTTTATCGTCAGAAGTACTACACTTGCATACGTGCATGTCTGATGCCCTCCGTTTGTCCCCGAAAACACAATAGTCCTAAAGATAACCATTTTGACCCCTGTTCCCGATCTCAAATTGAAAAACTTAAAGAATAAAAGTTGTAGTTCTATTCGTTTTCGTTCCATATCATCTTGAATCGCATCAATCGGAGTTTGTATGAAAAAGTTATGCTCATTTTAGTAAAACATATCCGGTCAGATTTTTTTTTCAAAATTTGGCTAGACAGACTACCCCCCCGCCGGGACGGGGGTTTTTGCTCTAGGATAGCCCGCCGGGGCGGGGGCCCCTTCTGTGATTTCGTGAATTATCATCTCGAACACTATAGAAAGCCAAATTAGGCCTACAAACTTCTTTCTAACAACCATACCAACCTACCCAAGGTGTAATATGTTTACAGAAACATAAACTAATGTTTCTAACACGTTTCTAACCACATAAACAATATAAATATCAAGATTACAACCTTTAATTTCACTATTTCTCTTATTTCCTCTTCTTTTGACATTCATAGCGAAATTCTTCACTGTGAATTCGTTTCTTAACCAAATTGATTCATTCAACTTGCGTTCTTTTCGTTTCTTATCGTATTAACATATTATAGACTCAATTTACAGTTTAGTTCACAAACAAACTACTAATTTATGTACTTTCACAAGCCATATACATAACCATATACACTGTAAACGATTTTCTTTCTTTTTGAACATAATTAACACACTAATTCCTTGTCTAGATGCTAATTCTAACATCACATATTTAATAATAAACACAATTAATCAGTTTGTATAACAACAATTCATCAAACATGCAATTACAAAAACTTTTGAAACTCATGAACATGAACTCTTTTTATGAACGTAAAACTTAAGATTGAGAGATTATACATTTAATTTCTTGGAGATAATCCTTGATCGAAGATGAAGATTTCCTTTGAAATCACAAAACTCTTTCTCTCCTTTCTCAAGCTCTCTCTCTCTCTCAAACTTTCTCTGTAAACTCTCCCTTCTCTCTTTGGCCAAACCTTTTACGTAACATCAAACCAACGCTCCAAAACCCAAACGTCTAAAAACCGACGCTTTAATAATTATAATATTAATTATCAGTTATAAAATATTTAATATATTATTATTATTATTATTATTATTATTATTATTATTAATTCAAATTCAAAAGCCATAAGGCTTTGTTTGGCAAAACACTTTTAAAATAAAGATTTAATATCTTGAAGTCTTGTTTGGTAAACCCATTTAAAACTACTTTAATTTATTTCAATAAATCATTTATACTATAGTTTATAGTCCCACATTATTTACTTGGATTTTCATATCCAATCTTAATTAAATAAACAAAACTAATTACCACAAAATTATAATTTTTATTATAATTTTATTTAATAAATTAACATATCACTTTAATTACTAAATAAAATTAAAACAACATTCTAACAAACCATATAATCCTTAATAACTCTTTAATTTAGTTATTAAGTTAAATTAGAGTATTATCTCATAAATTTAATTCATCACTCTTTTATCTTAATTAAGTTAATTTCTATAACTCATGAATTATTTACTTACTAATAAATAATCCAACAAATATCTACTAAACAAAAAATACATCAATTAAAAATATTTATTTAATTCAATAAATATTTAAAATTATAAATAAAATTCTGAATTGTTATAATATACAGACTGACAAGTATGCTAGTGATCCCAAGAGGGTACTCGATAAAGGCAATGAAGATGTATTCCTTGTTTCACAGGGGCAAGCTAGGAAACCAACCTACAGTCCCCCCATTTGGAAAAAACAAGACAATCTACCATTTCAACAACAGGCTGCTTTCAACCAATGCCAATACAGGAAGAGAAAATTTGAAAGAACAGAAAATCGGGTGTTCACTCCACTAGGCGATTCCCTTGAAAATGTATTGGCAATATTAATGGATCACAAGAAAATTACTGAACTGGCTCCATCTCTGGAACCAGGGAGCAAAAGATACAATCCAAGCCAAAGATGTGCTTACCACTTAGGGTCTCCAGGACATGATACACAAGATTATTGGTCCTTAAGGCATAAAATTCAAAATTTGATCGAAAGTGGCAGTATTGTGGTCCAACAACCTGACCAACAAAATGTCAACACCAACCTTCCATTGCAGCATGATACGGAGGAAGTAATCATGACCGGGTCAGGAAGCGCTGAAATGTATCCAAATCGTAAGTACATATGAAGGATGGAGGAATACCCCCAAAGGCACAAAACAAATGTTCTAGAGTTGGAAAACTTGGAGGAGGGTATGATAGTAATGCAAAAATTAGAGACGATTCAGAATCAAGTAAATCTGCTAGCTAAGCTGATAGTGCGCCAACATCAGGATGCGAGGCATATTTTCACTCAACTATCAGAAAGCTAAGAGAAAAAAGAGGTTAACCATAATGCAAGCCCATATCTCTGCAAGATGAGCCAACTAAATGAAGAAGATCAATGTTGGTCGTAATCCTGATCAATATTTGCATGCAAGTATACACGGTCAACAAGTAATAAAGAGTAAGTAAAGTATCGTTCCCACGAGAAATTACTAATATAGCTTACCAAGCACTAACCCGTAACCAACTCAAGCTTATTTAAACGATTGCTTTGATATTTTATATTTAAACTATGTAATTTAATTAGTATTAACTACCCCTAGAATGAGACTAGATAATCAAGACATGAGATTACAATTTCACCTATTGAATCATTTAAATCAACACACTTCCTGTTAAGCCAAATTAATTATACCGGATTGTTAGTCGAGAACACGAAAGTGAGACAAGGCCATCTCTTGATGTACCATACTCATAACATATATAATCCACAATTGATAGAATACACACGAATACCCACATTACCTAAACCACTATATGTCTATGTGATTTTCAAATACATAGGAGTTAAGCCCAAGCTATTAAGATCAGATCTAAACCCATACTTTGTCTTTCAAGTTCATATGGATTATCACAATAATCGATGGCCAATCAACTAAGCAAATAAGCATGAATCTTAATAGACAATCTTATAACAATCACTAAGGCTAACAATGAAGTATATTAAAGTAAACTACACAATAAGATCCAATGTAATCTCAAAATAGAGTATAGCTCATCATAGAATCAAAATCTATAATCCACAATTGATTATACATTGATCAATAAAGATAGAAGTAAAGAGAAGTTAGGGAATTGGGAATGCAAATCTGATCTCTCTTGCTCCAATTCTGAATTTCCTATGCTTTCCAATTGCTTCAATCTTCAACTCTAATCTAATCTAGGGTTCTAATCTAATCTAACTAAAAAAGAGAAGAAAAAAGCATATGTAATCTAGATTGATCCCCCAAGGGTGGAATCCCCATTTTACATACTGATATCTCTTTTATATATAAGCCCTAATTGATCCATCTTCCAAGTTACGCTCCAATTGCACTGTTTAGTGAAAAAGTCAGCTCTGGTCAACTTCCGAAGTGGCACGACCGCGCTGGGAATGGCCTAGAGTTGGGCGCGCCCACGCTCAAGTAGCAGATAGCATTTTTTTGGTCCAGGGACTGACGCGGCTGGGCCCAAAATGCACTAGAAATCCTCGCGCCTGCGCCAAGGATTTTCTGCTGTAGTGTCCTCTGGTAAAACGATCATAACTTTTGATCCGAGAGGAGTTATTGGGCCTTTCACCTATCAAATCGAAGATCTCGACGAGCTCTACAACTTTCATTCTTTAAGAAATAATGGACGGATGAAGGTTGAAATTGGGTTGGAAGTGGCTGTTATGCAAATGGCCACCCAAAACATTGAAGTTTAACGTCCGTTGGTACAAAGGTCATAACTCTTGCATCCGAACTCCGATTGGAATGATTCAAGATGTTCCGAAAAGCTAAGAAGAAGCTCTACAACATAATCCAATTCCGAGCCAAGAACATGAAATGAACATGAAAGCCCAAATGATGTCCGGATTGCTTTTCCTTGCGTTCTCATACCAATAGTCGCTCACACAGCTCCCAAGCATATAATCTATAAAATGAACACAAAATGCATGAAAAGTAACTAAGAAGCATGAGTTTAAGCAACTGATTTAAGTAACAAATACCGGATAAGTAGGTATAAACCTACTTATCAAATACCCTCAAACTTAAACTGTTGCTTATCCCCAAGCAACACAACATAATGCAATCTACATGCTATGCAAGCTATGCTACTATGACAATGAATCCCACATTCTCAGCCAAATATGAATTCCAATAAGATGTGCCTCAGAGAAATAACAAGATCTATGAACAAAGCATCAAACTAAACTAAAGTCATAAGGACATACATTTAGAAAATCATAAACTGCTGCTAAGATGTAGTGTGTGTGCTATGTTCACAAATAAGCTTGACAAAGGTGAAGATTTCATATAATATACTTCTAAGAAAGAAAACTGAGGTTTTAAGTCAAGAACTATGCACATAATTGAAGCAACAACCAATCTAACATGTCAATACAAGCTAAGGTTCAGCAACGGGTTTAATCTGCTTTATTTTACTCATGAGGGCGATTTTTACATTTTTTCGCGGTGTTTATTGATTTTTTTTATCACATGGCTGTGCAATGTCTCATTCCATTAGGCTATACAGTGCTACCCCTTAGCGAGCTTTCAACCAACGACTCCCAAACCATTCAGGCTTTAGGGCGCTAGGTGTAGAGACAATCCCCTCGGGCGTACTTACTCAAGTAACAAAGGTCCCGAAACAAGGCTAGCCACGGTGTTTATTCTTAAAAAAAGTAATTTTTTTTAAGAAGATAGCAAGTATACCCATGCATTCTCAAATTTTAAATTTCAGTGTCTTCATATTCATTACTCACTTCCTACACAATTCTATAATTAAAAACAACGTTTTCCTCTCAACAGACAAGCATGCTAATCTTAACCAACAAGCAAAAAGGAACACTATCGTGCTACCCGGTAACATCTAAACAGCAGGCATGAATTATATCATGTATAAAATTATAACTAAGCTCAAGATATCAACCAAGTTCAAAAATCTATCAAATTTCTATGTCATCATTGGCCAAATTAGAATTCAACTAACTAAAAACCTGGGATTATGCAACTAAACAGATATTAAGCAAACAAAAAGAAAAAATTGACTGCAAAATTAAACTAATAACTACTAACATGCAATTAACTATATGTAACATGAAATTACTCTATATGATGCAATTACACTACATGCTGTAAACTACTGACTAAACCCAATACCCCCAAACTTAAAACGAACAATGCCCTCATTGTAATTAAAAGTGAAAGAATACTCCCCTAAGTGGAAATGTCATCTCCGTTCGCGTCCTCAAGATCCGATAGTATATTAGGCGATGGATAAGTTTGAGATAATCTAAAGTTGAAAACTGAGTGTGAACTTCTAACTGTTCGAATGCTTGAGTCAGAAATTCTAAATATTTAGCAGTGTTTCTTTTCTCTGACTGAGATATGGTGCGGCCGTGCTGTGTTTGGCTTGTAGTTGGGCGTGATTGCACTACCCTGTACCCTGGCAACTTCAGTATTTTTGACTTCTGTTTGATGCTGAATGCTTATAGCAATAGTATTGAACTTGAGAGAAGAAACAATCAAACTATTATTAAGACTTACAACTATCAAACATCTACAAAATATGGAAAGTATAAAGAATTAAACATAACAGAAGAAGTACATAGAAATGTAAATAAGAATTAAACAAGGAGGGAGAAATATTGGATGGGGTGCCTCCCTTCTAGCGCTCGGTTTATAGTCCGTTAGCTGGACTCTTTTCTTGACGCCGCTATCCGATTCCTCTACGATAAGCTAGGAACCCTCCATCCATTAGAACTGTAATGTGCATTGGTAGGTTCCCCATCATGAGAGTCTTCAAATTGAAGCCACCTAGCATATTTCTTGTACATGATGTCCCCATTTCCATTGCATAGCTAGGTGCTTCTTCCGTTGTATTTGTGAATAGATTTTTGCATTGAGGCATGAAAAATACAACAGGCTTTTCTTCTTCTATTTTCTCTTCCTCATTCCACTATGGTTTGTAAGAGGCCTCATTATCATAGAGATCTTTTCTTTGGATGTGACTACCAAGGGCACATGGGTGTGCAAAATTCATTGGATTTTTCAACTCTGGCTGAGAAGGCACTTGGGGTATAATAAAGGTCAACTCATGTTCTTCATTTTCCATATCCCCAGTTGTCTCCTCAATGTCCACTTCTTTTACTTCATCCAGTGGCATGTACACTTCTGGCTATCC
This sequence comes from Panax notoginseng, assembly GCA_016801055.1. Lineage (NCBI taxonomy): Eukaryota > Viridiplantae > Streptophyta > Magnoliopsida > Apiales > Araliaceae > Panax > Panax notoginseng. The sequence continues at coordinate 208,947,684 of CM029013.1, read as the reverse complement.
ATCACTTTCATCATCCATATCATAGCACCAATTGTTTGGAGGGCTATTGTTCAAGGCTTCGAACATTCGATCCATCAGATTCTGAAGATTTTGAATTGACATCTCTTGCTCAATCATCTTCTTCTCAGTTGACGCTATAAACTTGAACCACAAATCCTCCAGTCTTGAACTATCTTTTTCAGTTTCGAAATCCATGTATTGAGGACCATTCATTGAGGAGTTAATGAGTTGTTCTATCTATCTATTAAGATTTTGGGTTGATTACTCCCAACTCATCATCATCTCTTCCTGGTCTGCTATGATCTTTGACATGAATTCCTTCAACAGTGAATTTTCTTCTTTTTGCATTAGAGGTGGATATGAGAATTCTGATGGATATGTTGGACTTGGGATGCAGTATTGGTCTTGATAGTTATAACTCCATGTGGAATCTGGGTGATACCCCCAACCTTGATGATAATTGGGATAAGCATAGTTGTTGAGGTAATCATCCCCATACTGTGTTGGTCTAAAACTGATATTGCACTGATAACTCGGATGCTCGCCAGCACAATATTCGCATGTAAATACTATCTCTCGAGTACGTTGGGCTGCAAAAACATCCAACCTCTTCGAAAGTGTTTTAATTTATGCTTACAATGTAGAAAATACATTGAGTCCTTCAATTCTTGTTTCCCTTGGTTAAGTCATATTCGCATGTAGCCATTGATAAACAAAGTCATCCATGGTACCTGATAGAAGAGAGAAATATAAGAAGATAATTAAAATAAAATAAAATATTTAAATTAAGACCAATTTGATTGAAATTAATGTTGGCAAAAATTATTAAACTAATTCCCCGGTAACGGCACCAAAAACTTGTTGGTCGTAATCCCGATCAATATTTACGTGCAAGTATACACGGTCAACAAGTAATAAAGAGTAAGTAAAGTATCGTTTCCATGAGGAATTACTAATAAAGCTTACCAAGCACTAACCCGTAACCAACTCAATCTTATTTAAACGATTGCTTTGATATTTTATATTTAAACTATGTAATTTAATTAGTATTAACTACCCCTAGAATGAGACTAGATAATGAAGACATGAGACTACAATTTTACCTATTGAATCATTTAAATCAACACACTTTCTGTTAAGCCAAATTAATTATATCAGATTGTTAGTCGAGAACACAAAAGTGAGACATGGCCATCTCTCGATGTACCATACCCATATCATATATAATCCACAATTGATAGAATACACATGAACGCCCACATTATCTAAACCACTATATGTCTATGTGATTTACAAATAAATAGGGTTTAAGCCCAAGTTCTCAATTGACTACGAATGATACTTCAGTATATGTCTATCCTAAGCATGAATCATACATTCTATCACCATGCAGAACATACAAACACAAGCTATTAAGATTAGATCTAAACCCATACTTCGTCTTTCAAGTTCATATGGATTATCACAGTAATCGATGGCCAATCAACTAAGCAAATAAGCATGAATCTTAATAGACAATCTCATAATAATCAATAAGGCTAACAATGAAGTATATTAAAGTAAACTACACAATAAGATTCAATGTAATCTCAAAATAGAGTTGATTGATTATACATTGAGAAATAAAGATAGAAGTAAAGAGAAGTTAGGAAATTAGGAATGCAAATTTGATCTCTCTTGCTCCAATTCTGAATTTCCTATGCTTTCTAATTGCTTCAATCTTCAACTCTAATCTAATCTAGGGTTCTAATCTAATCTAACCAAGAAAGAGAAGAAAAGAGAATATGTAAGACCCCAACTTTTATGAATAAAGATTTTTTCTTTTTCGAAATATATTTTTGAATATTATGGTGTGGATTTGATATAACGTTATAGTTGTGGGTAATATTTACAAATTTTGCTAAGTAAACAAGTGGTTATAAAATATTCGATTGGTCGGGGAATATTCGTTTTAACAGGGAATATTCGTACGACGGCAAAACCATTGGTGGACCCCACGACGGAAGGATTGTCGGAGTTAGAAAACGACAAAAATATCTTTTTATAAAAATAACGGCGAAAGTTTTACCGTTAAACTGTTGAAATACCTAGTGGTAAAAATATAGTAATACGCGTGGTTGCATAGTAGCACACAGTATTAATTATTGATGCTTACGTGAGAAGTCATTCAGTTATACTCAATTATTGCTACAGTAATTGTTGCATAGTATCTCACGTTATTTGATTCAATTATTGTCACAGTATCAGCTGCATAATAATTTATATTATTAAATCAATAATTGAGATGACAAAGTTATTCATATTATTATTTGCATTATTGACGATGTCTAGAAAGTTATGTCGAGAAAAGGAATTTGGTCACCTAATTGCGCGCCAATAGGGAGAAATCCTTATCGGTAAGTCCCCTCTTTTCTGGGAATAATCTGGTTGTTAAATATTATGAGTTATAATATTAATGATGAATAAGTTCGTGTTGATTAAAGATGAAATTGATATTTCTATTGTGTTGGGATTATTAGTGTTAGTAGAAAACGACATTTATTTTGATAATAATTAATTTCTGGAGGTTAAATTGACCAATCGGGTAATTAATCGGATAAATGAGCAAATTAATTGCTATTAGTTCACATGCATATACCTATTTGTTCACATGAATGGAACTATTGATTCACATATTTGTACTATTGATTCACATACATGTACCATTAGGGGAGGTGGTACAAATTTGATAATACTTGTAGGATTAAATTAAAAATAGAGGAAAAGATGATTGTACTATACTGTAATAATTCGAGCCCTAAAACGTGCAATTATCAAAACTATGTTTTCCTATAAATAGAAGCTCATTCTTCTTTCATTCTCACCAATTCACTAAGACTCACAAGAGCAATTATAGAGAGAGAAGCTATAGAGAGAAAGAAGAAGAGTATTCTGCTACTTCACTATTCTAGTATCCAATCTTTTTCTAAGGTAAGAGATATTATTTTTTTTCAGTAATCGTATGAAATAATATTTTCTTCCACACTCTGTAGTATGTAAGTAATAATATTTTATTTTGTATTCCTAATTCTACACTCATTTTGTTAAAGTATTGCTTCTATACTCTAGAAAATTAGTAGAATATCCTTGAAATTTACGCTTCATCTAGTATCGTTTCACAAGAATATTTTTTTGAACATTCTTGTTAAATTTTAAGCTTTTCATGCTGGAGTACTGTTCACGGGGTACTATTCACAAAGTACTATTCACGAGATACTATTCATAAAGACTATTCACGGGATACTATTCACAGAGGCACAATAGTTATCTAGAAGGGGGGTTGAATAGATATTTTAAAATTTTTTCTAAAATACTTGCTGGGTTTTGATAATAACTTAAACACATCGGAATTGTGAGTTGCTTGTTTCCCCTTTAAGATATAACGAGTTAATGAGTGTTAAGCAGTTATAACAGTTATAGCAAGAATATATAAGACACAGTATTTTTAAGTGGTTCAGAGCACTTAAAGCTCCTAGTCCACTCTTCTACGTACTCATCGAGTAGGAAATCCACTAAGGATATATTTACACTTTTTGAATCTCACAGATTCCTTCAAGACCAGCAGTCTTGAAGCTTCTTAGTTCACTTTTGAACTCCTCAAGTCCAGCAGAATTGGTACTTCACAGTTCACTTAGAACTCTTCAAGTCCTTCTGACTTGGAACTTCTTACTTCATTTGATAGTAGTTAAGTTCTTGTGTGGTGCTACTCAATTGCCGTTAAGCTTATGTTCGAAAGAACTGAGTAGCTGAGCAAGCTTTCTCTTTCAAATCGTAGAGTTGAGCGTTGAGTGTTCTTCAATGTTTTTGTTCAATGCTTGCTTAGTTCTATCATCTGCTTATGTTTTGCATATATGAGGTCTTTGAAATGTATCCGTTGAAGACATCCATTGAAGCATTAAATGCATTTGACATTTCTGAGCTTTAATGGAGACTTTTTGCATAACTTATGATTTGTAGTCTGGCCCACTGACATAGCAGACTGTTGTCTCACCTAACACCTGAAAAGGTGTTTTCTGCTTACCTAGAGTACTTTCCTTAGCTTCTTCAATACGTTTCTTTGTTACATACTAAGGATAACTGCTGTGTCATTGGGACTCCTGAGAACTTCAACGTTTATAACCCATTCCATATTTGTTGCAACTTATTCTTTAAACAAATGGATAGGGCTTGATGCTTCTGACACACACAGATGAAGCTCTATGATTCTGATCGTGGTGTCTTGCCACCTTGGTACTTGATCTAATACTAGCAAATGAGAACACTACGATTTCTCTTAAGTACTGGCACACTACGATCTTCACTTGCTTGACTTACAGACTCTACGCTTCCGAGAGCACACTACGATCTCTGAGTTGGCTCGGCAGGCATTTGGAATGTGACACCCCCAAATCCCGGTACTTCATTACCTCAAGATTTGGTGTTCACGTAATCAAAACATTCATTTCTAACTACCCAATCATAATAGAATTGAATAATAAAAGAAAACCTGCCCATACAGGATTAAACTTAAATAAAAGAAATCTCCCAGGTTATCCAACCTTTAACAATAATCATTCAAATGCGAAAAATTAAATAACTTCATTACAATCTTTAAATCAAATTCTGAAAGTAAACTATCAAAACTATTACAAGTCTTCAGCATTTATTCATCTTTCCTTTTCCCTTACTGGTACTAGGTATGTCACCCGTTTCAACTTTAGCTGTAAGAAATTTTACAGGCAAGAGTGAGCAAACAAGGCCCACTTGAAATAATAATAAATAAATCAGTTAACTTTACATCATGTACCAACATTAGGTTTAATAGAACTGAACAATAAGTTCTATTACTTTCTAAAAACTTTAATCAATTATTGAGGGTCTAATGACCACGAATCATGTCCACAGTTATAAGTAATTTTTCAACTTAAACTTTAACAGTCATAAGACTATAAGGACTTCACGTACTTAGGGGGATCAACCCTTCGTACATTGTATTGTGCACAATCATTTCAACGCTAAGCGTAACCTCTTATAAAAGAGTTGTTCTTCTCAGTATTTAGAATACAAGTCCGTACCAAAGTGAGTTTGGTTTGGATACATCATGGGGTAATTTAGAATTCAACGGTAATCAACTAAGGGTTAGTTGATTACAAACAACATAACTGTATACTATGGAATAATCATAGTTGAATTGATATTTATAAACTAACATCATGCTTTAGGAATAATTTAATAGCATAATCATGGAATAATCATAACATGCATCCTCGTAAACCAATAGATACACGAGCTTAATCAACAATAAACAATCTAACTCTACGAAAGTGTAAAGTTAGCAATTTGTACAAGTGAAATGGAATTAAAGCAATAATGTGTTTAACGAATTCAATCTTGTACAATGAAGTTCTAGTATTAGATAAAACTTGCTCAATATCAAAAGATAAGATTTATAAAACTTGCATACAACGAAACAAGTTAAAGACAATAATAACTTGTTCAATATCAAAAGATAAGGTTTAGAAAACTTGCTCAGTTATAAAAATAGAGTTAAGGAAACTTGCACAATGAAGTTTTGAGTTAGAGAACTTGCATAAGTATAACATAACAGTGAAAAGTAGCCTTGTTGAATAATAAAGTAGAAAAGGTTAGGGAACTTGCCTCGTGTGTAGGTTAAACAATTACTATTCACGTTCACCCCAAGTCCTACACATACCATATGCATTGACAATACAAATTAGTTACATTAATATTACCTTTATGAGTTCCTTTATTACTCTTAGTATAGCTACTAACTAAGTTTAAGTTTAAACAACAACACATCTTTCATGAACATTACTTTTTAGCTTTATTACAACTACTTAAATGATCATGCCATTGCACCACGTGTACATTAACAACTTAATACAACATCCTAATACATGTTCAACATGTTATCATTAAGTTATACTAATACCCAAAGGGTTGCACTTGCATTCGTGCATCCCGACGCCCTCCGATTGGCTCCAAATACACAATAGTCCTAAAGATGGCCATTTTGACAACTGTTACAGACCTCAAATTAAAACACATAAAGAATGAAAGTTGTAGGTCTACTCTTCCTCTTTCCGAATCATCTTGAATTACCTAAATCGGAGTTCGTATGAAAAAGTTATGGCCGTTTTACTATAGGAGGCCAAAACTGCCCAACTAGGCCACTTTTCCGGCGCCGGGGCGCGGAACAGTGGCGCTGGGGCGCGAGCTTCAGCGCTGGGCGCTAGCTACGGGCCCATTTTTGACGCTGGGGCGCGAACCTTGGCGCCAGGGCGCGAGATTTGGCGCTGGGGCGTGAATTTTGACGCTGGGGCGCCGAAACTCACAGAAACCAACCACGAACAACTAAATTTTCTGTCTATAACTTTAATTCCAACACTAATTGACATGAATAACTAATACAAATTACACATAAACTTCACTGAGCATACAAATACTAAATTAACACAACTTAAACCATAATTTTAGAAAATTAAATACTAGAATAACATATTTTAAAACCCAAAAACTCCATTTTTGATATTTTTCATAAAAATCAACACTGTGATTTTGTTATTCAACCAAAACAGAAATTTCAAAGCATCATAATTATGTTTTTACATACTCTATCAATTCTAACAATCAATTTATCCATTTAACAACAATTAAAACCTTAATTTCTATTTTAAAATAGCCATATTCATACATATTGTCATATGAACACTCTGTAATATATTTTCTTCCACAAAACACATATATGCATGAACTAATTTCTCTATAATCATATATAAGTTCATAGAACAACCATATAATCAATAATCATGCCAAACCATATACATAACAACAATTTATCTTTTATAAAATTTTCACAGAGACTTTTTGGGAAGAAGAAAACTAAATTTTTTAAGAAAGAACTAGAGCTCCTACCTTGGATTATGAAAGATGATGACACTATCCCTTTTTCTCCAAATCTTTTCTCCAAAACCTGTAAAATTCTCTTAATTCTCTCAATTTTTCTCTTAGTTTTCTTCTTTTCTTCTTCTTCTTCCTCTGAGTTTTTCTCTTTTTCTCTCCTTTCTCTCTCCTCTAATCTTACGTAAAATATTATAACGCATATAAGATATAATTATAATAATTATATAATATAAGTACTGACATAAGTTATGTCAGTTACATAAGTTTTAAAAATCAAAAGCCTTAAGGCTTGTTTGGCTAGCATAATAAAAATAACCCATTAATCCTTACACCTTGTTTGGTTAACTGAATTAAAACAAATTGATTAATCCTTATACCTTGTTTGACAAAACTAAATTAAACCATTTTTTTTATTTATTTTAATAACTCCTTTATAGCAAGGTTATTAGTCACACCTTTATTAAATTAATAAATCAATTAAACATTAATCTATTAAATTACTTTAACACATAAACAATTATAATTCTTTTTACAATTATAATTTCATTTAATCAACTAATATTTCAAACTACAATTTCTCATTTAAATATTATTATTTATTTAAAATCATTATAAGCTCTCTAGCTTATTAAATTAAACTCCATTATTATAAAATCTCATAATAATTAATTTATTTAGCTCCTTAATTATTTACTCAACAAATAATTAATTAAATCACATCAACTCAAATTGCCATATAATTCAATAAATATTTAATATTGCCAATAAATATTTAATATTTAATATTTAATTATTTATTCAACAAATAATTAAATAAACCACATCACTCAAATTGAACAATTATTTATTCAACAATAATATATCCAATAAATATTTATATAAACCAATAAATATTTATAACTTACATTTAAAAAATATGAAATGTTACATCATTCCCCTCTTAGAAGGATTCTGTCCTCAGAATCACAACTCAAAAAACACATGCGCTACATTCTTCTCTACTTACAAAGATTCTGTCCTCAGAATCGAAGACACAGATTAAACAAATAACTCAGGGTATTCTTTCAACATTTTCTCTTCGAGTTCCCACGTTGCTTCTTCAGCGTTGTGGTTTCTCCATATCACCTTCACAGAAGGTATCACTTTATTCCTGAGCACTTGTTCTTTCCTGTCGACAATCTGGATAGGAACCTCTTCATAAGACAAATCTTTCTCGAACTGCAACGGTTCGTACTCGATTACGTGCTAGTAATCGGGTTTATATGGTCGTAACACCGAAATGTGAAAAACATTATGAATATTTTCCAACTCTGGAGGTAGAGCTACCTCATATGCTACCTCTCCAACTTTTCGCAATACTTCAAAGGGTCCAATAAACCTCGTGCTTAGTTTTCCCTTCTTACCGAAATGAATTTTCCCCTTCCAAGGAGAAACTTTTAGGAATACATAGCTTCCTACGTCAAATGCACGATCTTGCCTGTGTTGGTCAGCATACTTCTTCTGTCGGTCTTGAGCTGCTACCAATCTTATCCTGATGAGTTTGATAACCTCAGCAGTTTGTTGCACTAATTCTGGTCCTAACAATTGACGTTCACCAACTTCATCCCAGTACAGTGGAGTTCTGCACTTTCTGCCGTATAACGCTTCGTAAGGCGGCATGCCGATGCTTGCGTGATAACTATTATTGTAGGCAAATTCCACCAACGGTAATTGCTCTTCCCAGCTTCCTTTGAAATTCATGAGGCATGCTCTCAACATATCTTCTAATGTCTGGATCGTTCGTTCGCTTTGGCCATCTGTTTGCGGATGATATGCCGTACTCATTCGCAACTGTGTTCCCATACATTCTTGTAGTCTCTTCCAGAAGTTTGATGTGAACCTCGGATCTCTGTCTGACACAATTGACACTGGAACTCCATGTCTTGCAACGATCTCTTTAATATATAGTTTTGCCAGCTGATCAAGATTGAATCTAATCTTTATTGGCAAAAAGTGTGCAGATTTTGTCAGTCTGTCTACTATTACCCAAATCGCATCGTATCCTTTCTGAGTAGTTGGAAGACCCACCACAAAATCCATCGTGATATGCTCCCATTTCCATTCCGGTATTTCCAACGGTTGAAGTAATCCGCTGGGTCTTTGATGTTCGGCTTTTACTGTTTGACATGTCAAACATTTAGCCACACATTCTGCAACATCCCTTTTCATATTCGGCCACCAAAAATGTCGGCGTAAATCTTGATATATTTTCGTGCTTCCTGGATGAATCTAATATCTTGAGCTATGAGCTTCGGTCAGGATTTCGTTTTTCAGTTCTGGTGTTGCTGGAACCCAGATTCTTCCCTCGTACCGTAGTAATCCTTCGGTATCGACCTTGTATTTCGTATTATTACCATCAACCATATTCTCTTTTATCTTTCCACATTCTTCATCTTGTAACTGAGCGTTTTTCACCTTGTCAAGTAAAGTTGGACCTGCTTCTAGATGAAATAGTCGTTCGTCGGTTTCCTGTGGAAATTTGATTTCCAGTTCTAACTTTGTCACTGCTGAAATGAGCTCCTCCTGAGTTGTTATCAGCATTAATTTTTCCCGACCTTTCCTGCTTAAAGCATCTGCAACCACATTCGCTTTGCCCGGATGATAAAAGATCTCACAATCGTAATCTTTTATCAGTTCCATCCACCTTCTTTGACGCAGGTTCAAATCTTTCTGAGTGAAAATATACTTCAGACTTTTGTGGTCTGTGTAGATCTCACATTTCTCTCCATAAAGATAGTGTCTCCATATCTTCAGAGCAAACACAACTGCAGCCAATTCCAAATCATGAGTCGGATACCCTTTCTCATAATCTTTCAATTGTCTTGATGCATACGCAATAACTTTGCCATTCTGCATAAGAACACAACCTAACCCTTTGTGTGAGGCATCACTATATACCACAAAATTTCCTGTATTATCTGGTAGGGTTAACACAGGTGCCATACTTAGCTTCTTCTTCAAATCTTGGAAGCTCTCTTCACATTTCTCCGTCCACACGAATTTCACAGCTTTTCGTGTCAAGTTTGTTAATGGAGTGGCTATCTTAGAAAAATCTTGTATAAATCTTCTATAATAACCGGCCATCCCTAAGAAACTCCTCACCTCCGAAGGTGTTCTTGGTTGTTCCCAATTGATTACAGCTTCCACTTTTGATGGATCTACTGAAATCCCATCTTTGTCAATCACATGACCCAAAAATTGTACACGGTCGAGCCAAAATTCAAACTTAGTGAATTTCACGTACAACTTTTCCTTTCTTAGTGTCTCCAATGTCAGACATAAATGTTCCACATGTTCTTCTTGAGTTTTGGAATACACCAGAATGTCGTCGATAAACACCACTACGAACTTGTCTAAAAATGGTTTAAATACCCTGTTCATCAAATCCATGAACGCGGCAGGGGCATTTGTTAAACCAAAAGACATCACCAGAAACTTGTAATGTCCATACCAAGTTCTGAATGCCGTTCGTGGTATATCCTCCTTCCTCACTTTCAACTGGTGATACCCACTTCTCAAATCAATTTTCAAAAAGTATTTAGCACCCTTCAACTGGTCAAACAAGTCATCTATTCTTGGCAACGGGTATTTGTTTTTAATAGTGACTTTGTTTAACTCCCTGTAATCAATGCAAAGACGCATTGACCCGTCCTTCTTCTTCACGAATAAAACTGGCGCTCCCCACGGCGATACACTTGGTTGAATATACTTCTTGTCTAGCAGTTCTTGCAACTGTACCATCAGTTCCTTCATTTCTACCGGAGCCATTCTGTACGGAGCCTTTGATATCGGTGTTGTTCCCGGCACTAAGTCGATCACGAATTCAATTTCTCTGTCCGGCGGAAGTCTTGGCAAATCTTCTGGAAACACGTCTTCAAATTCTCTCACTACCGGTATTTCTTCTAATTTCACACCTTTCTTCTGAGTATCGACTATGTAAGCTAAATAGCCCACACAACCTTGACTCAACAACTTCTTGGCCTGCATAGTCGTCAGACATTTCATTTGTCTTGGCGACTTGCTACCATAAAATACTACCTTTGACGGAGTCATAAGGTTTACACACTTCTTTTGGCAGTCAATTACTGCTCCATAATTGAACAACCAATCCATTCCCAAAATTACATTAAATTCCCCGAGTCTAATCGGAATCAAATCTACTAACAAGATATTCCCCTTAATGTTTACCCTACAGTTCTTGTAAACGAACCTAACAGGGATTATTTCTTTATTCACAATTTCTATGTTCAAAGAAAAATTCAGTTCTTCTCTAGGCAATTCTAACCTCTTGGCAAATTCATCAGATATAAACGAGCAAGTAGCACCCGAATCAAATAATACATATGCATTAATATCATTGATTGGGATAATACCTGACACCACATCTTTTGATTGCACAGCATCTTGTACAGTCATGTTGAAGGTTCTGGCTGTGGGTTTGTTTGATGCTGCAGGCCCTGTAATGGCCCATGTACTTCCATTGTTACCTCCATTGCTTCTGGTTGTCCCTCCCTCCTTCTTCTTAGGGCATTCACGAGCAAAATGATCCTTGGATCCGCACGTGAAGCACGCCTTCTTCTTTGGTTGAGTGCAATTTGGGGCGATGTGACCTTCCTGGCCACAATTGTAGCAAACTCGTTTTCCCATCAAGCACGCACCCTTGTGAAATTTCCCGCATGTCGCACATGCTTCAAACTTTTTGTTTTGCTGGTTACCCTGATGGTTTCCAACACCCATGTTCCCATTCCACTTTTTCTTCAAGCTGTTGTTGCTGTTGTTGTTGTTGTTTCCACTGCTACCACCTCCATTCTTAATCTCATTCTCATTCTTTTTCTTCTTTTGTTCCTGGTTGAATTTGGTCACCGCCTCTCCTCCACCTTCAGCGAGTATTGCTTTCTCCATTACTGCTGCAAATGTCTTCAACTGGAACAGGGAAACCCTACTGTACAGCCAGGGCTTCAGTCCCTGTTCAAACCTCTTCGCTTTGCGTTCGTCTGTGCTAACCTGATATGGCGCAAACCTCGCCAACTCGTTGAATTTTGCGGCATACTCGGATACCGTCATCGTCCCTTGCTTCAGCTCTAGAAACTGTACTTCCAGCTGACTCTTTGAACTCTCCGGGAAATAGGTCTCGAAGAACAGTTCCTTGAACCTATCCCAGGTCATCACTCCTGGCCCTTCACGAGTTTTATTGGCCTGCCACCAATAACTAGCTTCTGCTTTCAACATGAAAGTTGCGAAAGCAGTCTTCTGCTCATCCCCTACCCTAGCGACATCGAACACCTTCTCTATTTCCATAATCCAGGTTTGTGCTTCGACTGGATTCATGGACCCACGGAATTCAGGTGGTCCAACCGCCTTGAAATCCTTTAACGTTGAGCCTTGGTTTTGAGGTTGATTCTGCAACGCTCCTGTCAATAGTGCCACTAGTTGTTGAACGGGATTCGCATCAACATTGTCGTTAGCTTCTTCGGTGGTTCTCTGTCGTGTTGATTGACGTCTGGGAGGCATTTTCTGTTTAAAATAAAACATCTATTAGACCATTACTCAACTCCTTTAAGTATTTCTAATTAACTTGCCTCTACAAAAGAAATAACCACATAGCACATAACACTTTGAGTAAAATAATAACTTTTATTTATTCATAAACTTTTTTGAAAACATAACACAATAGCATCTCTGCTATCTACATTACTTTCCTGAACTACAAAAGTTTTAGGACAACGCCATTATTATCATATCCCATGGTTACTCAACACTAGGGATTTACACATTATTTAATACATATTATGTGCATTACTGGCACACTTTCTACGATGATCTATTAAGATACTTCTTAGCCCTATCACGTTCTTCCTCCATGACTCGAAACATCGTTCTTCGATCTAACACAAATGATGGCAGCATCTCGAACTGAATCGGATATCCCATAACTCGATCTTGAGCTTGATTAATTGCGGTGTCGAATACTTTGACCATTTCTTCCATCTTCATCCTTTTTGCCTATGAGCTCCTTACTGCTCTTCCAGTTCGTTGATAAGCTTCTTCGTATGCATCTTCAGCTCTTGCCCTCTTAGCCGCTTCTTCTCTCAGCCTGCTCTTCAGTTCAGCAACCATCTCGATCAATTGTTCCTTCTCTCCTTCAGTCTGTGTTAGTTTCTCCTCGACGTTTGTCAGTCGTTCATCACGATCCTGGATCATGCCGTCTTTTTGTGCCATTGCAGCCTGTTGTTCAGCTACTATCTCCTGTAACTCCTCAACTATATCCTGAAGTTCCACGTTACGGTCACGCACCTCATCGTATACACGTCCAGCAATCGAGTTGAGCGGAATCCTTTCCTCCTCATCCTCGTCATCCTCATCCTCCTGTGGTAACTCCACGGGATCCTCCTCATCCGTCTCCACATCATCATCCTCATCTTCAACCACTGTGACCAACGGGGCTGACTCCCGTGGCAGTAGTTGTTCCCAAACTATCTGAATGTCGCGAGGTTCCTCCTCTATAGGCATTTGAGGTCCCTCCTCCCTAGTCTGACTAGATTCTCCGACATTAGTCATCCTGACAACAAAGTTTTAAAGTTTTAGTTATTAATCATTCTACTCGACACTCGCGAGCACATAAGTTATAAACACATAAGCACATAAGTGTTTTATTACTTCTTTCTTAAAACTCGATAAGAGTTAACTCCACTATCTTTTCAAAAGGTTACTTCCTAAGGCTTTTTCCCCCACCTAAGGTTCATAACTTAAAGCTTTGATACCAACCTGTGACACCCCCAAATCTCGGTACTTCATTATCTCAAGATTTGGTGTTCACGTAATCAAAACATTCATTTCTAACTACCCAATCATAATAGAATTGAATAATAAAAGAAAACCTGCTCATACATGATTAAACTTAAATAAAAGAAATCTCCCAGGTTATCCAACCTTTAACAATAATCATTCAAATGCGGAAAATTAAATAACTTCATTACAATCTTTAAATCAAATTCTGAAAGTAAACTATCAAAACTATTACAAGTCTTCAGCATTTATTCATCTTTCCTTTTCCCTTACTGGTACTAGGTACGTCACCCGTTTCAACTTTAGCTGTAAGAAATTTTACAGGCAAGAGTGAGCAAACAAGGCCCACTTGAAATAATAATAAATAAATCAGTTAACTTTACATCATGTACCAACATTAGGTTTAATAGAACTGAACAATAAGTTCTATTACTTTCTAAAAACTTTAATCAATTATTGAGGGTCTAATGACCACGAATCATGTCCACAGTTATAAGTAATTTTTCAACTTAAACTTTAACAGTCATAAGACTATAAGGACTTCACGTACTTAGGGGGATCAACCCTTCGTACATTGTATTGTGCACAATCATTTCAACGCTAAGCGTAACCTCTTATAAAAGAGTTGTTCTTCTCAGTATTTAGAATACAAGTCCGTACCAAAGTGAGTTTGGTTTGGATACATCATGGGGTAATTTAGAATTCAACGGTAATCAACTAAGGGTTAGTTGATTACAAACAACATAACTGTATACTATGGAATAATCATAGTTGAATTGATATTTATAAACTAACATCATGCTTTAGGAATAATTTAATAGCATAATCATGGAATAATCATAACATGCATCCTCGTAAACCAATAGATACACGAGCTTAATCAACAATAAACAATCTAACTCTACGAAAGTGTAAAGTTAGCAATTTGTACAAGTGAAATAGAATTAAAGCAATAATGTGTTTAACGAATTCAATCTTGTACAATGAAGTTCTAGTATTAGATAAAACTTGCTCAATATCAAAAGATAAGATTTATAAAACTTGCATACAACGAAACAAGTTAAAGACAATAATAACTTGTTCAATATCAAAAGATAAGGTTTAGAAAACTTGCTCAGTTATAAAAATAGAGTTAAGGAAACTTGCACAATGAAGTTTTGAGTTAGAGAACTTGCATAAGTATAACATAACAGTGAAAAGTAGCCTTGTTGAATAATAAAGTAGAAAATGTTAGGGAACTTGCCTCGTGTGTAGGTTAAACAATTACTATTCACGTTCACCCCAAGTCCTACACATACCATATGCATTGACAATACACATTAGTTACATTAACATTACCTTTATGAGTTCCTTTATTACTCTTAGTATAGCTACTAACTAAGTTTAAGTTTAAACAACAACACATCTTTCATGAACATTACTTTTTAGCTTTATTACAACTACTTAAATGATCATGCCATTGCACCACGTGTACATTAACAACTTAATACAACATCCTAATACATGTTCAACATGTTATCATTAAGTTATACTAATACCCAAAGGGTTGCACTTGCATTCGTGCATCCCGACGCCCTCCGATTGGCTCCAAATACACAATAGTCCTAAAGATGGCCATTTTGACAACTGTTACAGACCTCAAATTAAAACACATAAAGAATGAAAGTTGTAGGTCTACTCTTCCTCTTTCCGAATCATCTTGAATTACCTAAATCGGAGTTCGTATGAAAAAGTTATGGCCGTTTTACTACAGGAGGCCAAAACTGCCCAACTAGGCCACTTCTCCGGCGCCGGGGCGCGGAACAGTGGCGCTGGGGCGCGAGCTACGGCACTGGGGCGCGAGCTACGGCGTTGGGGCGCGAGCTTCAGCGCTGGGCGCGAGCTACGGGCCCATTTTTGACGCTGGGGCGCGAACCTTGGCGCCAGGGCGCGAGATTTGGCGCTGGGGCGTGAATTTTGACGCTGGGGCGCCGAAACTCACAGAAACCAACCACGAACAACTAAATTTTCTGTCTATAACTTTAATTCCAACACTAATTGACATGAATAACTAATACAAATTACACATAAACTTCACTGAGCATACAAATACTAAATTAACACAACTTAAACCATAATTTTAGAAAATTAAATACTAGAATAACATATTTTAAAACCCAAAAACTCCATTTTTGATATTTTTCATAAAAATCAACACTGTGATTTTGTTATTCAACCAAAACAGAAATTTCAAAGCATCATAATTATGTTTTTACATACTCTATCAATTCTAACAATCAATTTATCCATTTAACAACAATTAAAACCTTAATTTCTATTTTAAAATAGCCATATTCATACATATTGTCATATGAACACTCTGTAATATATTTTCTTCCACAAAACACATATATGCATGAACTAATTTCTCTATAATCATATATAAGTTCATAGAACAACCATATAATCAATAATCATGCCAAACCATATACATAACAACAATTTATCTTTTATAAAATTTTCACAGAGACTTTTTGGGAAGAAGAAAACTAAATTTTTTAAGAAAGAACTAGAGCTCCTACCTTGGATTATGAAAGATGATGACACTATCCCTTTTTCTCCAAATCTTTTCTCCAAAACCTGTAAAATTCTCTTAATTCTCTCAATTTTTCTCTTAGTTTTCTTCTTTTCTTCTTCTTCTTCCTCTGAGTTTTTCTCTTTTTCTCTCCTTTCTCTCTCCTCTAATCTTACGTAAAATATTATAACGCATATAAGATATAATTATAATAATTATATAATATAAGTACTGACATAAGTTATGTCAGTTACATAAGTTTTAAAAATCAAAAGCCTTAAGGCTTGTTTGGCTAGCATAATAAAAATAACCCATTAATCCTTACACCTTGTTTGGTTAACTGAATTAAAACAAATTGATTAATCCTTATACCTTGTTTGACAAAACTAAATTAAACCATTTTTTTTATTTATTTTAATAACTCCTTTATAGCAAGGTTATTAGTCACACCTTTATTAAATTAATAAATCAATTAAACATTAATCTATTAAATTACTTTAACACATAAACAATTATAATTCTTTTTACAATTATAATTTCATTTAATCAACTAATATTTCAAACTACAATTTCTCATTTAAATATTATTATTTATTTAAAATCATTATAAGCTCTCTAGCTTATTAAATTAAACTCCATTATTATAAAATCTCATAATAATTAATTTATTTAGCTCCTTAATTATTTACTCAACAAATAATTAATTAAATCACATTAACTCAAATTGCCATATAATTCAATAAATATTTAATATTGCCAATAAATATTTAATATTTAATATTTAATTATTTATTCAACAAATAATTAAATAAACCACATCACTCAAATTGAACAATTATTTATTCAACAATAACATATCCAATAAATATTTATATAAACCAATAAATATTTATAACTTACATTTAAAAAATATGGAATGTTACATGGACCACTCTACGAATCTGGGAGAGGCCCTTCAAAGCAGACACGCTACGATTCTCGATGCTCTATGATTATATCTTGACATTTGCAATCTCTTGACCAGATTGATAGACTACGATTCTCTTGAAGCCTATCTATTACATCTGAAGATATAGATCAACCTAACAACTTTGATCTTTTCATCTATACATTCATTTACAAAATGATAAACATTGATAACTCAGATCGACCTAACAATTTTGATATATTACTACGTCCTTGTACATATATTCCTTGAAGAACTTTATATATAATCATGAATATTTACTTTCAACATCAAATTTAAATATAAAATCTCCCAACAATCTCCCCCTATTTGATGTTGACATAACCAAGGAGATTTTTGTCATGATTATCAATTTTTAGATGAAGTTGCAAGAAAGTAAACATGACTTAGTATTTCAGTGAGCAACTGAAATTTCTAGAGAATAATCATGAGTTTATTGATGTTTGTAAAGACAGATATTATAGTTATGCTTAGTTACATCAATAAGAATTGAGTTTCAACTTATCTCTATTTCTTTTGCCTTTTGTTCCTTGGAGGATTGGCATATTCATAGACTCTCCTTCTCTTGCTGACTTTGTTTCTCCATGCTATATCTTCCAGCTCGCTTTGATTTAGCGGTTCATTATTCTCATGTCTGTTCATGAACGCAGGATCTCCAATAGGCAAGTGTAGGTGTGTAGCGGTTGCCCCTTGTGAGATAGGCTCTTAAGTTCTTAGCAGTTGAGCCATGAGAATTTGTTGCTGTTCAGATCGTGGAGTCTGATGGTGAGGCTGTCTTGCAGGAGGGCTCTTTGATGATTGAGCGATGAATGTGCCTCTAGCTCTGCCCTTGCCTTTCTCTCCTTTCCCTTTATTCTCCCCCTTTATGTCAGCATTAAGGGTTTGAATATCTTCAGATAGGCGAATCATGCCTTGTACAAGCTCGTTGAGCTGATTTTTGGATTGAGCAATGTCATCACAGTTTTCCTGAATCAGAGAATCAGATCGAGCTTCCCTCTTTTGGAGAATGGCCAAGACATCTTCGGTCTGTTTTATTTGGCCCATGGAGAATCCTTGGAATTCTTTCATTGCAGTTCATAGACTCGTGAGGCTTTCTATTATAAGGTTGTTTTGGGATTCTTGAGTAGTCTGCATGATAAAAATAGTTTCCCGGTGTTGCTTAGCAGCTTAAAAGTGGATTTGATCCCTTTCATTGATACTCTGAATCATCTCGTTTATAATCTCCCTAAGCTTCTTTTAAAGCTCAGAACTTAGGTTGCTTGGGAGAGTGTTGGTAGCATTGATCAAGTGAGTCAGCCTTAGGTGAATAAGGTCTGAGTGAACTTCAAGGTCTTCTTGTATGTCCTTAGTCACCTTCTTGGATGCTTCATACAACTTCGTTTTGGTGGGAAGGTCTGATATGAGTTCAAGGAGTTGCTGACTATTTGGAGGAGTGGCCCTTGTGTATTGATCTTGCATATGGTAGAGAGCAAGATCAAGATTGAAGTACTCATTCGTTGATGAGGAAGGGATATCTGATGGAGGGGCTGATGTGTGGGGTTGAGCTTTAGGAGAAAGTGACTCTATGTCTTGAGCAGGTGACTCTACGATTGGATTTGGATCAGTAATCTTAGAGTGAGAGGTGATAGGAGATTGGATCAATATAAAGTTGGGCACATTTAGTTCATCAGTTACAGAATGTTGGGATTCTATAACTAGAAATTGGTTGAGTGGATTAAGTGTTACTTCCAACCATCTTGGCCATTCGTAGAATTGGCTGAAGGTTGATGGTGGACCATGATCATCCATGAAAGATATGGGGATAGATATTACCTCATGCCCATTTTATGAAGAAGAGTCATTGGTGATCAGTTTTCTGGCAAAGTTGAGGTTGCTTGGGAATCCATGAGCTAGCACCGAGATTGCTGGATAGGCTTTGAAGGTCCAAAACATGTGATCCCAGGAGTTGAGAATTTGGGCTCTATGCAAGGGCATCATAGGTAGGTAGGAGAATAGTTGATTGTAGTTGGCTCTCCTATAACCATCATTTCCCACAACTATAATCTCAATTTCATCATCCTCTTCTTCTCTGTTTTCATGTGAAGTTTCCACTACATCAATTATTTCCACTTGACTTCCTTGCTCTTCCGCTCTCTCATCCTCTATAGCTTCATTCCTTTCTATTACTATATCTTCTGAAGCTAGAATCTCTTGAGGGACTGAGGGAGACTCATAATGATCTATTGGCAGTTCCTCCTTAGCTGTAACTTCTTCTGACATAGGGACTTCATGAGGCTCCCTCTCAACTCAATCATTCATTTGTATTTCAAACAGCTCCCCCTCAGATGGAGCATTCTCTAGAGTAAGAACTTCAGGAAGCTCCCTCTCAACTTGAGCTGTGTTCTTCTTACTTGCTTCAGATAGCCCCTTCTCAACTTCGGGTAACCCTTTTTCAGCTTTAGGTAATCCTTTCTCAGTAGCTATCTTTCTGTCTTCTTCCTTTAGCACTCCTTCATTGATAAGGATGTACTTCTTGACCAGTTTTCTTCTTGACTTCCTAGGCTGAGCCATAGCCTCATCACTTTCTTTAGTTTCAGCTCTGAATGGTTGACCAGCCTGAGAAGCTGTTGCAGCATCCTCTTCGGGAGTGGTGTCCAATCTGGACTCTACGATCGGTAGAGACTCTACGATCGAAGAGAAAGAGGGCTTCTTTGACTTGTGACTGTGTTTTCCCTTCTTAAGCAACTAAGAGATGGTAGCTCTGTCTTCAACTTCCTCAGACTGATGTTCTTTCTTCTTTAAATTCCTCAGAGTTTCTATGCCAGAACACTTTTAAGGTGCATCAGTAGTTGAACCTTGAGGTTCCTCTGCCATTTGAACCTTCATCTTTCTCTTACCCTTGCTTTTTCTGACCAAAGCAATGGGTTCCTCTTTGTTGATTTCTTCTTCTTCTTCTTCTTCTTCTTCTTCTTCTTCTTCTTCAGTTTCCTTTAGAACTGACATGTTCCCTGGTATTCCAGACTCCTTCGCTTCACCAGTTCTTCCACTAGATTCAGACATCATCCTGACATTTTTTGCTGGATTCTTTTTCCAGTTCTCAAACAGCTATTGGGTCATCCTTCTATTTGGATTGATGGATTCTCCTTCATTATCCCTAATCTTATCACCCAATACTGACTGTAGGATGATGCTTATAAATTATCCATAGAGCATCTTTCCAGAGCTCTTTGATTTCTTCGAACTGAGTATCCATTTCCTAATCCAATCGATGAGTAGGGCTCCATAGTTGAGTTGAATCCCACAACTGATTGCTGTCATGAGCTTAAGTTGCATTTCGTTCACAGAGTCATGGCCAGAGCTCTTGCAACATATGCATTTCCCAAAAATGTCAGCCAAACACTCATACCTTTGGGGAAACTCTTTCTTTTTGTACCCTTTGACATTCAAAAACTTCTTATGATGCATCTTCTTCAGTCCTTCATGAAAATTGATGCCTTCCATGAATGGAAATCCTTTCGATTTGAAACCAAAGGCTAGGTTTATATCTTCAGCTTTGAGCTTGATTTCCACACCCTTGACTTTTGTGGTTATAACATCATTCTCAAACACTCCATTTTTGTAGAACTCTTTTACTAGCTTAGGGTAGATCCATATGCTGGTACCTAGAGCCTCTTTAAGACCATCTTTCTTCAATAGAGCCAGAATATTATGGAATTGAGAGTCAACTGTCTTGAACTCGTCGAAGCACAATATGTAACCAGCGATAACATTTGAAGTCGCCATTGATTTCTTTGTACTGAGGTTGATTGAGCTTTTTGAAATGCTTGGGTTTTTACTTGTAGAGAGAGAGAGAGAGGGAGAAAGAGGAATGAGCTTTTTGAACTTCTGATTTCAAAAAGATATTTTCAAACTGTACTTGTAACTTTCCTTCTCTTGATCTACATAATGGGGCATGTGTCAAGTTCTGCTTGGCTCCACGATTTTAACTTACGTGGAAAATACTGGTTTGCCCTTAGCTCCTCCTGAGCTAATGTATTCCTTGGGATGACTACGATCGTCGAGGTTGTACTACGGTCATTAAGGTAGTCTTGACGAACATTGAGTGTGCACTGCGATCGTTGAGTCCGCTGCTGAGTCTGCTCTGGTCCTTGAGATAACTTGTAAAAGTCCCAGATCCGGGTCCCAAATCACCGCAGATCTGGTACAATCATTTTATAACTATTGCGAAAGATATAAACATAAATTGTTTACACATTAAACTTTACACATTAATCTCCAAGGTCGAGTAACCTTAACTTATACACAATTTATAAGCTAATTGACATACAATGTCATTATCATACATTACTGTTACAATTCTAACTGCACATATAATCCAAAGCTGGACTTGTCTTTGTCCTTTCCTGTATCCGACGTATTCGTCTTAATCTGTAATGTTTATCATGATATATAGCAATGGTGAGCAACAAGTTTGCCCAGCAAGTATAAGTTCAATAAATTAAGGATATATCATAATGGAAAGAATTGAACAATAAATTGGCTAAAATTCTACAATATAATTGTGAACTAGCATGAACAAATTTCATAGCTGAACGAACATTGAACATGAATAAATATATATCTAGACTGAATGATAATGAAGGTGATCAACCTTTCATACTTGATGAATACATGTAATATGCATCAACTGCGATTTCAATAATTCATAGACGTGATAATCAATAATGATTAATCACCAGTATATTTGAATAATCATAACTCAGGGTTGAGTTAGAGAGAACTTGCCTGATCGGTGGATTACTGTTACGGAATTTATTTAGCTTTGCGTGAAGACTTATTATAAATAATATCGATCTACCAAGTTAGAATAATATCATCGCAATATAAAATAACCTAAACACATAGCACATAACACTATCAGACTATACAACACATATGACCAAGTATCAAGTCAAACTATTTCAGTTTGAGTTGAATTCGGTATTATTTTGACATCCCGACGACCTAATCAGACAAATGTCGAGTTTAAGTTCAATTAAACTCTGCCTAAATATTTAACAATTATCTTAGATAATTATATTATCTGTCAAAATATTTTTCATAAGCTCATAATAATTTTTAAATAATTATTATCATTTATCATGATTTTTCAGTCATTAATATTGTATTTATCTAATTTAAATACAACAATATTCTATTATCATTACTATTTATTTAATATCAAATATTAATGAAATACTTAACATAATATTATAATATATTTATAATATCTCAAAGTATTTTTAATACCTTAAAATCGTATTTATATGATTTTTAAACCTTTAAATCCATTAACCGATAATTGTCATTAATATTAAATATTAATATTTTTCATGACAAAATATCAAAAGTTATATTTTATAACTTAAAATATTTGTATAACACTTAAATCATTTTTATATGATTTTTAAATCATTAATTCTATTTTTCCATAATTTATTAAATAAATTAATTACCATTAATATTAATTTATTAATGAAATTCGTCACAAAATATCAAAAGTCATTAAAAATAACTTAAAATATTTTCTTATACCATAATATAATTTTTCATGATTTTTCAAGTATTAAAATCATTTTAAGTAATTTATTTAATATTATAATTAAATAAATTAAACACCATTAATATTCTAAAAATATTAAATATTAATGAAATATATTCTAAATAATTAAAAACCCATTTTTAGGATTTAAAATAATTTTTAAGAATTTATTATGTATTTTTAATAATTAAAAACTAATTTTCTCTAATTATTTAATAAAATATTAATTTTCAAAAATTAATTATCGCTAAATGACCCTATAGCGACAAAACCGTCGCTATAGGTGTTCTTGAGCCTGCTCAGAAACTCATGCCAGTTGACAAGGTGCTACGTTTGATCAGGAATAAAACCTAGATCTAGTTGTTAGCTGGGCTGAAAAAAGTGTTAATGTTATAGTATAAGTGTAATATTACAACCACAAACTAAATTTATGTCCAAAACATATCAACTCTGTAAGATCTAAGCTCCAGAAAATGATGTCAGAGCTGTTCTTCATTTCTGGGTTTTCCAGAAATGAAGAACAGTTAAAGGGTCCTACTTTGCAGCTTTAAATCTATGCTTTCCAAGCTTAATTAATATGTTTTATTGGTTCTATAGTGTAGTATTGATGTCAAAGAACAACAATATACCATCAGATCAGTAAATCAACATCACAAGAAATAGATCTAGGCCGATCAAAGTAGTGGTTAGGAACTGCCTTTGAAGATTTTTGGGTTACTCAGAATCTTCATCCGACAGTTTCGTCAACCCTACTTTGACCACCATTTAATTCGTTTCCGAGTATGATCTGGGAGTTCTAGAGGCATGGATCGATAGTACTCATGTCAGTCTACACAACCATAACAACAACTTGGCCAAACGCATTACCAGAAGCAAGATCCGAAGCTATCAAAAAACTTATCAGACTTTCAGGGTTTCTGGGTTTCCCAGAAACTCAGTTGGTCATGGTCGGTCAACGACCTTTGACCCTTAATAACTTTTGATCTACATACGATCTGGGCTTGATTCAAGTTCCAGATCAAAGTCCTTACAACATACTACAACTACAAACCTTTAAAACACAAAACCAAATAATAGGTAATGATCTATGAGCCCTGACATTCGGTTGTCAGGCCATGTTTTAGGGTTCATAGATCAGTTTCAAAAATTTGATTTTCGTGCATCAAGATGATATGGATCTAAGTTATTACAACCCAGATCACTCAATGACACCCTAATACACAACTTTAACCAACTAAACACAATATATAACATCAAATCACATGATATACAAAATTAGGGTTTATACCTTTTATGCTTTAAATTTTGATTTCTGATCCTTAAATCTATTATTGGAATGCTAAAGGCTGATCATGGCTTTGTTTCTCTCTCTCTCACTCTATATTTCGAAAATTGTAGAGAGAGAATGTCTTGGATATTATGGTAAGTAAAGTAAGTAATTTTCTTACTTTAATTTCTAACTTTTTGATTTCCATGGCCAATATTGTTGCAATGTGGCCTCATGGCTGATTTGTGGTGTAGTGGGACACTTGTCAAGCCACCTTGGTGAATCACCACACAATCCAAAATATCTTATACTTAAACAAAAAGGGCAATTTGGTCATTTGACTTTTAATGGCAAACTAGTAATCTTGGCTAACCCTTAGGGTTTAACCCTAAGGTCTTAAAAATTTAAATTTTTAGGATTTTCTAATTAGGTTTTAAAATAGAAAATTAAGATTTCTAAATTATAATTAGGATTTCCTAATTATATTAAAGTTTACTAATCACATTCAAGCTTGCTAATTAGTATTAATGATTCCTAATTAAAATTGCTAAATTAACAATTAGGGTTTCTAACTTAGATGGGTTTCTAATTAATCATTAGAGTTTTCCCTAATTAGGTTATAATTAATAACACATATCATTAATCACTTAATAAAATTACTTACCAGTCTTAAATTCTGATTTGAATTTTAAATTAGGGTTTTAATATTCCCGGTTAGGGTTTCAAATTTCTAAAACTGAAATTAGGGTTTCCAGAACCAGTATTAGGGTTTCTTATCAGTCGTTAGGGTTTTTTAATTGAACGTCGATGTTCTTAAGATATCCTTAAGGTTTATCACTAATATAGCTTATCTGATCAACCCTTGACCCTTAACTACCTACTGTACAGATATATGATCATATACACAGAACATATATACTATACACTTAATCCTGAATAATTCACCACAAAAATTTTTAAATCCATAAAATTTCTTTCCAAAAATGCCAAACCCATTCACTTATTTTCTGTCTAGGTTTATTATTTAACCTTTATTCAATATTTTAAGATTTTAATAAATATCTAAATTCTCAGGTTGTCACATAACTTCTGACTGAGCATTCCTTCCGAATCAAGGTAGCTCAGGAAGGGCCAATCTCTTAGAAGGATATAAGGATTAGGTTTGTCCCTGAGGCGCTTGACATAGAGATTGCTTGAATTTGTTGAAGATGTTGTCATCACAGAATGCTTTTTAGTCATATCGAGGAGACTCTACGATCGTGGTCCTTCATGTCAAGGCAACTCTACGATCGTGGACTTTCTTTAGTCATCTCTACGATTTTGAACTTAGCCTTTATATCTGCATGGTTAACATAAACTAGAGCATAGTTTTTATGGTTGTAGATTTAGCATGCCTAACTCACTTATCAATTTATTAAATCTGGATTCATCTAGAGGCTTTGTAAAGACATCAGCAAGTTAATTTTCAGTAGGGATGTATCGTAAAGATATAGGTCCATTTTGAACATGATCCCTAATAAAATGATATCTTATTTCTATATGCTTAGTCCTATAATGCATGACAGGATTGTGTGTTATTGATATGGCACTTGTGTTATCACAATGAACATGTATAGATTTGAAATTAAACCCATAGTCTGCTAGCTGATTTTTCATCCATAAGATTTGAGCATAACATCTGCCAGCATTAATGTATTCAGCTTCTACAGTTGAAGTAGATATTGAGTTTTGCTTCTTGCTAAACTAGGACACAAGTCTGTTTCCTAACAGCTGACAGGTGCCACTGGTAATTTTTCTATCTATTTTGCAACCTGCAAAGTCAGCATCTGTATATCCTGTTAGTTCAAAGGAGGACTCATTGGGATACCAAAGTCCCAAGTGAGGTGTACCTTTGAGATACCAAAAAATCCTTTTTACTGCAATTAAGTGTGATTCCTTAGGATTAGGTTGAAATCTAGCACATATGCATGTTGCAAACATTATGTCTGGTCTACTGGCAGTTAGATATAGAAGAGAGCCAATCATACCTCTGTATTGAGTTATATCAATACTTTTACCTTTTTCATCTTTGTCAAGCTTGGTTGCTGGAGCTATTGGGATTTTCATAGGAGAGGCTGATTCCATGCCATACTTTTTAAGTAAGTATTTAATGTACTTGGCTTGGTTTATGAAGATTCCTTCATCAGTCTGCTTTACTTGTAGTCTAAGGAAGAAGTTCAGCTCACCTATCATGCTAATTTCAAACTTGCTCTGCATAAGCTTCCCAAATCTCTTACATAATTTTTCATCAATAAAGCCAAAGATAATGTCATCAACAAATATTTGAACTAATAAGACTTTGTCTTTGTGCTTTCTAAGAAATAATGTGGTATCTACTCTACCTCTAGTGAACCCATTTTCAATAAGAATGTTAGTTAGTGTTTCATACCATGCTCTAGGTGCTTGTTTAAGACCATATAAGGCTTTGTCTAATCTATAGACATAATTAGAGAGAGTTGGATTGATGAAACCTGGAGGTTGCTCTATGTATACTTCTTCTTGAAGTTCACCATTCAGGAATGCACTTTTGACATCCATTTGAAATACTTTGAATTTCATGTGAGCAGCAAAGGTAAGGAATATTTTGATGGCTTCTAGTCTGGCAACAGGTGCAAAAGTTTCGTCGTAGTCAGTGCCTTCTTCTTGAGAGTAACCTTTGGCCATTAGTCTTGCTTTATTCCTTGTTATTACTCCATCTTCATCCATCTTTTTTTTGAAGACCCACTTGGTGCTAATGACTGGATGGCTTCTTGGTCTTGGAACTAATCTCCACACTTTGCTTCTTTCAAATTGATTTAGTTCTTCTTGCATGGCTTCTATCCAACTAGAGTCTTCCATAGAATCTTCTATTTTCTTGGGTTCCATTTGTGATAGAAAGCTTAGATAGAAATATTCATTCTAGGTGGCAGCTCTTGTCTTGACTCTTGCATTTGGATCTCCAATGATTAAGTCTTGAGTGTGATCTTTTGCCCATCTATTTTCTGTTGGAACATCTGTCCTGATTCCTTCTTGTCTGAGACCTTCAAGATCAATTTCTGCTTCTTGATGTAGAGGTTTGTTGTCTTGCGTAGTCCTCTCTACGATCTCATTTTCTTGTTCGACAATTTCATTGTCTAGAACTACGATCTTGGTGTCGAGCTCGACGACCTAGTTCGTAGTGTTTGAACCATCGTTCGTAGTGTCTTGAGACACTGCTTTGCCCAAGTCTGTTTCATCAAAGATGATATGAATCGAGACTTCAACACTCAGCGTTTTCTTGTTGAACATTCTATAGGCCTTACTGTGTGACGAATGAGATTTTTATAATTTCATTTTAATATTTATTGGATTAAATAAATATTTTCGATGATTTAATTATTAGATTAAATAATTAATTGTTGCAATTGTGATAGATTAATTTAATTATATGTGTTATACTTATTAAATTAATGTGGAGAATATTTATTATCCAAGTAAGTATTTATGTGAGCTTATTGAATTAAATGAAATATTTAATTAAGCATAATGTTATTTTAATTAATGTAATAATTAATTCGAGATTTAATAATTTGACATAATTAATAAATAAGAAATTTATTATGTGATGATGTGAATTAATGATAAATTATTATATATTATTTAAATTAAAGTAAATAAGATATTTGAATTATTGTGTAAGGGTGTGACACGATTTAAACTATAGTATAAGAGACTTATTAAATTAAATGATTTTGAATCAATTAAACCTAACCAAACGAAGCCTTATGGGGAGTTAATAACAGTTAACCCATGATTGGGTTAACTGACCACTTTTCGTTTAGTTTCTTTTATAAAAGTTATACGTCTTTTTATTTTCTTTATTATTCTAAGTCTAGCAAAGAAATACAGAGATAAATTGTCAGAGAAAATATTTAGAGATTGTGAAGGAGATTGAGAGTGAGGAATTGAAAAGCATCTAAGCCTACTAATCTATACTCTACGCTCTGGGTAATTCCTTTTACCCAATTTTTATTACGTTGTTTAAGTTTTTCAATAAAAATGGCTTTTATGTTCTGTAAAAGATTTGTAGTGGAAAAGGGAGTAACAATTATGTGTTGATTACATGATAAATGTTATCAAATCGTATTTGATTATATATATTGCATAAACCATATCATTAGTTTCATAAAACATGTCGTATATACTTTTTACAAAATTACAGAGTATATAATATGGACATATGGCCCTTACGCACAAATTTAATGCGTCAATCATATATTATCCCTAAATTTTACACTTTTATATAATTATGCATGTTAAAACGAAGAGAACAAAACTTGAATGGATGGAATTGGTGTAATAACGAATCCATAATAACGAATCCGTAGTGTTAAATTTTATGATTTATGTTCAAAACCTTCAAGAACATCATGAACAGTAACTTATATGTTTTGATTATGCAAAATTATGTGTTATAACTTGTTAAAAGCATGCTAGAAGGGTTAAGTAGTGATTATATGAGTGTTATAATGTATGGGTACGTCTAAATTCGTGTAGAAATAATTTAATTGGAGGTTTTGGCCATGTTCTGTAATTTTTCGCGAATTGCAGAACAGTTACTGGTTCGCCGCGCCGTGGCGCCAGTCTCGTGCCTTAATACCTGATGGGTGGGATTTATACCCGCGAATCGTATACTTTATGACTTAAATAGTTGCATGTTCTCGTAGATTTTATATGTTTTTATATGATTATAGTGTTGTTGTGCTTAATCGATGAATTGCAGAGCTTTACAAGTGTTTTCTAGCATTCAGGGGCAAAACAGTCATTTTCTATACACTGGCGCCGCAACGCCAATGCCCAATGTTATTCTCGCACCGCGGCGCCGCCTCCTTGTCTCTGCTGACATCACCTCCATGCTGCAGCGCTATTGTTTCTTCTTTGGTTCGCGCCGCAGCGCGAGCTCCAGTTTTTCAAGCTAATGTGGCGCTGCAGCACCAAGCATAGGCTTAATGCCTGCGCCGCGGCGCCACCTTCGGTGTCCAGGAAGAGAGGGCTTGTGTTTGACCTAGCTTAAAGGAGAAGAGATATAAAACACAGAGAAGCCTCTACATTTAAGAACAATCGAGGGAGACATCCTATATCATATTTTCTATAGATTAGCTTAGTTTTTAGTTTTTCTTTATAATTTCTCTTTCTTTCTCTTAGTTGATGTCTGTAAATATAGATTAGGTTTAGTTTAGGGAGAAGTTTGTGATTTCTTTGGAGCACAAGAGCAACGAGCGACATGGATTGGAAAGCTTGATAGGAGCGGATTGCTTGGTGACTGAAGGGCTTTGACAGAGTTTCTTCTTATCCATTTATTTCCTCTATTATTGTAATCCATAAATGTTGTCTTATTTGCTACTTATATTTGGTTTATTAAATATGAACTGATTATTGGCTCTAAGGTTATAATGGATCCATTTGTTATTTGAATTGAATGTCTTTATCTCTTTGGTTGGCACCATATGATTTGGTTTAATATATTTGTGCTTTATGATTCTCGCTAAGATATTAGTGATGATTTTGGTAATCTGCATGATATCGACAGAAGAATTGTAGATTTACACCTAAATATATTGGCATGTGATTGTGAGTTTCGACTGCATAAGTTGTGCGTAGAATAGACATATCTCTGTGCGCCATGTGCGACCTTATTGAGAACTTATGCTTTAATCCTTGTACTATTAATTCGCATAGACATATGTAGGATTACATCTAGCTTGGACGTTCTTTTCTGTTCTATTCTTTTTTGGGTGGATCTGGAGAGGATATGTTTGCGCATACCTCGACAGAGGTGCATAAGCACATGTACATTCTCGGTCGACAAATTGTCGTGACCATTAAGACCAAAGAGAAAAGGGTAGCTAGTTTGATGAAACATAACACGCCAGGTGTTCGACAGAATGCCTGTGTGGGGGTGAAGTTGTGACCTTAGCTTGAAATTCCTTAGATTTCCATTCGTTAACCATTTACTTGCTTTGTTAAGTAATATAATTAGATTAATCACCCTTCCATTTACTGCTGTTCGAATAAGACTTTAGCGATAAACAATCGGTACTTGGTAAATATTAGTCATAGTTCCTCGTGGGTACGACACTTTTCTTATCACTGTATTACTTGTTAGACCGCGTATACTTGCGCGTGTTTAGTGATCAGTATTCCGAATAACAAGTTTTTTGCGCCGCTGCCGGGGAACTATTATTCAAATATTGTCCAATATTGATTTAAATCAATTTAGTCTTACTTTGAACGTGTTTATATTTACTTCTTTTATTTGTTTGATCTTCCTTTCTTTTTGTTTTTAAGTCTACAGATTATGGACGATCAAAGTTATCAATGGCCTTATGAGGGGACAACACAACCAAGCTCGGAAGAAGGACTCGAGAGATTACACTTCAAATTGCTAATGCCTTGAGGTTTTCTGACAATCTTGAGTGTCAGTCCACTCAGAATGCCTACTGTCAGAATCAAGCTGACTTTGAATCGATCTCCTATCATCCAAACTGCCAGGGTTATCTAAACTCATGGGACTACAGTCAAGAGCAATATCATGAGCCGAATCATGCCTCTAAGTTTGACTATCAGTCTCCTCCGCATTATGAGTTGACGTCTCAACCCAATGAGAGCCTTTATGAGACCTCAACATAAGAAGAAGAGAACCATCTTGAGGAGCTTCTCACCGACTTTATTCAGAGAAATGAGGTTCGGATGGCAAGCCAAGAAGCCGCATTGCACAGCCTTGAGAAGCAATTGGGGCAACTCGTCAATGCCATTACAAATCCACCGCAAGGTAATCTCCCGGTCATAATTGATCTCGACGATGAAGCAGTAGAGTTTTGCATGGAGGATACGCAAGGAAAATGCAATGAGTCTCACACAACTGTTGAAGGAGACGTCATAGTGCAGACTGGCCAACCGGTGGAGTCTGATGTTGGAAACAGGAGAATAAACAGTGGTTGTATAGTTCATACTGATCTTCAATCTGAAACCACGCTCCCAACTGTGAAAACCCGAGAGGGCCCAATAGAGCACAAAGAACGCTTTCAATTTAATGAACAAGGCGAATTAGTGGATAATTCCAGTGGCGAGCGATTCTTTGTGCCGAAAGATGATTGGATGGATGAGAAGAACGAGGATGACCAATCATCCATGTCTACCAAAAATCCAAAGGAACTGACGAATAGGCGGCTTGAGAAGGTCATTTTTGCTTATGAGCCGGATTGAACGGCATCGGTATAGTCAAGCCGATGACTTTAAAACAAGCGCTTGGTGGGGAGGCACCCCCATCTTGGTATAAATTTTATCTGTTTTCTTTACTTATGTCTTTGTTTACCCTATGTCTGTTCGATTTAGTTGTTAACATGGCTGCCGGATTGTGCTTTAATGTTTTGTGTCTATCATGTGCAGGCAGCATGTTTAGTATGATATACTTCATATTATAGTAGTGTTTATTGAGTTTTTAAATAATACATATTTGCTCTGTATAGTTTTTGTTGTTGTCTTGGCATGTGCAGATAACAGTAGAAAAAAATCTCAGAAATTGGCATCTCGCGCCGCGGCGCCACCATATGCACAGCATCTCACGTCGTGGCGCCGGATTCGAGCCCCAGCTCCAGGATTCGCGCTGCAGCACCAGTGTTTAAATGCCCACTCTCTCTCCTTTGCGTCGTAGTGCCAACCAACATAGGGACTTTCGCGCCGTGGAGCCACAAAAGGGAAACAGCTACTGCTAACTCGCGCCACAGCGCCAACCAACAAAGGGAAGTTCGCGCCACGTCACCTGCAACGTGTTTTTGTTTTTTAAAACTGATTTTGGAGAGCAGTTTGTGCCATTCCTCTTCACCTTCTCGATAACATTCGGCAGCACTGAGGAGTCGAAGCGCCAACTATTGCCCCACCCCAACATCCCTATTGATCGAGTAGCACACCTCCTCACCAATCCATCCGACTTCAACTCTACAATCACCAACATACAAATTGGCCCTAATTCGACTACACAAATCGACTGCCATTGCTAAGGTTCGCCAAGGTATTTTGGGATTTTCATTCTATCATTGACAATAGATGTTGTTATTGTTTGGGTTGATTTTTCTTTGTTGATTGGTGTGATTTCCACTACCGAAAATCTGGATTGAGCATTTACAAACAAAGGCTGTCCAAGTTGGTTCTTAAGGACGCCCGCAAGGTGTTTGAGAAATTGTTTGAACCACAAATTCGACTGATTTGAGGCTGTTTTGGGCTATTTTGCATTGGTAAATGTTTGGGTTTATTTGGCCAAAGTTTGGGGGAATAATGGCACTGCTCAGGGACTGTCTTTGCATCGAACCAACTGAAAATCTTGAAAATGGCACAAAAGAGGCAGCGCCTTAGCATGGGAGGATCATCGTCCACGGCACCACCAACGGCTTGGGACGGAGCCAAATTTGTGAGCAATGAGGCTTGGAAATGATACAAGAGTTCCTTTGCTGCGAGAAATCTGATTCCAGAACGGGGGTTGAGGCCTAACAAAGAGGATGGCGAGTTGTTGGCCATGATTTCGGGTCACCAATGGATTCATTTCACAAAACCACCCGGGTCAGCCAGTGTATCAGTGGTTAGGGAGTTCTATGCCAACGCCAATGCCAAAGGTGATGCGGTTGTCCAAGTTAGGGGAAAGCTAGTGGCGTTTGGTAGTGAGGCCATCAATGCACTGTTTGCACGCCCAACTATGCGGGCAATGATTATATACAGTCGGGGCTCTGCAGCTATGACTTAGAGGATATTATCAGGAGGCTTTGCAAGCCCAGGACTTCATGGAAAAAGAACGACTACACGAGTGAAAAGACCAGTTTCCCGTCTTCAGCGCTCAGTTGCTATGGGAAGGCGTGGTTCAACTTCATCTGTGCTAATATGATTCCTACCCGGTACCTGAGCGATGTGACCAAAGATAGGCCGATCCTCCTATTTACTATTGTCACGGGCCTGAACGTGGACGTCGGGGTCCTTATACACGAGTCAATCATTAAGGCAATCAAGAGCATAGTGGCTTCGGGGCTTCCACATCCATCGTTGATTACTCGACTGTGCAAGTAGGCAGGCATTCAGTGGGGGCCAGAGGAGATAACCTTGCCTACCATGGCAGTCATAGACCACCAGATGATCTCCCGTTTCATTGTGTGGGACGGGGCAGAGTCTCATGTCCGAGGCGAAGGCTACGGGCCACCTACAGCGCCGCCCCCTACTACAAAGCCAGAGCAGGGATAGACTTCAGGCGGCTATTGACTGATATTATGGCATCCCTCACACTGTTGCATCAGAAACAGGACGCCGAGGCTCAGAGGCAGATGAGGCACATAGCTGCAGTGGGTCAGAGGCAGGAGATAGCTATGCAGTACCAAGCTGAGCTGGTGAACACCATGCAGAGCATCCACACCGACTACTGTGGCAAGAATGTTGAGTTCACGCCGTACCAGTTTCCAGAGCTTCCTGTTTTCCCACCCTACCCTCCCCCATCACCGCCCGCCAAAGCTGACGAGGACGAGGCCGCTGCTGAGTGAGCCACATCAGGGAAGCCCTCTTGTATCGATTGCTTTATGTTTAGCACTGAGGGTATTGCTCACCTCAAGTTTGGGGGTGCTTTTAGCTATTATCTATCTATTTCTGTACTGCCATGTTAGGATGCATACTTTAGACTTTATATGTTTTATTTTCAGTATTGTGGTGCAGTCGTTTTGAACTGCGGGATTATCAGGATTATGCTTTAAATTTTTATGCCATGAACTGTTTTTGGTTTTTATTATTTAATGTTTTGTTTTTTTATCAGCATGATTGTGGTTTATAACCATCTTTTTGGGGCTTTTACAGATTTGATACTTGTGCCATGTGAATGGCCTTTTTACCCTATTTTGAGCTGCTATTTAGCAAGGGTATTATAATTATTATTATTTTTTGTTGATTGTGGTTGATGACGAGCGTCAAGTATTAATTCCTATCTCTTAGAGTCGTGTCAAACATGTATGAGCTAGGGGTTGTTCAATTGATAAGTTTAGACTGTTATTGATCCGTCCTTCTTAGCACGCACCGACCAACTATTTTTAACTAATTATTTTTTGAATTTAGTTCGCGTGTTTATTGCTTTGAAAATTTGTTCACTCTTATAAACTTTCATTTGTACAAGCTAATAAAAGGCTTCGACGTTTATACAGTTTTGGATCTTGGATTCTAGCATGTTGACATATAAAAAAAAAAGAAGAAAAATGATTGAAATGGGAATAAAAATAGAAAAGAAGAGTTTGTATATCGAAAGTTTTGCGGTGGGACGAGATGGAGCGTAAAATGCACTCGCCCATAAATGCAAGGCCAATATCGAGATGGAGCATAAAATGCACTCGCTTAATAATCTTCGTTTGTGTTGTAAAATCTTAGGTGGCTTATGTTGATTACGTGGCCTTTACTGCTCGAGTTATTAGATTCATAGGGGTGTTCTACACCTAGTGCCCTAAAGTCGTCTGGCTTGGGAGTCACTGATCAAAATCTCATTCATGGATAGTTCTGAATAGCCTAAGGTAATTAAGTACTGTCCAAGTCAGATTTTACTGTCGTCATGCTAGAGTCTTTTGATCTTTTCCAGCATTTGCGTCTTATTCTTAATGCTTGTTGAATGTTTAAGTTGCGGAGTTTACTCATTGGTTTTAGCAATCGACTGTGCGAGCTTATTCAAGTTATGATTAGTTATAACGGTTGGTCTCTACACACACACACAGAATGGATCGAATACAGTCTTATGCTTGAAATTGAATTAACCCTTATTCATTTATGTGTTTGCCCTATTCTCTGGGAGTAGCTATGATCAAGCTTTGAAGCCATGATGCTACTTTACTATTTTATTTTTCTTTCGCGTGTGTTGCATTATTAGTGTTGTGTTAGTTAGTTTGCTCGAGGACAACCAAAGACTTAAGTTTGGGGGTATTTGATGGGTAGGATTTATACCCGTGAATCGGATACTTTATGACTTAAATAGTTGTCTGTTCTCATAGATTTTATATATTTTTATATGATTATAGTGTTGTTGTGCTTAATCGATGAATTGCAGAGCTTTACAGGTGGTTTCTAGCATTCAGGGGCAAAACAGTCATTTTCTATACACTGGTGCCGCAGCGCCAATGCCCAATGTTATTCACGCGCCGGGGCGCCACCTCCTTATCTCTGCTGACATCACCTCCGCGCCGCAGCGCCATTGTTTCTTCTTTGGCTCGCGCCGCAGCGCGAGCTCCGGTTTTTCAAGCTAATATGGCGCTGCAGCGCCAAGCATAGGCTTAATGCCCGCGCTGTGGCGCCACCTCTGGTGTCCAGGCAGAGAGGGCTTGTGTTTGACCTAGCTTAAAGGAGAAGAGATATAAAACACAAAGAAGCCTCTACATTTAAGAAGAATTGAGGGAGACATCCTATATCATATTTTCCATAGATTAGCTTAGTTTTTAGTTTTTCTTTGTAATTTCTCTTTCTTTCTCTTAGTTGATGTCTGTAAATATAGATTAGGTTTAGTTTAGGGAGAAGTTTGTGATTTCTTTGGAGCACAAGAGCAACGAGCGACACGGATTGGAAAGCTTGATAGGAGCGGATTGCTTGGTGACTGAAGGGCTTTGACAGAGTTTCTTCTTATCCATTTATTTCCTCTATTATTGTAATCC
Source organism: Panax notoginseng (assembly GCA_016801055.1). NCBI lineage: Eukaryota > Viridiplantae > Streptophyta > Magnoliopsida > Apiales > Araliaceae > Panax > Panax notoginseng. The sequence continues at coordinate 208,911,861 of CM029013.1, read as the reverse complement.
ATAAATGTTGTCTTATTTGCTACTTATATTTGGTTTATTAAATATGAACTGATTATTGGCTCTAAGGTTATAATGGATCCCTTTGTTATTTGAATTGACTGTCTTTATCTCTTTGGTTGGCACCATATGATTTGGTTTAATATATTTGTGCTTTATGATTCTCGCTAAGACATTAGTGATGATTTTGGTAATCTGCATGATATTGTCAGAAGAATTATAGATTTACACCTAAATATATTGGCATGAGATTGTGAGTTTTGACTGCATAAGTTGTGCGTAGAATTGACATATCTCTGTGCGCCACGTGCGACCTTATTGAGAACTTATGCTTTAATCCTTGTTACGATTAATTCGCATAGACATATGTAGAATTACATCTAGCTTGGACGTTCTTTTCTGTTCTATTCCCTTTTGGGTGGATCTAGAGAGGAAACCCTAATTATAATTTAGAAATCTTAATTTTTAAATTTTAAAACCTAATTAGAAAATCTAAAAAAATAATAATTTTTAAAACCTTAGGATTAAACCCTAAGAGTTGAACCCTAAGGGTTAAACCCTAAGGGTTGATCAAGTTACTAAATTGCCATTAAATTGGTTAGCAAAAAGACTAGAATGCCCTTTTTGTATTTTTATGAGATTGTGTATAAATCTTGCCAAAATATTGTTGGGTGACCAACTCTATATACTCCATGTGCCTTAAATCACAGCAATCAACCAACATTATCAGCCATATACATTGTATTCATTAGATATATATATTAAAGAGAGAGAAAGTCAACAAACAAAGCTCATTTGCATCTTTACACTCAACCAAACTTTTCTCTCTCCTTTGCCACGAAAATATTAAGTGAATCAGTCACTAGTATGATCATTAGCAAGCCATGATCAGATCATGATGATCAGATTAAAGGATCAACGCCTAAAGAGGTATAAACTCTAAATTTGCTAAATCTTGTTAGATGATATGATTTGTTGTTTTAAGTTGTGTATTAGGGTGTTATTTAGTGATCTGGATTGTTACATCCTAGATCCATAACATCTAGATGAACGAATTTGAAGTTTTTAAAAATTTGGAAAAATTAGAAAATGTTGTCTGACAAGCATATGGTTAGGCCAAGTTGTTGTTTTGATGTTATATCTGGACATGTAGACTATACATACATATCATTAGATCACCCGGATCATGTATAGAATCAAAGTTATAAAGGGTCAAAGTAGGGTTGACCACCTGTTTTGATGAATTTCTAGAAAACCCAGAATTCACCAAGAACAGTTTTCTGACATGGTTTGACCATGACAAATCTCGGTGCTATGATGTTGTTAGGATGACCTGATGTATTATAAATGTTCCTTGACATATGGACTGCAAGTGTGAACTCTTAAATCACACAAACAATACATAGAATCAAAGTTATAGAGCATCAAAAGTGGTACCCTGCAACTGTTATTCATTTCTGGAAAACCCAAAAATGAAGAACATCTCTGACAAGCTTTTCTATAGCTTAGATCTTGTTGTTATGTGATGTTTTGGCCATGAAATTTGTTGGGATATGTAGTATTACATCAATACTATATCCTTAATCCATTAGCAAGCCCAAAATCCTTATGATCATGAATCTATGACTGGTCAAACTACCTACCCTGCACACTGCCTATGAAGATTTGGGTTTGGCTCAAGAACACATATGGCGACGGTTTTGTCGCCTAAAGCCACTTTTAGAGACAACTTAATTATAAAATGAATTATTTTATTTAATAAATAGAGAAAAATAGTTTGTAATTATTAAAATTCATATTAAATTCTTAAAAATTATTTTAAAGCTTAAAAATGGGTTTTTAATTATTTTGAATATATTTCATTAATATTTAATATTTTTGGAATATTTTTGGTATTTAATTATAATATTAAATAAATTACTTAAAAATAATTTTAATACTTAAAAATCATGAAAAATTATATTATAGTATAAGAAATTATTTTAAGTTATTTTTAATGACTTTTAATATTTTGTGAGAAATTTCATTAATTAATTAATATTAATGATAATTATTTATTTAATAAATGTATTAAATAAATTATGATAAAATAGAATTAATGATTTGAAAAACATATAAAAATAATTTAAGGTTATAAAAATATTTTAAGTTATAAAATATAACTTTTGATATTTTTTCACGAAATACATTAATATTTAATATTAATGGAAATTATTTAATAATGATTTTAATTTCTTTAAAATCATTTAAAGGCAATAATAAAGTATTAAAAATACTTTAAAATATTATAAGTTATTTATAATATTTTGGAATGATTTTCATTAATATTTGATATTAAATAAATATTAATAATAATAGAATAATGTGGTAATTAAATTATATAAATATGATATTAATGATTGAAAAATCTTGATAAATGATAATAATTATTTAAAAATTATTATGAGACTTTGAAAATTATTTTGACTAATATTAAAATTATCTAAGATAATTGTGAACCAGTTTAGGCAGAGTCTTAAGGAAAATAGGCTTGATATTTATCCGACTAGGCCGTCGGGATGTCAAAATAGTATTGAACTCAACTTAGACTGTAATAGTTTGACTTGATACTAGGTCTTATGTGTTTTATAGACTGATAGGATTATATGGTAATATATTTAGGTTATTTTATAATTGTGATGATATTATTCTAATTTGTAGATCAATATTATTTATAATAGGTCTTCAGGCAAAGCTAAATAAATTGTCTAACGGTAATCAACTTGATACTAATGAATATCCTTGGCCCGTAGTGCATGGATAATTCAGTGATGTGGATTATTTATTAAGTTGAGTCTCAGCGATAAAATTGATGATAAGCTTTTTAAATCATAGAAGATAGTAGATATCATGCTCTACTTGACTCTTCTAATGGATTGTTTGTTCCGCTGTAGTTAAACTTGATGTTTATTATATTGTATCAGTTTTGTTAGTTCTCAGAGGCACAATAGTTATCTAGAACGGGGGTTAAATAGATATTTTAAAATCTTTTCCAAAATACTTATTGGTTTTGATAATAACTTAAACACAGCGGAATTGTGAGTTATTTATTTCCCCTTTAAGATATAATGAGTTAATGAGTGTTAAGCAGTTATAGCAGTTATAGCAAGAATATAAAAGACACAGTATTTTTAAGTGGTTCAGAGCACTTAAAGCTCCTAGTCCACTCTTCTACTCCTCGAGTAGGAAATCCACTAAGGATATCTTTACACTTTTTAAATCTCACAGATTCCTTCAAGACCAGCAGTCTTAGAACTTCTTAGTTCACTTTTAAACTCTTAAAGTCCAACAGACTTAGTACTTAACAGTTCACTTAGAACTCTTCAAGTCCTTCTGACTTGGAACTTCTTAGTTCACTTGATAGTAGTTAAGTTCTTGTGTGGTACTACTCAGTTGCCATTAAGCTTATGTTCGAAAGAACTGAGTAGCTGAGCAAGCTTTCTCTTTCAGATCGTAGAGTTGAGCGTTGAGTGTTCTTCAGCGTTTTTGTTCAATGCTTGCTTAGTTCTATCGTCTGCTGATGTTTTGCATATATGAGGTCTTTGAAATGTATCCGTTGAAGACATCAGTTGAAGCATTAAATGCGTTTGACATTTCTAAGCTTTGATGGAGACTTTTTATATAACTTTTGATTTACAGTCTGGCCCACTGACACAACAGACTGTTGTCTCACCTAACACCTGAAAAGGTGTTTTCTGCTTACCCAGAGTACTTTCCTTAGCTTCTTCAATATGTTTCTTTGTTACATACTAAGGATAACTGTTGTGTCATTGGGACTCCCGAGGACTTCAACGTTTATAACCCATTCCATATTTGTTGCAACTTATTCTTTAAACAAATGGACAAGGCTCGATGCTTATGACACAGACAGATGAAGCTCTACAATTCTGATCGTGGTGTATTGCCACCTTGGTACTTGATCTGATACTAGCAAACGAGAACACTACGATTTCTCTTAACTACTGGCACACTACGATCTTCACTTGCTTGGCTTGCAGACTCTATGCTTCCGAGATCACACTACGATCTCTAAGTTGGCTCGGCATGCGTTTGGACCACTCTACGAATCTGGGAGAGGCCTTTCAAAACAGACAAACTACGATTCTCGATGCTCTTGTTGCCTCTTTTATAGTTCTTATAAAAGAGCTCTAACTCATGCAAGTATACACGGGTCAATAAGTAATACAAAGTAAGTAAAGTATCGATCCCACAGAGAAAGTTGTTAACCTTAGACTACTATGCATTAATTAACTCACTATATTTATATGCTAAGACTAATGACATCAATTGTTGATTTGAACTAATTATGATTACCAACTAAAAATACAAATATAAATGGACTAAATATAATGTGGAAACAATGGGATCCTAACTTCATTCAATATTTCTCTTAATCACCATATGTCATGCAAGAAGTGTTCACATATCACAGGATAATAGCCAAGAGCACAAAGAGAGTTATAACCATTTTCCAATGCACTATAACCAACTCACATATCATCTACAGATGTTAGAATCTATGTAATCACCAATACCATCACAATTACTATATTCCTATGTGCAATTGCAATCCTATTGATTTTAAGCACAACCCTTATTTTAGCTCATACGGTGAAACATTATATTCCTATCTGATTCACAAAATATGCAAGACTTACTCTAGCCCCATATTCGCATGCTATCATGATTACAATCCATATTTATATGTTCATTTCTAATTCCATACAAATACTAAAACGAATGAATATCAGTCATTCATACATGTAAAACAACCATGATAGATAACCCATATGATATGCAAAACAAATCTAACACTTAGATGTACAACCAACCTACATATTAAAATCCATTAGAATCCCATAATGGGGTTTAGTTCATGACTGAACCAATAGCCATTATGGATCAATGTTAAGTATGATCAATAAACAAGCAATCAAAGTAAGAAGGATAGAACGATCAAACCCAATCGCTGAATAGAAATCAAAGATTAACTATTAAATCCACAAAGAAATCCCATAAACAATAATCAATATCCACGATGACAGAGATCTCCAAGAAGAAGTAGAGAAAAATAGACGTTATGGCTTTCTCATACGTTGGAATCTCTCCCAAGGTGTAAACCCTAGTTTCTACTATGAAAAGAGAGAAGATGGAAGTAGCTATCTAGCCCCCAAGGGGTGGAATATGTCTTACATAATGAGAATATGTCTAATATATAAGCCCTAATTGAATCCCCCACTCAATCACGCTTCAATTGCTCTGTTTAGTGAAAAGTCATCTTTAGTCATCGGCCGAAGTCGCGCGGCCGCGCAGGTGGGCGCGCAACTTGCAGAAACTTGCAGAAAATCGCATTTTTTGGCTCAGGGTCGCGCGGCCGTGCACGGATTCGGGCGCCCGCGCACGGATTCGCTCGCCAGCGCGCGGGTGATTTTCTACTACATTGTGCTCCGGTGAAATGGCCATAATTTTTTATCCGAGAAAAGTTACGGGGCCTGTCACCTATTAAATCGAAGATATCGACGAGCCCTACAACTTTCATTCTTTGATGATTGAGAAATTCCGGCCAGATGAAGGTTGAAATCGAGCTGGAAGGGATTGCTATGAAAATGACGAACCAAAACAGCGTAGTTTGACGTCCGTCGGTACAACGATCATAACTCTTGCATCCGAACTCCGATTAGAGCGATTCAAGATGTTCCAGAAAGCTATGAAGACGCTCCACAATGTAAGCTAAGTTCCAAACCAGGAACATGAAGTAACATGAAAGCCCAAATGATATCCGGATTGCCTTTTCTTTGCATTTTCTTTGCGTTTCCTTACAATAATCGCTCACACCACTTCCAAACATAAAATCTACAAAATAAACACAAAATGCATGAAAAGTAACTAAGACACATGAATATAAGCAACTAATTCAAGTAAAAGATACCGGATAAATGCATAAAAATCCACTTATCAGCTCTATGATTCTGCCTTGGCATCTGCAATCTCTTAACCAGATTGATAGACTACAATTCTGTTGAAGCCTATCTATTACATCTCAAGATATAGATAGACCAAACAGCTTTGATCTTTTCATCTATACATTCATTTACAGAATGATAAACATTGATAGCTCAGATCAACCTAACAATTTTGATCTATCACAAAGTCCTTGTACATATATTCCTTGAAGGACTTTACAAATAATTATGAATATTTACTTTCAACATCAAATTTAAATATGCAATCTCCCAATAAGTTTAACACTGTTGAAGGCTAACGATAATTTATTCTGCATTATCTTAGTCATAATATTTCTTACTGGACTAGTTGAGCTCACCCTTTTGCTTTCATTATTCTCTTCAGGAAATGAGAACGTAGCCGGGACTAGTCGGGGAATGGAGTGATGGTCCGAGTTGGTGGCTGTAGTAGTCCTCACTATTCTATGAAATAGTGTGATAATAAATGTAATGAGGATTGAATTTAAGTTTGAATATTGTCTATTAGACAATATTCGTGTAAAAATTCTCATCTCATGTTGTATAATTAAGTTTGTATTTGTATTTTGTACCATGTATTTGGTGACTCAGAATGGGTGATGTATACCTATTTTGGGGGCGTCACAGTTGGTATTAAAGCTTAGGGATATGATCCCTAGCTAAGATGTGAGACTAGAACTAGGGGGAGAGACGGGAAAATCCTTCGCTAGTATGACCTACCTAAGTTTATTTGTTATTTAATTGGTCGGTCAGAATATAGGGATAATATATGGTATGTCAATTAACCCTTATTTTGTGACAGAATTTGAAAAACGCATCTGAAAATGTTGAGATAAGCAATGGAGCACATGAGACTGTTGAGTCACCGATGATCAATACCTTGGATAGCGTGCATCAGGAAGGCAATAATCCTCAGGTGAACAACAACACCGACCAAATGATGAACGACAGAATGTTTAGGAGCTTTCTACAATTCATGCAACATCAAGCAAGAAAGACTCATGTCCAAAATGTAGGTGGAAACACTAACAACTCTCGGACGGTCACCGCTAAGCAGTTCAAGGAGCTAGGACCACCATAGTTTTTGGAAAAGCCAGAACCACTTAAGGTGGAGACATAGATAAAGAAGATCACCAAGATATTTAATGTCTTGGGATTCTCCGAGGAGCAAAAGGTTCCCTTTGTCACGTTCACGTTGCGAGGAGAGGCAAATTACTGGTGGAAATCTGTAAAGCGTACCCAACCTGCTGCACTGAAGATGTTTTGGGAGAATTTCCAAGACATGATCAACGATAAGTACTTTTTCGAAAGTATTCGTCACATGAAGGAGGTGGAGTTTATCAAACTGGAGTAAAATAATATGACCGTGTCGCAATACGAGGCTAAATTTGCCGAGTTATCCCGGTTTGCATCCCACTTGCTTGATAATGAGGAGAGAATGATGCGAATGTTTCTGCGAGGTTTGAAACCTAAAATACGTCAATATCTCATTTCTCATAAACTGTGTTTGTATTTAGATATTGTAAATAGGGCTCAATTATTGGAACATGATAATGAGTTAACCCAACCAAGAGATAGCAGTCGGCGAAGCGATACTACTAGTGATAGCAGTCATCGAATCGGTGACAACAAATGTGAAAGAAATTAACTTGCCAAAAATGGTAACCACTTCGGTGGTAATCCTGGCCAAGATAATAAAAGTAGAAATTTCAAGAAGAGGAGATTCAACAATGATGGAAAGACGTCAACACCAGTACCCATTGTTAAAGAAGGAGAACGACCACCGATCGTATGCTTCAAATGCGGAAGGGAGGGACACATCAGTCCAAACTGTACGCAGTAGTCCAAAATGTGTTATAATTGCGGAAGAGAAGGTCACCTAGCTCGATTTTGTCATGCAGTAAAGTCAAGTCCAGTTGAGATGGTCACACCAAATATCGTCCCAGACAAGTCAAAGCCGGTAGTTTAACGGAGAGCATTTGTCGTAACCTCCCAAAAAGTAAGGAACCCGAACACCTATCACGGGTAAGCTAATCATAAACTTTTGCGAAGTCTATACCTTATTTGATACCGGTTCTACCCATTCTTTTATTTTTCCTACTTGCGCTCAACGTTTAAATTTAACTCCGAAGAAATTAGACTTTAACTTATCTGTTGAAACTCCGTTGGGAGAAACCTTCATTATATTTATTGTTTATAAGTCTTGTTTGATTCAAATCAGCAACCGCATGTTACCTGTCGATCTTATTTCTATGAAAATACTTGCATTTAATGTGATTTTAGGGATTGATTGGTTAACTACTCATCATGCTAAAATTAATTATTTTCGTAAGGTTGTTAGCTTTCATATTCCTAACCAACCTATTATACTAATTCAAGCAACCAAACCACTAAAGTCAATCACCGTCATATCAAGCCATAAAGCTATTCGTTTATTGAAAAACGGATGTCAAGCTTTCCTAGCCCATGTCACAGATTTAAATAGAAATACGTCAAATTTAAATGATATATCTATTGTTAATAATTTTCCTGATGTATTCCATGAAGAACTTTTTGGCCTACCCCCAGAGCGTGAAATTGAATTTTGTATCAACCTTGAACATGGTGCAAAATCTATTTCCAAAACCCCATATCAAAATGTGAGTTGAAGAAATGCGAGTTCTGGCTTGAGGAAGTAGCATTCCTTGGGCACGTGATATCGAAACATGGAATATCAATTGACCCGACGAAGATTGAAGCAATACAAAGTTAGGAGCAACCTAAGTCAATAACCGAAATACATAGCTTTCTGGGCTTAACTGGTTATTATCGGAGATTCGTGGAAGAATTTTCTCGAATCGCCACTCCATTAACTCAGCTGACTCGAAAAGATACAAAATTCAGATGTAGCGAAGAATGTGAGAAGAGTTTCCAAGAACTCAAGAGGAGACTCATTTCAACACCTGTTCTGACAATACCATCAGGTTCGGAGGGATTTGTCATCTACAGCAATGCTTCAGGCAGAGGTTTAGGATGTGTTCTCATGCAACATGGGAAAGTCATAGCCTATGCCTCACGACAACTCAAAGAATATGAGAGGAATTATCCTACTCGTGATCTAGAGTTGACAGCAGTCGTTTTCGCGCTAAAGATCTGGAGACATTACTTGTATGGGGAGAAAGTGGAGATCCATACAGATTATAAAAGCCTCAAATATTTCTTCACCCAAAAGGAACTCAACATGCGGCAATGACTTTGGCATGAGCTGTTGAAAGATTACGACCATACCATTCAATACCATCCTGAAAAAGCGAACGTGGTAGCTGACGCGTTGAGTAGAAGATCATATACGGGTACGAGTGCGATATTGTCAACACAAAGGCCCATTTTATATGAATTACAAAGGATGGAGATAGAGTTAAAAACTTTAGGGAACCACGTGATGACCCAACGAAGATTGAATCATGGAATATCTGTTGACCCAGTGTAGATTGAAGCAATTCAAAGATGGGAGCAACCTAAGTCAGTGACCGAAGTACATAGTTTTCTCGGCTTAGTTGGTTATTATCGGAGATTCGTGGAGGAATTTTCTCCAATCACTACACCGTTAACTCAGCTGACTCAAAAAGATACAAAATTTGGTTGGAGCGAGAAATATGAGAAGAGTTTTCAAGAACACAAGAGGAGACTCATTTCAGCACTTGTTCTGACAATACCATCTCGCTTGGAAGGATTTATCATCTACAACGATGCTTCAGGCAGAGGGTTAGGATGTGTTCTCATGCAACATGGAAAAGTTATAGTCTATGCCTCACGACAACTTAAAGAATATGAGAGGAATTATCCTACTCATGATCTAGAGTTTTCAGCAGTCATTTTCGCACTAAAAATTTGGAGGCATTACCTGTATGAGGAGAAGGTGGAGATCTATACGGATCATAAAAGCCTCAAATATTTCTTCATCCAAAAGGAACTCAACATGCTAAAATGACATTGGCTCGAGCTGTTGAAAGATTACGATCATACTATTCAATATCATCCTGAAAATGCGAACGCGGTAGCTGATGCGCTGAGTAGAAGATCATATGCGGGTACGAGTGTGATATTGTCAACGCAAGGGCCCATTTTGTATGACTTGCAAAGGATGGAGATAGAGTTAAAGACTTCAGAGACCCATATGATGATGGTAAATATACGAGTAGAACCGACTTTAATCGATAAAGTTAAAGCTGCTCAAGCTACGGACCTGCTGCTGATGCGTATGAGGAAGAAAATACAAGGAGGTGTTATTCTGGAAGCAAGAATTGATGAAGAAGGAATACTTCGAGTTAACTCCAGACTTTGTGTTCCTAACAATCCTAATTTAAAGTATAAAATCATAATGGAGGCGCACAACACACCGTTTGTAATCCATCCTGGGAGTACTAAAATGTATCGTGATCTTCGACATACATTTTGGTAGGGCAATATGAAAAGAGAGATCGCGGATTTTATTTCAAGATGTTTAACGTGTCAACGAGTCAAGGTGGAGCATCAAGTGCCAAAAGGTCCATTGCAACCACTTGAAATTCCAGAATGGAAGTGGGAGCACATTACTATGGATTTCGTTATTGGTCTTCTCAAGGTTTCTCAAGGCATAAATACAATTTGGGTCATTGTTGATAGATTATCCAAGTCTACTCATTTCTTACCTATACGAGAAACTTATTCACTTGAACGTCTTGATCGTATGTACATAAATGAAATTATAAGACTGTATGGTATGCCAGTATCCATAGTTTCTGATCGGGACCCAAGATTCACTTCACGATTTTGGGTTAGTTTACAAAAAGATATGGGCACGAATTTACGATTTAGTTCGGTATATCACCCTCAAACGGACGAGCAGTCGGAGAGGACTATTCAAACTCTTAAAGATCTATTAAGACTTTGTGTTCTTGACTTCAAAGGAAGTTGGGACAAGTTCTTGACATTGGTGAAGTTTTCCTACAACAACAGTTATCAAGCAAGTATTGGCATGGCTCCATTCGAGACGTTGTATGGACGCAAGTGTCGTTCTCCAGTATGCTAGGATGAGGTGGGTGAAGCAACGTTGTTGGGACCAGAATTGGTACGCATAACAACAGAAAAGATTCAAATGATCCAAAAACGTATAAAGACCTCACAAGATCGACAAAAGAGTTATGTTGATCTTCATCGAAGAGACGTGGAATTCAATGTTGGAGAGCATGTGTTGTTATGTGTTGCTCCATGGAAAGGAGTTACAAGATTTGGAAAGAGTGAAAAGCTCAATCCCCGATTTATTGGCCCATTTGAAATCCTCGATCGAGTAAGAACTGTGGCCTATAGACTCGTCTTACCGCCAAGTATGTCTCGTGTTCATAACATTTTTCATATATTTATGTTACGTAAATATGTGAAAAACCTGAACCACATTATTGAATTAGAACCGGACGAGATAGCGGAAGATTTAACGTATGAAGAGGTACCTATTAAAATCTTGGATAAGAAGGATCATATTCTACGCTCCAAGGTTATACCTCAAGTCAAAGTTTTATGGAGAAACCACGATGTTGAGGAAATGACTTGGAAGTTGGAAGCTGAAATGAAATCAAGGTATCCTCACATCTTCGACATACCAAGTACGCACCCTAATTTCGAGGATAAAATTTCATAAGAAGGGGAGGTTGTAAGACCCCAACTTTTATGAATAAAGATTATTTTTTTTCTCGAAATATATTTTTGAATATCATGGTGTGGATTTGATATAACGTTATAGTTGTGGGTAATATTTACAAATTTTGCAATGTAAACAAGTGGTTATAAAATATTCGATTGGTCGGAGAATATTCGTACGACGGCACAATCATTGGTGGACCCCACAACGGAAGGATTGTCAGAGTAAGAAAACGACAGAAATATCTTTTTATAAAAATAACGGCGAAAGTTTTACCGTTAAACTGTTAAAATACCTGGTGGTAAAAATACAGTAATACGCGTGGTTGCATAGTAGCACACTGTATTAATTTTTGATGCCTACGTGAGAAGTCACTCAGTTATACTCAATTATTACTACAGTATTTGATGCATAGTATCTCACGTTATTTGATTCAATTATTGTCACAGTATCATCTGCATAATAATTTATATTATTAAATCAATAATTGAGACAACAAAGTTATTTATATTATTATTTGAATTATTGACGATGTCTAAAAAGTTTTGTCGAGGAAAGGGGTTTGGTCACCTAATTGCGCGCCAATAGGGAGAAATCCTTATCGGAAAGCCCCCTCTTTTTTGGGAATGATCTTATTGTTAAATATTGTGATTATAATATTCATGATGAATAAGTTCGTGTTGATTAAAGATGAAATTGATATTTTCATTGTATTGAGATTATTAGTGTTAGTGGAAATTGACATTTATTTCGATAATAATTAATTTCTGGAGGTTAAATTGACCAATCGGGTAATTAATCGGATAAATAAGCAAATTAATTGCTATTAGTTCACATGCATATAACTATTTATTCACATGAATGGAACTATTAATTCATATACATGTACTATTGATTCACATGCATGTACTATTAGGGGAGGTGGTGCAAGTTTGATAATACTTGTAGGACTAAATTCAAAATAGAGAAAAAGATGAAGGTACTATACTGTAATAAATCGAGCCCCAAAACGTGTAATTATCGAAACTATATTTTTCTATAAATAGAAGTTCATTCTTCTTTCATTCTCACCAATTCACTAAGACTCACAAGAGCAATTATAGAGAGAAGCTATAGAAAGAAAGAAGAAGAGTATTCTGCTACTTCACTATTCTAGTATTCAGTCTTCTTCTAAGGTAAGGGATATTATTTTGTTCAATATTCGTATGAAATAATATTTTCTTCCATACTCTGTAGTATGTAAGTAATATTATTTCGTTTCGTAATCCTAATTCTACACTCATTTTGTAAAAGTATTGCTTCTATACTCCGTGAAATTAGTAGAATATCCTTGAAATTTGAGTTTCATCTAGTATCGTTTCATAAGGATATTTTTTTGAATATTCTTGTTAAATTTCAAACTTTTCATGCCGAAGTACTGTTCACGAGGTACTATTCACAAAGTACTATTCACAGAATACTATTCATGTAGTACTATTCACGGGATACTATTCACAGGGTACTATTCATGAAGTACTATTCACGGGTTACTATTCACTCAGTTACTATTCCCCCGGAGTACTATTCATGACAAAAATTGATTTCTTTTCTGTCCAAATCATTTTTGATACAATATTATTCTTGAATTTTACTCCACAAAGCAGTATCATGTTGACAATTTGGACATTATTGAATTTTGGATAAATTAAATTATAAATCTTTAAAAATTTATCATTTGCTTTCTTTTAATTGAATTCTTATATCATTGTCATCATCCTCATGCTTATATTGTGATGAAAGTCATCTTTGGCTGTAGTCCATAGATGGACTGTTGATTGGTATTATTATGACCAGGGATTATTTGGTATAATCATGACCTGTAATATTACAAATGATGTGATAAAAGTCCTCATTGGCCCATAGTGCATTGATAGACAGATGTTGGCATGATCATGACCATTGGTAAAAACACGAATATCCTTGACCCGTAGTGCATGAATAATTCGTGGTTGTGATACTAATGAATATCATTGGCCCGTAGTGCATGGATAATTCAGTGATGTGGATTATTTATTAAGCTGAGTCTCAGCGATAAAATTGATGATAAAATTTTTAAATCATAGAAGATAGTAGATATCATGCTCTACTTGACTCTTCTAATAGATTGTTTGTTCCGCTGCAGTTAAACTTGATGTTTATTATATTATATTAGTTTAACATTGTTGAAGGCTAATGATAATTTATTCTGCATTATCTTAGTCATAATATTTCTTACTGGGCTAGTTGAGCTCACCCTTTTTCTTTCCTTGTTCTCTTCAGGAAATGAGAACGTAGCCGGGACTAGTCGGGGAACGGAGTGATGGTCCGAGTTGGTGGATGTAGTAGTCCTCACTATTCTATGAAATAATGTGATAATAAATGTAATGAGGATTGAATTTGAGTCTGGATACTGTCTATTAGACAATATTCGTGTAAAAACTCTCAGCTCATGTTGTATAATTAAGTTCGTATTTATATTTTGTACCATGTATTTAGCGACTCAGATTGGGTGATGTATAACTATTTTGGGGCCGTCACAGCATATGTAATCTAGATTGATCCCCCAAGGGTGGAATTCCCATTTTACATAATGATATCTCTTCTATATATAAGCCCTAATTGAACCCTCTTCCAAGTTACGCTCCAATTGCACTGTTTAGTGAAAAAGTTAGCTCTGGTCAACTTTTGAAGTGGCGCGGCTGCGCTGGGAATGGCTTGGAGTTGGGCGCACCCGCGCTCAAGTAGCAGATGGCATTTTTTAGTCCAGGGACTGGCGCAGCCGCGCCCAAAATGCACTAGAAATCCGCGCGCCCGCGCCAAGGATTTTCTACTGCAGTATTCTCTTGTAAAACAACAATAACTTTTGATCTGGGAGAAGTTACGGGACCTGCCACCTATCAAATTGAAGATCTCGATGAGCTCTACAATGTTTATTCTTTGAGAATTGAGAAATATTGGACAGATGAAGGTCGAAATTGGGTCAGAAGTGACTGCTATGCAAATAGTCACCCAAAATATTGAAGTTCAACGTCCGTTGGTACAAAGGTCATAACTCTTGCATCCGAACTCCGATTGGAATGATTCAAGATGTTCCGGAAAGCTAAAAAGAAGCTCTACAACATAATCTAAGTTCCAAGCTAAGAACATGAAATGAACATGAAAGCCCAAATAATATCCAGATTGCTTTTCCTTGCGTTCTCATACCAATAGTCGCTCACACAGCTCCCAAGCATATAATCTACAAAATGAACACAAAATGCATGAAAAGTAACTAAGAAACATGAGTTTAAGCAACTAATTCAAGTAATACCAGATAAGTAGGTATAAACCTACTTATCAATCCAAGCAGGCTAAAAGGAAAAGAAAAGGGGGATGATAAAATTGCTAGAAGATCTCGCCAGCAGAAAAAGTGCTCGGGGGAATGCGATTTCTCAAAAAAGAAAGATCAAACAACCTCCAGGAGAGCCCAAAAATTCACCCCTCTAAGTAAATCAAATGAAGAAATGCTACACTTTCTGATAAGCGAAGGAAGGATTACTGAGTTGCTGCCTCCTATAAATTCCAAAACAAAGAGTTATGATTCCACTAAGATATGTCTCTACCATTCTAACTCACCTGAACATGCGACTGAAGAATGTTAGTCTTTGCGACATAAAATCTAGGATCTCATTAAAAATGGAGAGCTAAAGATAGAATCCCCTATGACCAGAAAACGCGAAAAGGACAGAAAAAGCTTAAGCTATCCACTCGAGACAGGTAGTTCAAATGAGTTGAAGGCTATGAGCACCAATTCTGGCAAAACACAAGGTGAACTAATCCTAATGTAGGGAATGACAGAGGAGACAAGAGAATCCCCAAAGGAGATTCCTCCGCCAACATCAAACATCCTGTGGCCCAAAGATAGCAACCACATTCCTGATTTTATCATCTTGGATGATGAGGAAATACTAATCCTTTCCAATGAAGAAAAAGCCAAAAACAAAAAGTTCCTTGCAAGAAATGCTACAACAGTTCGAGGGAGATTTCATGGTCGAATCCTCTTAAGCCCAGGAAAAAGGTGAAGGAATAGACGAAGGAAAAGATGGTGAGGTTGTTGGGGAAGCCAACCCATTGAAGAATCAAAAGTTTATCCCTTTGTGCGACAGGTCCAGTATAAGCATCCCCGAGGGGTGTGCTGAATCAGGAGGCGATCAAGTTATGGTTATGACTGAAGATTTCCAGAACCAAGAGGTAACCTCTATCGCGAGCCTTGAAGGCAACATAACCACTGACAACTGGACTATCAAGCCTCAGCTAGCTAAGAAGATGTAGATCTAGAGGATAGAGTTGTGAGTTCCAAGAGATGTTGGCACATAATCACTTTCTTTGCAGTATGCCTTTTATTTTTCATGCATGTAAATATTGAAAAAAAACAAAAAAAACAAAAAAAACAAAACAAAGAAAAAGAAAAAGAAAAAGAAAAAGAAAAAGAAAAAATCAATAAAAAAATAAAAGTCAAAAAGTCAAAATCAAAATCAAGTCAGTCAGGTCTCATCCATTTTGCTTGAACTACGAAAGACTTGATCTCCCCTCATCAATGGGAGTACGTAGGCA
The DNA here is from genome assembly GCA_016801055.1 of Panax notoginseng. Lineage (NCBI taxonomy): Eukaryota > Viridiplantae > Streptophyta > Magnoliopsida > Apiales > Araliaceae > Panax > Panax notoginseng. Next base: position 208,895,577 of record CM029013.1, on the reverse strand, counting down.
ACCATTTATGGTGCGGTCAAACTAAACAAAAACCAAAAAACCCCAAACTAACACTTCTCAAACAGTTTATCTTATTAAGCACAGAACTATGCAAACCTAATCCCCTACACGTACAGGAGTACGTAGGCAGCCATCAGTGGTGCGGTCGGACCCTAAAAAGAAATATTTAAATCCAAACATCAATCCCAAGACAACCAACAACAGGGATGAAATGACCATCATCATAAGATGCAACTCGTCAGCAACTCATTGCTCCTGAAGTGCAAGAAGACTTTATCTCTTTTGACCTCCAGCAATACATGGGCAACCGTCGTGAGAAATTCTATCTCATACTTGACGACCTGTTCCCCCTGATCAAGACAACAAATCAAACTGTGCAGAACAAATCAATCTTGGGTGAAGTCATCACCAACTAAGCTGAGATCTTTAGGGCCAATTTAGTGGAGTCTGAAAGCCTCTTGACATCAATCATCAAAGTTGTAACAGCAACACAGCGATATACCAAGCATGATCAACAGCGAGGACCTTCAAAGAGACAACACTGTGACAACTCGAAAAATCGGATTGTACAAAATTTAAGTTTAAAGAATTAGTTATTAATTAAATAAATTTTTATTAATATTATTCTGTGTTATGTGTTTATTAATCGTTCTATAACCTAGGATGATTATAAGTTGGGAGGATTCTCGCTACGAGCTAGACTGAACGAGTAAGAATTTTTAAGACGAAAATAAAATTTTTGAGAATAAAAATATTTTCGAGAAAAAGACGAAATAGGCACTATTCACCAAACGAAACCTAAGGGTTAGGGTTTGAACAACCTAAGCCTTTTTGAGAGTTCGGTATGTCGAAATGACATTCCATCGAAAGATTTGACGATAATATATCGTGAAAATTTAAGTAAGCCGATAAAAATTTTTCTCGAAAAACGTGCAAAAATTGAACGAAATAAAAACGACGAAAAGTATTGTTATGTACTTTCATCTGTTTAGCTACTCTAGGGGAAAATATGAAAGAAAACGCTTAACCTCAAAAAGTATTTTTTAGTTTTTTGGAGTTCCGAAGAATGCGTAAAGATTAAACTGTAGAGGAAAGACGAAATATCCAAAAATATTTGGATTCTGAGAATTGCAGTTTTTAAAACTGTCGGACGAATTCTGCAAGACGGAAGCACGAAGCTTCCAAGGGAAGCTTCGTGAATAGTAAGGAGGTGGACTAATGAGGTGGGAATAGTAGAATGAGAGGCAAAATGACTAAAATGCCCCTAGCATGGATTTTCTATATAAGAGAGCCTAAAACTCATTTGTTGGTGATTTTGAAAATCACCAACACTTGAGAGAGAGGGGAGAGAGATTTCGGATGAGGAGGAAAAGGAAGAGGAAAGGTTAGCACGTGAGCAAACTTTGTCCAACGGGAGGAGATTAAAGAAGAAAGATAATCCGAAACCTAAACCTAAGTAATTTTTTTTTAAGTTTTATATGTTAAAAATATAGCTTAATAAGAATAGAAATAAAAGATGTTAAGAAATGATTTCATATGGTTGAAATTATGAAGAAATGAAGAAATAAGAATTAGAAGTTTAGTTTATAAATTTCTTAAGGAAGTATAAGATTCGCAATAAATTTAAATGATCCGAATGAATCATATGAACGATTCAGTGTAAGAAGTAAGGAATGGTGATTTATTACATCAAATTCCAATAAAAAGTGAAATCGTAATCAAAATATCGATTAAAAATGAAGAACGCGTGAAGAACGTGAAGAACATTGTTGATGGACAAATTTAAAACTATCATAGTATAATTGTTGTTGATGGAAAAGTTTAAAACAATCGCGTATAAGTTAGTTGCTTATTTCTTGGTTAGGAACGGTAGAAACGTTCATGAAGAACAGATTAAACTAAGCTATAACGAAGTTATGGCAAATTTTTTGTAAAAGACGAACGAGAAATAGAAAGTATATAAATGAACTCGAAGGAGTAGGTTTCATAAGAATGTAAGAGAACGTAGAAAACGTGAGTCGTGGACTCAAGAATGAACGAGTTCTGAGTTCGGATGACCGAATTATGGACGAACGGACGAAGAACGTTAATAACGTAAAATGAACGAAGGATGAAATCTAAGCCAATTGAATGGCATGTTAACAAATTCAGAATAAATTTCTATCTAAGGGAAGTTGAACTACGTAAGATAAGGAAGATAATGGCTTTGAAACGACCTCGTTCTGAGTTATAACGAAGAAGTTATGAGATCGTAAAGTTAGCGTCTCAAGCAATTTCAAAGACTTGGAATAATTTTCCAAGTTTCATGCTCGGTGTCGTAGCGCCAGCTGTGCCCTAGGAGGCGGCACCGCAGCACGAGCTTGGGCCATCAGCTATTGCTGAGTGGCACCGCAGCATGAGGGATAGTGAGGAGTTTGGTGCCACAGCACCAAACCAAGAAAGAGAGTGACGTAAGCTTGCGCCGCAGCGTGAGAGGAAGGCAGGGACCCGGCTCCGCAGTGCCGGTGCAAGGCAAGGCCCAGTGTTAAGCTTTTTACTGCTCAAACTCCTGGGGAAGTGTACGTAAAGATACAGAACATAAAGTTCACATAATGTAACACTTAAACAAGTGATTTAAACCTTTAGTAAAGGTTGAACGGAGAGATTGAACGGGATTAAAAGATGAAGAATGTAATGAACGTAAACGTAACATAGTTGCGATGAACGATCGGTCTTAGCTTACAACGAACATTATGGCTTCGACATTAAGGAATGATAATGAATGTTAGGTTCATGTAATGAATAACGAATGGAAGCCATAACGAACGGTAATGAGATTAACGAAAATCCGAGTGTGAGTCGGATAGGGAAGGATAAAAGGAAAGTAAGCGTTAAACACTTTAGCCGACGTGAGGGTTGAGTGTACGTATATATTAAACGGGAAGAACCTACACTCCGTGTATGGTTTAACCGTAAGGTAATGAAGAATGTTGATTAACCGTGAACGGTGAAGAAACTGATTGAAAGATAATAACGTATAACGTAAAGAAGCCGAGTTAGTAATGATAACTTGGAGGACGTTCCGAGTTGAATGAACCGGACGTTGTAAGGTACGAATAAGTTAATATAAAATGTTTAACTCTATGTCCTCATATTACTGACATTGAATGATCGTTCTGAACATACAAAAGACTGTATGACTTAGACGATAAGAAGTGAATCCTGAGGTATGGCATTTAGTTGCCAAAAAGCCATAAGGATTAAGAAATTGACTTAACAAACATTTTAGTTTAATGGTTCGGATAGGTTAAGATAAAGTTTAGGTTATGGTACAATCATAATCTTTGATGGTTGACATATGGGAGCTGGGCTAAACAATTTCTTCAAAGAGCAGAGGTATATACAAAACTGGCAACCGATCTAACTCACTGTGAAAGACAGTGTAGATGAGACGGGAACTTATTTGTTGGTTGTTTGTGGGAAACCACTCAGAGTACCATATGGACTACTAGCAGAGGCGCGATGTGTACTGAGTCCTAGAAGGGTTATAAGAAGAAAATAAGAATATAAATCATCAAAGATGATGATCGTATGAGTAAGACATCTCCGTGTGTCATAAAGCCGTAAACCGGTTAAGAAAGTTAGTCGCGTAAACTTAGACTACAAGAACACGAACCCTAAGAAGTAAAGTTAAGTAAACCAATGCGTATGTCAAGTATATGACTAATTGGTGTATGTGCTTTTTCCTTATATGACCAATGCGTAGTATGTATGAGTCCTTGTGCCATAATTTGAACACTTCGGTGTTTCTATGAGATGAACTGTTCTGTGATTGAACTGTTCAATACAAGTATGTTCTGTTTATACATGAACCGTTATTTTTAAGTCTATGCTAATGATTCTAGCCAGACAGGATGTGTATGGAAAAAGGTAGAAGAATAAAAGTATTTCAAAGTGATGTGACTAATGTTTTAAAATGTTAGGAATCAAAGTCTATTCCTATTATTTAACTTGCTTCATAACCTTTGTTCGGTTATTGAAGTTTTAAAGAATGTTTAAATTCTTGAAGTTGTTATTCAACTGCTATGACTTGCTGGGCAATTGAATGCTCACACTTGCTTTAAATGAAAAATATTTTCAGCATATAAATAGAAGAACTTAAGGATCCCGTAAAGATCAAGTGGATCAGTATCCATAAGAAATGCCATTCAGTATGTGAATGTGCGTGAAGATCAAGCGAAGACTTGTAATGTAGAATCGTTTAATTGAACTATAGATTAGTTTAATGAACTGTTATGTATCCTTGGTGGCGGATAAAAGTCACTCTTGTAAGATGAAATGAATAGTGTGTTTATCATTATTTGTAATGAAAGAGGTTATAAGGTTTTAGAACCTGGGATTTGAGAATGTATGTTGTTATATTTCACTATATAATGATGTATGTTTGGAAGATGATGTACTCGTGACACACGAAATTCGGGTGTGAAGATAAACTGGATTTCGGAGTATTACAAGTTGGTATCAGAGCTGATAGGTTATAAATCTTAAGTATGAGTACCTAAGACTATAATCGTAGAGAGAAGGATAAGAAAATCGTTGAGTTAAATGATTAAGGAAAAAGATCACCACGCGATCATATTGAATCGTAATAATAGTTGTTCTGTTAAACGAATAATGATTTATAGCTAATGTTATAAATGAATGGAACTATGAAGTAATACGGGAAGAAGAACTCAAATTGAGTTGTAAAGGTTGGCATGCAAATTAAAGAAAATTCGTATTAAGTAAAAAGAAAGTAAGAAGTTCTAAGATTTCAATTGAGGACTCATGTGATAGCTTAGTAGTACGAACCTTTGAATGGGAGGGGGTTTATGATTACTTAGTTATTACAGTGATAATCATTGGAATAGTATGTCGCGCTATCAATGTGTATATGACGAGAAGGTAAATCTTTTCTCATGTATATGCATGATAGGTAGAGAATGTTAAGATAAGTGTGAGTTCTTGAGAGTACTCATACTTATGAAAAGTTTGTGACTCATAGTTATATGCTATGTTTCTGAACCCTAAGCGTATGGATAGTCCTTGATTTGTTCTTGGATTACATATTGCGAAGATAAGTTCTTAAACACATATGGTTGTGGAAAGTTCCTAAACACATAAAGTGTGGTAAGTTGACGGACTATACTAAGGTATAGGAATGTTTAGACTGAAAATGAAGTATTTTAGTATGCTTAGCATTGAAGGTGCTAGAGAAGATTAAGTATTATCATAAGAAAGACAATGAAGGAAGATGGAGAAATAGGATATTCCAAGTCATCTAGCTATGCTAGATTTCGAAGTTTATTAAAATCGTGCTTATGTGCACGTTTTGAAAAAGGAAAGAATTGGTTCAACTTTTGGAACCGATGGATTTTAAAAGAACTATTCTTTATATGTCTATGTTAATTGTTTCAGCTAGACAGAAATTGATTTGAAATATCAAAATGAATTTTATATCATCAATGCATGTGATGCAAAGATGGTAAAAGGATGGAGTTATTAATACAATTAAACCTAGTGTTGGATTTGATCTTATGATCAACAACCCCCTATGGTATGATGTATAATTATTAAGTCATAAACTGACGAAGTCCTCAACGTACTGTGAAAAGTATGGTATCATGACGTCATGAAATGTTTTGATGTATTGTAAAAGAATTTAAAGAAGTAGTCGATGTCAATTGATTTGACTAGACGAATGTTCAAGTTGATGTCCAATTTATTGGTATGGTCTAAGCTATTTAATTTGGTTAAGACGAATGGTATGTCATGTTATAAGAAAATCGAGCTTTCTTTGAGAATTTATGCCAAGCCAAATTGTTTGGTGCGGAATCTAATGATTAAGTCTGAGGTGAACATACCCCGAAATGGGGTTATACGATGGGTTGATCACCTACGTATGAAAGAGGTAGTTAATTTCTTTGTGATTGTAAACTGACCGTGGAAGAAGGGTTTACGACGAAATGTTGTTCAACCTAGTAAGAGTTCATGGTTGATTTGACCCCTCAGCAAAGTATGAAAGGGTTTAAAGGAATTCTTATGTTCCTCGTTATTCCTTCAACTTCATGATTCTTGAAAAGTTATGGAGGTTACGGAATGTTTGAAAGATACGAACTTCTTTGAAGAAAAGTTGAGAAGAAGAGTAAGCTAAAAATTTTGAGGACAAAATTCTGTGAAGAATGGGTGAATGTGATGACCCGGGTAAGGGTGTGGTTTTAAGAAATTTTGAGGATGAAATTTTTATAAGGGAGGAAGAGTGTAACGACCCGAAAAATAGGATTGTCCAGAATTTAAGATTTAAAGAATTAGTTATTAAGAAAAGGAATTTTTATTAATACTATTCTGTGCTATGTGTTTATTAATCGTTCTATAACCTAGGATGATTATAAGTCGGGAGGATTCTGGCTATGAGCTAGACTGAATGAGTAAGAATTTTCAAGACAAAAATAAAAATTTTTCGGGAATAAAAATATTTCTGAGAAAAAGACGAAATAGGCACTATTCACCTGACGAAACCTAAGGGTTAGGATTTGAATAACCTAAGCCTTTTCGAGAGTTCGGTATGTTGAAATGACATTCCGTCGAAAGATTTGACGATAATATATCGTGAAAAATTAAGTAAGCCGATTAAAGTTTTTCTCGAAAAACGTGCAAAAAATCGAACGAAATAAAAATGACGAAAAGTATTGTTATATAATTTTCATCTATTTAGCTACGTTAGAGGAAAACGTGAAGGAAAACGCTTAACCTCAAAAAGTGTTTTTAAGTTTTTCGGAGTTCCGAAGAATGCATAAAGATTAAACTGTAGATGAAAGATGAAATATCTAAAAATATTTGGATTCTGAGAATCGCAGTTTTTAAAACTGTCGGACGAATTCTGCAAGATGGAAGCATGAAGCTTCCAAGGGAAGAATGAAGCTTCCAAGGGAAGCTTCGTGAATAGTAAGTGTGACATCCCAGATTTTTAGAAATTATAAATGAGAATTTTATAAACAAAAGTATTATTTATGAGATATGTTGGGTGTGAGTATGTGTATGTCATATATTGTAGAATATGTGAATTGATGTGAAGAGAATGTTATATATTAATTTTAATATATATAAATATTTAATTGAATTATTTATTGAGTTAAATAAATAAATTTTGTTTTGATTATAGAGTAATGTAATTAAGTGTAGCAGATTAATTAAATGAATATTTAGTATTTAATTTAATTAATATAATAATTTTATGTTATAGTTTTAATTTAATTGAGATAATTAAATTAGATGAGTTATGTGATGATTGTTACACAAAATTATAATTAACATGTAAATATAATTATGGGACAATTTGATGAGATTGATTGATGTTAAGCTATTGATTAATTAAAATAATAAGTATTTGCCAAACATGGTCTTAGGCTTTTCAAGTTCAAATTGGTGTAACCTATGTATTAACTAGTAATTAGTATATCTAATAATTACTAGGAGTTACATATATTATATATTACTAGTATTGTATATTATATGTATATACTACAAGTTAGTATGTTAGCTTTAGAAAACAAACTAAAGAAAGAAGAAGAGAGTTAGAGAGAGTTGTAGGAGAAGAAGAAGAGGAAGAAAAAGAAGAAGAAGGGAAAGTTTTGAGAAGACAAAACAAGCCCCATCATCATCATCTTCATCTCTCTCTTAAATTCATACTAATAAGACTATAATCTAAATACCTTGTTTTAATTATATTTTATGTTCTTCAAAATGTAGGATAATGGTTCAATAGAAGTTGTATTGAGAAATCTAGAGAGATAGAGGAATTGAGATGAGCTAGAAGAAGAAGAAGAAAAAGTTAGAAGAAGGTAACTTCTAAACTCTTATTTAATCCTTAAATTTTTTGGGTAGATTTATGTTCTAGGATAGTAGATCATGCTTAATCTGTTTGTATTGGTTTAATCTTGGACTATCAAGAATCAAACAAGAGGATTCAAGAAAGAAAATGAAATGGAAAGAAAATTTGAAGAACAAAATTCGTAGGTTTTGAGTAATTGTGGACATATCTTGTGAAATTCATATCTCTTTGGGTATAATGAGTTAGAAAATGAGCCTTATATCAAATCGAAGATATGGAAGTAAGCTATATTCTGAAAGTGGAATCACATGAAAACTCCTTGTAGATTTCTCGCAATCTCTGTTTTAGTAAGGCTGGTCCGAAGGGAAAATAATCTGTCTAGAAAATAAAAACTGTTACGGTTTCTGACTTTGAAAAATTGATATAAATTCGTGTGTTTTGAATCTGAAGAAACTTAAAACTGCAAAGTTGTAGATATGGATGTTTACTAGCTAGAATCGCGAGATTGAGCCATTTTATGGACCGGATCATGTCCGAAATAAATTGTTTAGCAAGGATGTCCAGAAAATGAAATTTTTCTACACTAGTTGATGAATTGCAGAATCTAGTTTAGATGGATAAGGGTCTGACTTTAAGGCCTAGATGAGGTTGTAGTACACTGAGTAAGGGTTAATTTTATATAAAAAGGAACAAAAACGGACATGTAACGAAGGAGATACGTTAAAAACGAAAACAACGTTTTGTTAAAGAAATTGTGAAGATGAATTTTATAATTATGTTTGAATTGAGATTTTGAGTGATGGTATATTTTGATGATTAAAAATATGTTTTGACATATGTAATGAATATAGATATGTGTTATCATATTCTATGCATAATTAACCATTTAAGATCAAGAGTTGAGATAAGTTAATGTGTGCACATAACGTGCTCTATAAAATGCCTAAAAGTAATAGTGTTTCTAAACTTTGGTATACAAAGTGCCTAACTAATGGCTAATATTGAATATCTAAGAATGAAAAGATGATAATACAAGAATAATAATGGAAAGAAATCGAAAAAGGGAAATTTTGATTTATGAAGGAAAATTAAACATGTAAACAATGTGTTGAATATGCATTTTTGAAACCAAATTGGTAAAATAAAATGATGTGGTATATGCACATTAAACTACAAGTGAGATAGTCTAGCATGTGTGGTGATGAAAATGAAAATAAAACCGAGTTGCATATAAAATACAATTAGATGTCTATAAAGATATTATAAAGGATAATAAGATAAAGTAAGGTCTTAGAATAAATTTGACCATGAGATTGAGTATTGATTTTATTTATTATCAATCTCGCATACAGTGTAGGTTGTGCAAGGACGCGAAGTATTAGCGTGTTGGTAAAACGCCGGTTAAGGCAAGTCTTTCAGTTCCTTTTTGCTATATGAACTTGATGATGAACTACTTTAAAATTTTAGTGTATGATGTATTGTATATGTCAAAAGTATGAAATGTAAAAGTAAATCTATGACTGTGATGATTGAACTATGAATGTTGATTGAGTAAGGAACTCAATCTTTATAGTTGTTATGTGAACTAAACATGTATGATATGTTTGTTTATGATTATTCTTGTATGTTGAGCATGTTATTATGTGCTACGTGATGCATGAAAATTGTTAGATTTTGCTGAGCTGTCGAGCTCATTCTTGCAAATAACCATTTTTGCAGATTCAAGAATTGAAGGTAACGCTATGTGCTACTTGATTGTTATGGATCAAAAGTGATATATGAAGATTTAATATCCTAGATAAGTTGTTATTCTTGTAAACCATGTCTAATGTTTCGAATAATGTATTAATGTTGAATTTTAATATTGTTTTGCGAATGTAAACTATTGTAGTATTAAAATGATTTTGAGATATTTAGATGTAAAGGTTGAAGGTTTTGGGAACGAGGATAGTTTGTAATAGAAAATTTTAATTATTCTGCAAATTTCAATGGTTGTATTATCGTTTAATGATGTAAAATTAGAGGTTGAATGTATTATTAACGACCGAAGTCGAGAATTAAATTGTATGAATTTTGGGGTCGTTACAGTAAGGAGGTGGGAATAGTAGAATGAGGGTCAAAATGACTAAAATGCCCCTAGTTAGATTTTCTATATAAGAGAGCCTAAGGCTCTTTTGTTGGTGATTTTGAAAATCGCCAACACTTGAGAGAGAGAGAAAGATTTCGGATGAGGAGGAAAAGGAAGAGGAAAGTTAGCTCGTGAGCAAACTTTGTCCAACGGGAGGAGATTAAAGAAGAAAGGTAATCTGAAACCTAAACCTAAGTAAATTTTCTTTAAGTTTTATATGTTAAAAACATAGCTTAATAAGAATAGAAATAAAAGATGTTAAGGAATGATTTCATATGGTTGAAATCATGAAGAAATGAAGAAATAAGAATTAGAAGTTTAGTTTATAAATTTCTTAAGGAAGTATAAGATTCATAATAAATTTAAACGATCCGAATGAATCATATGAACGATTCGGTGTAAGAAGTAAGGAATGGTGTTTTATAACATCAAATTCCAATAAAAAGTGAAATCGTAATCAAAATATCGATTAAAAATGAAGAACACGCGAAGAACGCTGTTGATGGACAAATTTAAAACCATCGTAGTATAATTATTATTGATGGACAAGTTTAAAACTATCGCGTGTAAGTTAGTTGCTTATTTCTTGGTTAGGAATGGTAGAAACGTTCATGAAGAACGGATTGAACTAAGCTATAACGAAGTTATGGCAAAATTTTTGTAAAAGACGAATGAGAAATAGAAAGTATATAAATGAACCCGAAGGAGTAGGGTTTCATAAGAATGTAAGAGAACGTAGAAAACGTGAGTCGTGGACTTAAGAACGAACGAGTTCTGAGTTCAGATGACCGAATTACGGACGAACGAGCGAAGAACGTTAATAACGTAAAATGAATGAAGGATAAAATCTAAGCTAATTGAATGGCATGTTAACATATTTAGAATAAATTTCTGTCTAGGGGAAGTTGAAGTACGTAAGATAAGGAAGGGAATGGCTTTGGAACGACCTCGTTCCGAGTTATAACGAAGAAGTTATGAGATCGTAAAGTTAGCGACTCAAGCAATTTCAAAGACTTAGAAAAATTTTCCAAGTTTCATGCTCGGCGCCGCAGTGCCAGCTGTGCCTTGGGAGGCTACGCCGCAGCATGAGCTCAGGCCATCAGCTACTGCTAAGTGGCATCGCAACATAAGCGATAGTGAGGAGTTTGGTACCGCAGCGCCAAACCAAGAAAGAGAGTGACGTAGGCTCACACCGCAGCGTGAGAGGAAGGCAGGGACCCGGCGTCGCAGCGCTGGTGCAGGGCAAGGCCCAGTGTTGAGCTTTTTACTACTCAAACTCCTAGGGAAGTGTACGTAAATATACAGAACATAAATTTCACATAATGTAACACTTAAAAAAGTGATTTAAACCTTTAGTAAAGGTTGAACGAAGAGATTGAACGGGATTAAAAGACGAAGAATGTAATGAACGTAAACGCAACGTAGTTGCGATGAACGATTGGTCTTAGCGTACAACGAATAGTATGGCTTCGATATTAAGAAAGGATAATGAACGTGGGGTTCATGTAATGAAAAATGAATGGAATCCGTAACGAACGGTAATGAGATTAACGAAAGTCCGAGTGTGAGTCGGATAGAGAAGGACAGAAGGAAAGTAAGCGTTAAACACTTTAGCCGACGTGAGGGTTGAGTTTACGTGTATATTAAATGGGCAGAACCTACACTCTGTGTATGGTTTGACCGTAAGGTAATGAAAAATGTTGATTAACCGTGAACGGTGAAGAAACTGAATGAAAGATAATATCGTATAACGTAAAGAAGCAGAGTTAGTAATGATAACTTGGAAGACGTTATGAGTTAAATGAACCGGATGTTGTAAGGTACGAATAAGTTAATATAAAATGTTTAACGCTATGACCTCATATTACTGACATTGAATGATCGTTCTGAGTATACAAAAGACTGTATGACTTAGACGATAAGGAATGAATCCTGAGGTATGGCATTTAGTTGCCAAAAAGCCATAAGGAATAAGAAATTGACTTAACGAACATTATAGTTTAATGGTTCGGATAGGTTAAGATAAAGTTTAGGTTATGGTACAATCGTAATCTTTGATGGTTGACATATGGGAGCTAGGCTAAACAATTTCTTCAGAGAGCGGAGGTATATACAAAATAGGCAGCTGATCTAACTCACTATAAAAGACAGTGTAGACGAGACGGGAACTTGTTTGTTGGTTGTTTGTGGGAAACCACTCAGAGTACCATATGGACTACTAGCAGAGACGCGATGTGTACTAAGTCCTAGAAGGGTTATAAGAAGAAGATAAGAATGTAAATCATCAAAGATGATGATCGTATGAGTAAGACATCTCCGTATGTCATAAAGCCGTAAACCGGTTAAGAAAGTTGGTCGTGTAAACTTAGACTACAAAAACGAGAACCTTAAGAAGTAAAGTTAAGTAAACCAATGCGTATGTCAAGTATATGACTAATTGGTGTATGTGCTTTTTTCTTATGTGTTATATAGGGGTTGGAATGAGCAGTTCAGCGTAAGTTGTTGCTGTGCGTAAGGAAAGTTTCCTAACTTCATTCATATTAAATGAATGTTAGTATCTTAAACTTCTCAGATGTTGAACTTGAGAAGTCTTGTCTATGTGCATATATGCGATATATGTACAAGGTGGTAGTATGTATATGGCCTTGTGCCATAATTTGAACACTTTGGTGTTTCTATGAGATGAACTGTTCAATACAAGTATGTTCTGTTTATACATGAACCATTATTTTTAAGTCTGTGCTAATGATTCTAGCCAGACAGGATGTGTATGGAAAAAGGTAGAAGAATGAAAGTATTTCAAAGTGATGTGACTAATGTTTTAAAATGATAGGAATCAAAGTCTATTCCTATTATTCAAGCTGCTTCATAACCTTTGTTTGGTTATTGAAGTTTTAAAGAATGTTTAAATTCTTGAAGTTGTTATTCAATGCTATAACTTACTAGGCAATTGAATGCTCACACTTGCTTTAAATGAAAAATATTTTCAGCGTACGAATAGAAGAACTTAAGGATCCCATAAAGATCAAGCAGATCGGTATCCAGAAGAAATGCCATTCAGTATATGAATGTGCGTGAAGATCAAGCGAAGACTTGTAATGTAGAATCTTTTAATTGAACTATAGATTAGTTTAATGAACTATTATGTATCCTTGGTGGCGGATAAAAGTCACTCTTGTAAGATGAAATGAACAATATATTTATCATTATTTGTAATGAAAGAGGTTATAAGATTTTAGAACCTGGGATTTGAGAATATATGTTGTTATATTTCACTATATAATGATGTATGTTTGGAAGATGATGTACTCGTGACGCACGAAATCTGGGTGTGAAGAAAGGCCAGATTTCGGGGAGTTACAGACAGCCACAATCACAAGTCTTCATAAAATCAGAAGAAACCCATCAAGGTCGATTGCGCGAACAAGTCAGGAACAATGATTAAGGGCATCACAACCCAAATCCATTACCTATTCACCATCTGGTACAGAGGTAAAAGCCTCTTGCGATCTTGCCATCTTATCGGCCTATCTATCAAAGCAATGATCCCAGACAATAAGCAAGCCTGGAGCAATTTCAAAATTGGTGACAAACTGATATTGGGTCCCTTACAACAAGATTGGGGCAATCTCGAAAACAGCGACAACTCAACACTGGGGTATTTATCAACCATCCTAAAGAGAAAAATGCACCAGTCAGCACCATCAGCATGGTACATCATCAGTAGAGCTTCCCTCACATCATCTCACCGGCGATTCAGTATGATCATTTGGTCTTTTCCAATCATACTTTTCTCAGAATGAATAATCCACATGTGAGGATATTACTCCCTCGCGACTTGGTCAACAATAAGAGAATTTCTCATATGAATCCCTGGCAACTGTAACAATCCAGATTTTTATTATAATATTTAAATATTTATTGAATTATATAAATATTTAATGGATGTGTTTATCATTGAATAAGTATTTGTTTAATTGATTTGAAGTGATTTGATTATTTATTTGTTTAATAAATAATTAATGAGTTAGGGAAAGTAATTATTTTGAAATAGTAATCTAATTTAATTTAATAATTAAGTTAGAGAGTTTATAATGATTAAATAAATTATTATATTATGCAATGAATTATTATTAGAATTAATTAAATTAAATATGAAAACTTAATTAATTAGAAGTGCGACAAATAACTATATTATAAATGGTTATTAAAATAAATTAAAGTAGTTTTAATTTATCTTGCCAAACAATGCTTAAATATATTAAGTCTTTAATTTTAAAGTATTTTGCCAAACAAAGCCTTATGACTTTTGGAATTTCTAATTTTTGAATTTAAATAAAATAAATAAAATAATAAATATAATATATTTATATTATATACGTTAGTTTTGTAACTGTTATTTTATTAAGTTTGGCGTATTAAAGATTAACAGTTTTGATTTTTCGCCTTAAAGTTATCAGTTGTTCTTTTTACGTATTCTAGTTTGCTAGCCTAGAGATTACAGAGAGTTGAGAGAATTGTGAGAGAACTTAAGCAATTTCTGGCAATTTTAGCAAGGATTACAAGAGTTAGCAAGAATTGTCTGAGCAAATTGAAGGTATGTTATATAACCCTTAATATATATGCTACGACATAATTTTTCATGAGTTTCACTGTATAAAAATTCTTTACAAATTCTCTGTGAAGTTTAAATTCTCTTGAATTGTTGTATAAACTGAATAATTGCACTTGTAGGTAATTGTAATGCTAGAGTTTATGTTTAGATAAGGGATTGTATGCTAGTCTCGTTTAGAAAGGAAGAAATTGTTTGAAGTTTATAGATGTTCAAAAATGACTGGTAAAAATACCAAATATTAATATAATATAATTGTCTGTAATAGTTTGGTGGTGAATTAATGGTGAAATTGAACACTGGATATATTAACTTGGTAAGAAACGATGAGATTATAGTTGGAATGGACTAAGTTGATGACTAATAAGAATTTCAGTGTTAAACTTTGTAAACAAACATCGATAATAGAGTTTTGGTTTTAAAACAGTGCGTACAATGATTTAAGTTTTCTAAAATTATTGTTTAATGGTTTAAATTAGTATATACATGTTGGGTAATGTGTATATGTGTAATTGGCTTAGGTTATACATGTTGTGTATTTGAGCCCCAGCGCCAAAAATCGTGCCCCGACGCCAAAATTCGCACCCCGGCGCCAGAAGTTGGCGCCCCAGCGCTGAAATTCGCGCCCCAGCGCCACTAGTTGGCTTAGTCCTCGCGCCCCAGCGCGGGGACAGAAGTCTGACTTGGATAATTTTGACCTCCTGTAGTAAAATGGCCATAACTTCCTCATACGAACTCCGATTGAGGTGATTCAAGATGATACGGAACGAGGACGAGTAGACCTACAACTTTTGTTCTTTAAGTTTTTCAATTTGAGGTCATTAGGATGGGTCAAAATGGTCATCTTTAGGACTATTGTGTTTTCGGAGGCAATCAGAGGGTGTCGGGCATGCACATATGCATGTGTAGTGCTCTAGACCGTAAAAGATGATGTCCTAAGTTATAAAACATGAATCTTAGTAAATATAATGATGCTTAACATTAATAAATAATGTATTAGATAAGTTATAGAAGCATAGTAAGCATACACAAGAGAGGCAAATCGGGCGTGTGACGATTGAACGTCGAAACGCCGTGCCAAGTGTTAATGAACTTAAAGAGTGTTTCAATTCCATTGAAATGGATATTATAAGATATGAAATGGGTTTAATATAAAACCAATAAGTAGTCCTAGCAAGACTTAAGCACTTGAACTTCGAGTTTGACTAAGAAGAAATATATAGGAAAGATTATGAGACGTAGAGTAGAGTTTACATTACAATTGCTATGTGTTGTTATGTGACTAATAGTTGATGTGTATGATTATATAATTGTGTAGGGCACGTGAAGTGCAGATAACTGTAAGCTGTTAAGCTATTATTGGTAAACAACGATCAAGGCAAGTCTTTCGGTTCCTATTTTCTACGTGGACTTGATGAACTGTTTTAAATTACATGATATGTTATACATGTTGAAATCGTGAAATGTTAAAGTCAATTTATGACTATTGTTTTGGTTAAATAAGGAGGATTGAGTAAGGAACTCAATCTTTATATTTGCTATGTGAAATAAAAGCATGTATGCCATGTTACTTTAATTATTATGATATGTATGTTTAGCATGTTATTATATGTTATGTGATACATGAAAACTGTTAGACATTGCTGGGCTGTCGAGCTCACTCTTGCAAATAACTATTTTTGCAAGTCAAGATTTCAAGGTAAAGATATGTGCTAAGTGAGTTATAAAGATCTATATTCACGAAGATTACTTATATCTTATGAGAAATGTATTTCATATTTTGAACGTAAAATGTTGTTGAATTGTAAGTTGAGTTATCCAATGTATATGGATATTTAGTTATGATGTAAGACTTTGTATAGTCATTTTGTTGTAACGATTCATGATATAAGATTGAATCAAAGAGATGTAATGTAAAGGTTGAGATTCAGGGCAAGAAAGAAGGAAATGTATAAATGTTTTAAATATTTTGCAAATTTTAGTGTTTTTAATATCGAATAATGATGTAAAATTTGAGATTTAATGTATGGTTAACGACCAAAGTTGAGATTTAACTTAAATGGATTTTGGGGTCGTTACAGCAACAACATGCAAAAAGACTGGGGCATTTTCCGATTCCAGGAAAGGGACGGAGTTTAAGGCGAGATCAAGCCTCTCATCAAAAGAAATGGGAGAAATTCTGAAAGAAATCATGGCGACATAAGCTTGCTCCTACAACAGAAGGGAAAAATTCTCAAGAAAGTCCTTAACTTCAAACCAGAAGCCCAATGACAAAAGGTCTAACGAATGAAATCCTCATCATCAAATGTGACAACCGGTGTCGAGTCCTCACAAGTCAAGGCCTCTACACCGAAGCTCAAATATGGGCAGTGAAAGAACAAGTTGCACCCTCCAGGGATGTCAGCGACATTCAGGTCATCAATTCAGCCGGGTTGCGAATCAATAAAGGTAAAGGTAAAGGTAAAGTGATTTTTGAAGTGCGATTTACGATTAGAGATATGCAAAATATGATGTGCGAGTTGCGAAGTGCGATTGGCCAAATGCGAAAAGCGAAAAGTACGAAGTGCGAAATGCGATGTGCAATTTGTGAAGTACGATTTACGCAAACATTTTAACATTCATCATAACATTCATTACATTGCGATTTGCATAATTAGAAATACCTTGTCATATTTCAAGTGTCTAGTAATCTTTATCATGTCCATTCCATTACATTGCATGAACATGATAAAAAGGGGCATCTATAGACACTCGAAATTTTGTTTTCCTATTACTAACTATGCAAGAGGACAAAAACGTTTTTTCACACTCTAGAGATAACCCTGGAGGACCACAACATCAATTCCAACCCTGGAGATAGCCCCGGGAGATCCAGTTTTCAACCCCGGAGATAACCCCGGGAAACCAATTTTTAACCCTAGAGATAACCCCGAGAAAGTCAGTTTCAACCCTGGAGATAACCCCGAAAGATCAAGTTTAATGCTCGGAGTCAATCCCGAGAAGTCAAGCCAAACTCAGAGATAACCCTGAGGACATTCAGAGTCAACAACATGACAATCTCAGAGATAACCTTGGGAAAAGACCACTACAACTGCGCCAAAGTCAGAAATAGCCCCGAGAGGGGCAAAATGGTTATTTTTCCAACTCAAACTCAACTCAAATCAAATTAACTCATTTTAATTCAAACTTCCTCAAAAGAAGTCCCACAAGAACCATTTCTTAACTTTTGAGTGCAAACTACGCAAAAACAGCTCAAGGGACTACCTGACGGAGACCCGAAAATGCTATTTCGATCATGGAACCATCTTCCCGAAATCAAAAAAGGGAAAATCCTATGTCATTGCGTAGGTCTCGAAAAGAGATTTTCGGAATGGTATGGCACGCTTCCATCGGACTCCCGGATTGAAAGTTATGAAGGTTCAAGCGAACAGCGGGTTGTTCGAGTGCACGTACTTCGAGACAGCGAGACCCACATGGCTCGGGAAACCCCGGGCAGCCGCAGGTAGATCCACGGATACCGTAGGTACACCTGTGGCTCCCCCTCCCTCTATAAATAGAGGGCTTGGGGTGGCCATTTTCAAGAGGGAAAAGGCGAGGAAGCCCTGTCCATTTTGCTTTGTACACACTATAAACTGAGTGCTTTCTCATTTCAAACACTTGTGAGCTTGTACTTTACTACATTTCACCAGTGGAAACCGAGTGTTCATTCATTTAAAGCTATTTGAAGTCTTCTTGGCAGCCCACTGTAAGCCTTCTCACATTTCTCAAAGCATTTCTCCACTTTTGCTCACACACAGGTATTCATGTTGAGAGTCGTGTTGTGTGTGTATGCCCGGACCTTCGATCCGTGGCTTTTATTACTTTCCTATATATATATATATATATATATATATATATATATAAATCGAATATATATTATATCGATATATATCCTCGTTTACTGCCTTTATATATATATATATATATATATATATATATATATATATATATATATATATATATATATATATATATATATATACACACACATTTAATTCCGCCTAGAGTTTACTTCATGGCGGTTGATCGTCTTTATATATATATTTACATTTAGTCCCGCCTGGAATTTACTTCGTAGCGATTGATCATCTTTATATATATATTTACATTTTGTCCCACCTAGAGTTTACTTTGTGGCGGTTGATCCTCTTTATATATATATATATATATATATATATATATATATATATATATATATATATATATATATATTTATATTTAGTCCCGCCTAGAGTTTACTTCGTAGCGGTTGATCGTCTTTATAAATATATTTACATTTAGTCCCGCTTGGAGTTTACTTCGTGGCGGTTGATCGTCTTTATAAATATATTTGCATTTAGTTCCGCCTGGAGTTTACTCCGTGGAGGTTGATCGTTCATATATATATATATATATATATATATATATATATATATATATATATATATATATATACTGTTTACATCTTTCTTACATATTGCATCATCATGTGAGCCTATGAATCATGTGATCAAAGATTCAGTTCCTGAATCTAGATTCGGTTTCCGTGATGGACATTTTCAATTGTAACCAGCTTGTAAATTATTCACGGTGTTTGAATTTCCTTATATGGCTCTCACGCCCACAAGGAGTCTGGCACTGCTATATATCTTATTTTCTCGAAGATGCTTCGCATCTCGAAAATAAAAGCAATTCAGCCGAACACATAATAAAATGGAAGTATCAAAGGCCTCAATTACTATTAAGCACAAGGGTTTGAAAAAACCTGTTTTACAAAACATCACTATCATATCTCGTTAAAACTGAACTTTTATACAAAATTCAAACCATTTGTATATAGGTGCAAACGAGGCATAGCACTACTTTCAGACAACTGCACATAGACCTACACACACATTCAGATAAATGTTTAAAATGAAAAGTAGCGATCACCGTGTTACCACGGATGTCGGGGGGTGCCTAACACCTTCCCCTCGCATAACCAAGCCCCCGGACCCTAACGAATCTCGATTTCACAAACTAGTTAAGCAGTGTCACATCACTCGGTCTATGTGCAAACCTTTTCTCTGTTGAGATGGTGCAACCATTTAAAAATACCAACTGGCGACTCTTACAGTCAAATCGTCGACATATACATTGCAGGCCTTTTCACAACTTATTTTTTCAAACAAATCTCACCTAACATGAGAACACCAAAAGACAAGAACAGAAAAGGGACAAATAAAAATCCCGACGTCGACACTAGGCCCAAATATCCTTGGCCTAACATTGCCCCCAAATCTTTCATCAAATAGAATATTTGATGGAAGAGTATTCAAAACATGGACCAACAAGCAATAATAACCCCAAACAAACTCCCGGACAAAGATTGGTTCTTCGTCAAACCCCTTCGAGCAACAGAGGGTGGCACAAAGATTGGTTCTTCATCAAAGGACCAGAAACACCCAAACTCCCGGAGTGGGCTTCCTACAAACGCCCTAACGTAGACTTTAGTGACACCCTTCCTGAACGAGTAAAAAAATTGGCAACATTGCTCGAGAAACTACCCCTAAAAGAATGGAGCTTCAGCCTCTTAACCAAACAGGTGTGGCTATACGACCACCAATGTAAGTTCTGACTTTGCTACTTTGAATTCTCTTATGTCATTATTCTGAGAAATCCCCTTTATTTTCTATAATATCCCTCATCAAACCAACTTCGGCCGAAAGAAAAGACCCTGAAGAATTCCTCTCTGACGACACAACTGAAAGACCTGCTCAACCCCAAAACACCGAAGCTGAACCTGCCACAAGCATCGTCGAAGACCCAACTCATACTCAACTGAAAAGAAGAGCAGTCAAAAAACTAAAAAACATCTCAACCCCCATTCTCACAGAAAGCCTTCTCTACATACTAATTTCTGAAATAACACAGATTCTTCGGACCAAAAAGAAACGCACGAAGATTACCCCCCTCACAACTGAAAAACTAAGGATTCCCTCTACCGAAACCAACCAACCCCAAAGCATACCCACCGAACCTGACGAACCTACTGACCCCATCCCCCATCTAATCAGAAAATGAAAAAATACCACTGATAGCCAACCGAGACCTTCAAAAAGGGCCCACACCCCAACTCCATCCAATCACCCAACATCACTTCCCCAATAACCACCCTCAACACACTCACCCGAAGCCATTCGATCCTCAACCTTATGGCCAGAGGATAATGAAAAATTCCCTCTATACCTGTTTTATCACTTCTTCCTCCCAACCGATGACCACCGCTTTAGGGACATATCCACTGCCAAAATCGTCCGAGGCGGCATGATTCATCAGTCCCGCGTAGGTCACTTTTAACTAAAAACTATAGTAATCATCTTCTTTTTTGAATCAACTCACCATACTGACTACTAAACACTTGCAGGCTACTAGAGTCTCTGGACGGCTTGCTCAAAGATATAAAGATATCAAAGCCGAAGAGAAATTCCCTCATAGAGAAAATGAGTTCCTGAAGGCTTCCCTAGCAAAGGAGAAGAACCTGCACGACAACGCCTCTTTCTTCTGTGAATGCCTCAAAACAAACAACGCCAAACTAAAAGAACAACTAGTAACATCTGAAGCATTTCAAAAAGCTACCTTCGAAAAATACGACGAGATCATAAAAGAAAACGAAGTGCTGAGGCAAAACAACCAATTACTCACCCACCAAACCATCGACAAATGAAAAAAGAACAAACACAACTGCAACTCTGGGCTGCGCTGGAAAAAGAACTCCAAGACCTCAAAGCCCTTGACTCGCCCTTAACCGCAGAACTACGAAACCAAATCCGAAGCGAATACCAAAGATCGGGAACTTACTAATGAAATTGCACAAATGTACGCCGAAGGCTACAAAGCAGCTCGAAGCAAAGGAAAAACCAAACTTGTTGCTGTCGCTCTAAACCCGTTATTACTCGATTCTTCTGACGACGAAGACGAGGGCACTTCCGAAGATAACCCAACAAACCACTCTCAACAACCATAGTTTTAATTTTCAAACTTGTAAACCTGTAAACTTGTAGCTTTCTCTATGCTTCAATTAATATATATTTTTTTAATTTATTCTATAAAAATTTTCTATAGCTACTTTGCAAGACAACTAACATCAATAAACAAACATTCACTTAAAATGAATAAAAAATAACCGCTTAAAGAACCAAACTCAATCACCTTTTAACCATTAAACGGATATTATCAAACAATCATGTTCACCTCCTATGGGTCGAACAAATCCCACCAAGCACCAAACAATCCTGTTCACCTCCTAAGGGTCGAACAGATTCCAACAAACCCCCAAAATAATCTTGTTTACCTCCTAAGGGTCGAACAGATACCACCAAACACCAAATAATCATGTTCACCTTCGAAGGGTCAAACAAATTCCACCAAACGCCAAGCAACCATGTTCACCTCTTAAAGGTCGAATAGGTCCCACCAAACAATCATGTTCACTTCCTAAGGGTCGAACAGATCCCACCAAACACCAAGCAACCATGTTCACCTCCTAAGGGTCAATCAGATCCCACCAAACACCAAGCAACCATGTTCACCTCCACCAAGCAACCATATTCACCTCCTAAAGGTCGAATAGGTCCCACCAAAATATCATGTTCACCTCCGAATGGTCGAACAGATCCCACCAAACACTAAGCAACCATGTTCACCTCTTAAGGGTCGAACAGGTCCCACCAAATAATCATGTTCACCTCCAAAAGGTCGAATAGATCCCACCAAACACCAAGCAACCATGTTCACCTCCTAAGGGTCGAACAGGTCCCACCAAATAATCATGTTCACCTTCAAAGGGTCAAACAGATTCCACTAATCCCCCAAATAATCTTGTTCACCTCCGAAGGGTCGAACAAATTCCACCGTACCCCCAAAACACCGCGTTCGCTCCCAGAAGTCGAACAAATTCCAACATATTAACAATCACATAAAATAACACTTGGAGAGAAAAAATGCTTCTTTTATTGATAATCATTGGAAGAATAACAGACTCAAAACTCTGACTTCAACCCTACGGAAAATATTTCTGAAGTCTTCCCGCATGCCATGTGTTCTTGATCTCAGACCCATCTATCGCTCGCAGCCGATAGGTTCCCGATTTTGGCACTTCAATGATTTCATAAGGAACTTCCTAATTTGGCATCAACTTTCCCAAATTTTGAGGCATAGAAGCTTCAACCACACGAAGAACCAGATCCCTTACCTTGAATCTTCGGAGCTTCACACCCTTGTTATAATACCTGGCCACTCGACGCTAATATTCTGCAAGTTTTACCAAGGTCGCTTCTCTAACTTCCTCTAAAAAATCAAATTGGCCCGAAGTCCATCCTCATTGTACACTTCCTGAAACCGACTGACCCGAAAAGACGAGGAACCAACCTCCACTAGGACCAAAGCATCCGAACCATAAGCCAATCTAAAGGGTGAGTCTACTGTAGTAAACCTTGGTGTGGTCCGATAAGCCCATAATACACTGAGAAACTCTTCAGGCCACCTTCCTTTCGCCTCATCAAGTCTTCTTTTTATACCATTTAACAAAGTCCTATTGGTCACCTCAACCTGCCCATTCAACTGAGGATGAGCAACTGAAGTCTTCCAATATTGAATACCCAACTCCTTTAAGAATGCCTCAAATTTTGAACCCACAAATTGATGTCCATTATTTGAAACCTCCACCATAGGAATGTCAAACCAAAACACAACATACTCCTTCAGAAACTTCAAACATTCTTGCTCCGTGATCGTCTAAAAGGGCTTGGCCTCCACCCATTTAGTCATATAATTAATAGCTACTATGACAAAACTAACCTACCCCTTAGCTTTTGGTAACGAACCCAAGATATCCACTCCCAAAACAACAAAAGGAATCGGGGATAAAACTGAATACAACTCCTCCGGCGGATGATAAGGAATCGGGCTATTTAGTTGGCACTTCGAACACTTCTTCACATACTCGGTTGCTTCTTTGAATATTATCGGCCAATAGTACCCCTGTCGAAGTACCTTATTCGCTAACGACTTTAATGCCATATAATCACAACAAATCCCCTCAAAAATTTCTTGAAGAACATACTCTGCTTCGGACGGAACCAAACACTTCACCAAAGGGGAAGAATAGGCCCGTCGATAAATATCCCCATCTATAGGCACAAAGTTTGAGCTACTGTGTTTAACTTTCTTTGCTAATAACCGATTCGAAGGCAAGATGCCTTTAGATTCAAAATTTCCAAATAAATCGATCCACCGAATATGCTAGCTTCGGTCGTAGCCAACTTCGCCAATGCATCAGCTATTGCATTATTAGATCTATCTATCCCTTGAAAATCATAAGAATCAAAAAAATGTAGTCAATCTCTTACCTCTGCCAGATACTTCACCATTCTCATTCCTCGAGCCTCATATTCCCCTAAAACATGTTTGATGATCAGCTGAGAGTCACTAAAAATAACCAACTTCTGTACCTCATGACTCTTTGCCAGACGTAAACCTGCCAACACTGTTTCGTACTCAGCCTCATTGTTCATTGCCTTAAACCCAAACCTGATCGCCTGTTATAATTTAAACCCTTCAGTACTAGTCAAAATTATCTCAGTGCCACTGGCATCCGAAGTAGCCGACCCATCCGCATACAATGTCCATGATTTTTGTATCAACCGAACTACTACAACCGACTGTTCGGTTCCTTTGACCTGATCCAAACTCCCGTCCGCCTCAGAGAATAAACATTCCACCACAAAATTAGCTAACGTCTGCCTTTTAATGGTTGTCCGAGTGTGATACTCCAATATAAATTGCGATAATTTTATAGTCCACGCAGTAAGTCTTCCCGAAACCTTTGGTCTTCCCAATACCTTCTTCAAAGGCTGATCAGTATACACCACTATTAATCGACCTTCGAAGTATTGCCGAAGCTTTCAACTGACTATTATCAGAGCAAAAACAAACTTCTCAAGATTCGGATACATTGTCTCTACATCCATTAGGGCATGGTTCACATAGTAAACCGGGTGCTGCTTACCCCCAATCTCCCGTACTAAAATTGCTCCCATAGCCAACGAACTCGCTACCAGATACAAGTATAGAGGTTCAGCAAGAACTGGCTTCACCAACAAATGAGCTGAAGATAAATACCTCTTTATCCCCTAAAAGGCGTCTTCACATTCCGAAGTCTACTGAAAACTCTTCCATTCTTCGGCCCTTTCAACGTATCAAAGAACGATAAATATCTTTCTATCGACTTAGACAAGAACCTCCTCAAAGCTGCAATCTGACCCATCAAACACTAAACATCCTTGTATGACTGCGGGGACTTCATGTCTAGAATAGCTTGAATCTTCTAGGGATTAGCCTCAATCCCTTTCTTACTGACTAGATAACCTAGGAACTTTCCTACACCTAGTCCAAAGGTACACTTAGTCAAATTTAACCTCAAATTATAGTGCCGAATAGTTTAAAAATAATCCTCTAAATCATCTAGATGACCCCGAACTATCATGCTTTGACGATCATGTCATCCACATAAACTTCCATGCTCCGCCCCAACTACTTCGTGAACACATAATTCATCATCCTTTGATATGTGGTTCCCGCGTTCAATAAGCCAAAGGTCATCTTCTTGTATGCATATACCGACCGATGAGTGATGAAGGTTGTTTTCGGGATGTCCTCCTTGCGTATTGAAATCTGATGGTATCCTAAAAAAGCATCCATAAAGCTAAAAAAATATACCCCAAAGTCGCATCGATAAGCTAGTCATTATGTGGCAGAGGATAGAAGTCTTTTGGGTATGCTTTGTTCAGATCGGTGTAATCTATACAAACCCACCATTTCCCATTCTGCTTCTGCACTAATACAACATTCACCATCCACTCTGGATAATCAATCTCAAATATGAAGTCTACAGCCAAGAGCTTTACATTTTCCTCATCAATTATCTTCTGCCTTTATGGAGCGAAAATCCTCCTCTTCTGCAGAACCGGTCTCTTCGTCAGGTTCACATGCAGCCTATGTTCAACAACCTTCCGATCCACTCTAGGCATGTCACTGGGAAACCAGGTGAAGATATCTATATAGCACTGAAGCAATTCCACCAAGCTCCTCCGAAAAGGTTCTAGCAATCTTGACCCGATCCTTATAATCTTATCCTTCTTCCCTGGGATCAACTCAACTTCTTCATCCTCTCCTGTAGGCATGACAAAGGGCTTAGTAATGTTTTCCTTAAATGGTTCGATCTCTATCGCCATGGCTTGCTTCTACTTGTTGACCCCTACTCCCGTAGTGATCAGTGCATTCTGATAGCATCTTCTTGCCAAATCAAGATCCCCAGTAACCTCCCAAACTCCATGCAGCGAAGGGAACTTAATCTTGAAGTGAGAAATTGATATCACTGCCTGGAGGGTTGTCAGAGTGGGCCTTCCCAGAATCACATTGTACGAAGAATCCACATGTACCACAAAGAATCTGCACATGATTTCGACCTACTGTGGAGCCGTTCTAAAGACAACTGGCAACTCAATCGTCCTTACAACTCTAATTGGATCATTGTTGAACCCATACAATGGAGAGTCCTGCCTGATCTCCATCTTTTTCTCATCCAGGTTCATCCTCTGGTAAGCGTGTGCATACAAGATATCCACCAAAGACCCGTTATCTATCATCATTCATTTCATATCCACCGAACCCACCTGTACAGTAATTACCAATGCTCCCTCGTGTGGTTCAATCAATTCTACAGGGAAATCTTCATTAGTGAACTAGATCATCGAACTCAGGTATGATCTTTCATGTCTTGCAGGTTGGTCGGCCACTGATAACACCGTATCCAAGTATCCACGTAACTTTTTTTTGGCCACTTTCCTTACAGTTCGCCCGTGATCACATCCACAACCTATCATGTTACCTGAGTCTGAGTTGGCTGCAGGGGCTGACTGATCTAAACAGGTGTATTATTCTCCTGGTGTGCCCTCGGGGCTTCTCATCCTGCCACATTCTGAACCAATGCCCCGTTTTGTATATTCTTCTCTATTAGGTCCATCAGGCCCCAGCAGACCTCCGTAGCATGCCCTGCTGCCTGATGATAGTTGCAATACTTACTCGAATTCCCTGTGCCTGGCTTTATATTATCTCTGGCCGATTCGAAGATGTTCTAGTACGGTAGCTTGATCAGTATTGAGCTTGGTGTACACCCTATTCACCTTCTGACTCGAGAAAGGTGGTCAACCTCCCCATGTACCCCCATTGTTACTGTATCTCCTCTGGTACCCATCAGACCTATCTTTATTTTCGTCGTACCTCCTCTGGTTTCCATCCGATCTGTTCTTATCTTTATCCCTTGGTTTTTCTAACATGCCTTGCTTCAAACTGCTCATGGCTTCCTCCACCACAATGAAGCCTTCGGCTTTCTCAAACGCTTTGGCCAAGCTCTTTGGGTGATTAAACATCAGCTTCTTCACCAATTTCTCTAACTTTACCAGATCCAACCCATTTTAAAAGAGCCCTACTACCTAGAGGTCATTGAGATCTGTCACCTGACCTACTGCCTCGCTGAATCTTTTCACGTACTGGCCCAGCATCTCGTTGGAATGTTGTCTGATCTGTGACAATGATCCTGTAGGCTTTCCCCTTCTCTTGTTACTCCCGAACCGGGCATGGAACTTACCGCACAGCTCTTCCCATGACGAGACTGAGTTCGGGGCCAAGGTCATCATCCACTACCTGACATCTTTCCTCAAAGTCGTCATGAAGGTATGACACTTGGCCGCATCTGTGTAATCATTCAATCTGTCATATGCCTGACTGTGTTCATATGGATCTCCCGAGCCATCACAACCTTCCATATAAGGGAGCTTTTTACTGTGGTCTGCCTTTTCTTGAACAATCTCGGGAGAGAAAGGGGACGCCTTTTTGCCCGAATTCACCTTCCCCTGTTTGACTTCAGCCAATTCTTTTTGAAGCTCCTCCAATTTTCTGACCAACAGTTCCATCCCATCTGGCATTGTGGGCACTTCTTTCTTGGGAGAATCCTTCTTACCATGGTCTATTCGACCCTTTCTATCCAAACTATTCACCCTGGAAGGGATTCGTCTGTCATTCTTGTTGTGTCGAGAACTCACAGGGCGGTGTGCCCTCTTTTGATTCCCAGGTGTGCGACCACCAGATCTGCTTCGATCACAAGAGTGGCTCTGAATCCTACTCTTGGATCTCCTTGTACCTTAAGCCCTCCTCATCTTGGACTATCTGTCTAGAGACCTACCCCACCTTCTAGTTCGATTTTGGCTGGAGGCCTCGGTTTCCTGTTCGGCCATATGGACCATCTGCTTTGCAATTTCATCCCTCTGTAATAGCAACGCTTTCAAAGCCTCCTCCGTCTCCTGCGCCTTTTTAGCCAGAACAAATTTTTTATCCTCCTGATCGTCTCGGGGTTGGGTTCGAGGCGGTGTGCCTCCTACCCTCCTCCAATCAATCTTAGTCCCCTTACTGGTTGTTGAGAACAACCTCCTCCTAACAACTTCGCGATCTCCAATTTCGGATCCTACCGAAGTACTCTGTGGACCGAGACACTCATGGATGCTCTATGATGGCCCCAGTCTATCTTTAATAGATCCTCTCTGTTGAGAAGAACCTCCTACCATCGATTGTCCCACAGCTGAAACCGTCCTACTATTCACCAAGATTTTAGTCACAAGAAGTTAATGGTTGTGATTAAAAATTCAACAACACTAAAAAGCCCTCCTTCTAGCGCCAATGTTAAAGCCAAGATCCGTCCACACGCTTCAATTACCAAAGCGCGTCCAATCCTACACAAAAATAGGTAAACACCAAAAGCTTGACCGTCTGGGCCGCCGGGGGATAGCTCCGGTGTGAGAATAAGTATAGGCTGATATAAGGTTAACAATGGAGGCTTAATGCTCTAGTGCTGAAAAGTAATAATTTGCGTGTACCTTAGAATAACGAAAAAGCCTTGTATTTATAGTGTTCTCACCACCTGCATGAAATCCTTCTTCGAACCGGATCAAGGTTCCCACCCAACCAGTAGTTCCTTAATAGGATTGCACCAAATCTCCTAGAATTAAGGGATTTAGTTAAAACTCCAATACCTCTTTCCATATCTAGAAACCAAATATAATTAGGAACCTTAATCTACAAATCCTCTGTCTACCAAAATAGCCCCTTATCCAAGCCCACGTAATATCAAGTGAAAAATAGCCCACTACATATCCTAGGCCCAAATATCCTTGGCCCAACAAATATAATAAATGTATTACTTAACTTAGATTATTTTAGTTTGGATGTGCACACACTTGACCATTATGATCTAAGAGGCAAAACGCAAGGAGTTACATGTTGATGTAATTGACAAGAGTTGTCTACCTATTTATTTATATATAATTTGTTGTGCACACACAAGGCTGTATATATTTGAAATGGAGTCCTTATTCTCACTAGCAAATCTTTAATTAGATTTGACTGAACTATATAAGTGAGGGTAATATAATTTATAGAAAATAGTAGAAAATACTAATTTAAAATAAGACCTAATTTATTTTGGTAAAATTAATAAAATGAATGTTTGCTAAAAATATTATTTTTTTACTTGCAGAATTTTGAAAATGTCACGCTCACTAATTTTACTGCGTAGCATATTGGATGCTAACAAATTGACCGGTCCGAATTATACAGACTGGTTAAGGAATCTGAGAATTATTCTCACTGCTAAAAAGATTTCTTATGTCCTAAATTCGATTGTCCTTGCAAAACCTGCAGAAACAGCCTCTAAGGAAGAAATTGCTACTGTAAAAAAGTGGCAAGATGATGCATCTGTTAGGTTTGTAAGATTCATGGACACAATCAAATGGTACAAAGTAAGTGGAAACGTGGTAAAATAAAGTTTTGAAATTTTACAAACCATATACCGGATCATCCTTTATGTACAATTATTAATTAAACGAAAAGATGAAGAACAAGAATTATTCCCTTGAAGATTCGAGCTTCCTCAATTACTAGTTCACCTCCAAATCCTTTTCGTGTTCAACTTGAATCCACCGGGTTTGATTACTTTCTTTGATCAATGTTAGCCACCCAAGTGCTTGATTCTTAATTACGTAATTTATTTAAATATTCATATGTTGTTCTGTGACAACCCGAGTAAAACCGAATTGTCCAGAATTTAAGTTAAAGAAATAGTTATTAATAAAATAAATTTTTATTAATACTATTTTGTGCTATGTGTTTATTAATCATTTTAGAACCTAAAATGATTATAATACGAGAGGATTCTGGCTATGAGCTAGACTAAACGAATAAGAATTTTCAAGTCAAAAATAAAAAAAATCGGGAATAAAAATATTTTCGGGAAAAAAGACGAAATAGGCACTATTCATCCGTTTCTGCTTGGAGATTGAGTTTGAATTTCTGAGAAACGTGTAATGATAGAATTCTAAGACGTGATGGAATATTCAATAATATTTCAGTTATGGCAAACGAAGTTTTCGCCTGCTGACTTAAAACCTCACTACAAGAAATAGGACTATTTCCGACGGAATTAAGGTCGACGGAATGAATTCGGTCGAAATGAATGTATTACCGACGGAATATTCAGCCGTTCATAAATCCCTCGAGGATAGTATACACTCGACCGAATTCAGTCGATCCTATACCATGCTTGTGGCGCCAAAGTTTCCCTCCAGCGCCAATAACAACCTCGACGGAAGAGCTATTAATATCGACTGATTGTTCGTCGAGGATACCGTAATGTCGACGGAACTATGATCGACGGATGTCCGTCAGAAATAAGCTTAAAACCTAATCACTAACAGACGCGAGCCTCACTTCTGCAGCTGTGCTAATTTTTTTTCCCTTCTTTCTCTGCTCTGCTGCTGCTGTGTTCTCTTTCCCTCCTCCCACTACTCGTCCGTCCCTCTCCTCGCCGGCCGTCGCACCTCTCCTCGTCAGCAGCCCTATCTTCGGCCAAGCCCTCGTCGGCAACACCTCTCCCTCTCCTCATCAGCAGGCTCACCTTCGGCTCCCTCTGCTGCTCTCTCTCTAGTCCCTCTTTGGTCCTCCTTCTCTCTCAATTTAAGGTTAGTTTTATCAATTAATTTTAAATTTAGAACCCTAAATTTTCAGATATGTATATGGTTATGCATAGATTTGGGTATAAGTACTTAGAACCCTAAATTTTCTGTTTAAATGCTGTTGAAAGTGTTGAAATGTTGTTGAAAGTGTTGAAATAATATGTTGAAATGTTGTTGAAGCCTAAATTTCCTTTGCAGTGTTGTTCAAATTTGGTTTTTCTGTGATAGTTTACTAAATTTGGAGCTTCATTATTTTAATTGTTTGTTCGTTAATGTTAATAACTGCCTATTTTGCAGATTTGAGTATATACAATTGTTAAATTGTATTGTAAACTTGTTGGTTGTTCATATATTATAGTTGATTAGTGTCATATTTGTTAAATCCGACAGAATTCTCGATGAAATTCTGTCAGAACTCAGCAATTGCACATTCTTTATTATATTAATTATTGTATAGTTATTAGTTTCACAATACTAAAATACAATTTAAATAAATTGAATTATGACATATAATACAAATTAAATTAAATTAAATAAACTTTTGACTTAATTTAATTTAAGATAATAAAATTTAAATAAATTATTTAATATTAAATTATTTAATATAATAAAAAATTTAATTAAATTTAAAATAAAATAAAATAAAAAATATGATATAATATAATACAAATTAAATTTAAATTAATTAAATTTAATTAATTTAAGATAATAAAATTTAAATAAATTAAATATTATAATATAATATAATACAAATACAAATAAATTAAATAATTTAAAATAAAATAAAATAAAATAAAAATATGATTTAATTTAAGATAATAGAAATTAAATTAAATTAAATTAAATTCAAAAAAAATTGAATTAATTTAATTTAAAATAATATAATACAAAATAAATATAATTAAACTGAGTAGCACTTACTTAGTTAAATAAAATCAAAATTAAATAAAATACAATAAAATAAAATAAAATACAATTAGAAACACGTTCGACGTTCACTCATTAGGAGTGAATGTCGAATAGTCCCCAATTTGGGACTGGTACTGGATGTTATATCTTTCACTTAGGTCGGCGCCAATGCACAGGGTGTGTTTTTATAAATTTTGAGGAACTTTCAGCTGGTGTCTCTACATGTTCTCCGAGTGCATACTTAGACTAAGTTTTCTTGGTCTATTTCGTGTACTTGGAGACCATGGGGAGGTGCTGCTGAAAATTTCTGAAAATAGTAGGAACGTGCTTAAGATTGGCACTAGTGAGGAGACGCATCCAGGAACGGGATAGAAGCCTAACCCCTGTGGAGTGGAGATATAAACTAGGTAAACTAAATTTCATGCTTGGACCACATTCATGATTATTCTTGATCTAATTGGGTATTTTCTTCAATTAAAGATGGATGCCGATCGGAGTTGGATGTACCGTAGGATAAAGATTGATGGGATGGGATTAGTTTATGCGTACCGTGACGGGGTGTCTAATTTTATGAACAAAGCAATAGAACATGTTGATGATCTGAACAGAAAGATGAGATGCCCGTGTCTCAAGTGTAAGAACATGATATGGAAGACTACCGATGAAGTGAAATTTGACTTATATTCACGTGGGTTTATGGATGGGTATTCGGTATGGATTCATCACGGGGAATCAGTTGAGTTTAGAGAACTGTTAGACAGTACTATAGACCACTCAGATAACTATGACGTCGTGGAGATGTTGGTAGATGCGTATGGCCCTACGAATATTGACTGGGCTAAAAATGAGCATGCGTCAAGCAGTGCCGATCAACAAAAGCCAAATGATTTAGCAGCTGCCTTCTACAAGATGCTATCTGAATCAGGGACCCCATTGTATCCTGAACACGACAAGCACACCAGGCTTTCTGCAGTGACGAAGCTTTTACACTACAAAAATGAGCATGACTACAGTGAGAGAGGATTCAATGATTTGCTTGCTATTTTTAGGGAGTTCTTACCTAAGGATAATACCTTGCCCGCGAGTTACTATGAAGTTAAGAAGATGGTTAAGGGGTTGAATCTTGGGTATGAGAAGATCGATACTTGTGAGCATGACTGTATGTTATACTATGGGGAGGGCAAAGATAAGGTGCAGTGTGATATATGCAATTTGCCTCGGTACAAAATCACAAAACGTGGGGGGAAGGAGAAACATGTTCCGAAGAAGATATTACGGTACTTTCCTCTTGAGCCGAGGTTGCAGCGTCTATTCATGTCTTCGCATACTGCACCCAGTATGCGTTGGCATAGGACAAGGGACGTCGTCCCTGGCCAGCTTACTCACCCAGCAGATGGAGATGAGTGGAAGAATTTTGATGCTAATTTTCCACAATTTGCTGACGATGTTAGGAATGTCAGGCTTGGCATGGCTACCGATGGATTTTGTCCGTTTAATAATTTTAGTCAGCCATATTCTGTTTGGCCAGTGATTATGGTAGCTTACAATCTTCCACCGTTAATGTGCATGAGGGATCCGTATCTTTTCTTGACTTTACTAATACCGGGGGATAAGAGTCCTACAAAAGACATCAACGTGTACCTTAGACCATTAGTCGATGAACTTAAGATGTTGTGGGAAACAGGGGTTCAGACTTTTGATAAATCTGTCGGACGGAATTTTTTGATGAAGGCAGCCTTGTTGTGGACTATCACTGACTTTCTGGCACTTAGGATGGTCAGTGGTTGGTCGACCCATGGTAAATTGTCATGTCCAGTCTGTATGGGGGATGTGCAGGGCATACAACTGCATTATGGGCGAAAAACTAGTTTCTTTGGAACTGCTCGAAGAGCACAGTTATAGAAAGATGTCTACACAGTTCAATAGAAAAATAGAAAAGAAGGGGGTTGTTGGTCGCTTGTCGGGCAGCAATGTATTGAGATGGCTAAATGATTTAACATTTCCACCGCCTGGGAAGGAGCATGGTAAGTTGAGAGCAATAGGGTACGGTAAAGCTCATAATTGGACACACTCGCCCATTTGGTTTGAGTTTCCATACTGGGGTACACTAGCACTTCGTCATTGCATAGATGTCATGCATACGGAGAAAAATGTGTTCGAGAACTTGTTTTACACCGTGCTAGATACGAGTGGTAAAACAAAAGACAATGACAAATTACGTAAAGACTTGGAGGAAATGAACATCAGGCGAGAATTGTGGCTTCGTCCTAACAACTCAAAACCAAAAGCTCCATTTTGTCTTACCAAGCAACAGGTTGAAAACATTTGCAAGTGGCTAAGTGCATTGAAGCTACCAGATGGTTATGCTTCAAACTTCTCTCGATGTACTAAGGTTGAGCAGTTAAAAATTATCGGATTCAAGAGTCATGACTGTCATGTATTCATGCAGAATTTGATTCTAATTGCCTTTCGTGAAGTATTACTGAGGAATATTAATGATGCATTTACAGCACTTTCAAATTTTTTTCGGGATATTTGCTCTACTGTTATAAGGTACAGTGATGTGGAGCAGATGGAGAAAAATATAGTGTTGACAATGTGTAAGCTCGAAATGATCTTACCTCTAGGGTTCTTTGACTCGATGGAGCATTTGCCTATTCATCTGCCATATGAACTTAAGCTTGGAGGACCGGTGCAATATCGATGGATGTATCCTTTTGAGAGGTAATATCACCTACATTGGGTTATAATCATCACCTGAATATTGTTTTAGACGATATATTGTCTTATTTCAGGTATATGCGTCGATTAAAACAGAAAGGTAAAAACAAAGCTCGTGTAGAGGGTTCTATAGCTGAACGTTATACGGAGGAAGAGCTTGTCAACTTCTGCTCGCTATACTTTGACGATGTAGTCTCAACGAAGCACAATCGTCTTAGTCGGAATGAGGTCGTCGTCGATCCCCAAACGCGTGCTGATGAGTTGGTTGTATTCACTTATCTGGCAAACCATTTGGACATGAGATGACGACTTACCTAACCGATAAAGATTTAAAGATTGTATCTACATATGTGCTTCTGAATATGCCTGAAGTATCGTCGTACATCAAGTATGTATTATTTCAAGTTGACAATGAATTTTTCATACCATAATCAAATAATTAAACAATTGCCATATTATTGTACGCAGCGCATTCGAATTGGAATCGCGAGCTTCTAACCCGGGGTTGACTACATCACAGATGGAAGCATTCACTAATGACAATTTCCGTCAGTGGTTTAAGAGAAGGGTTGAAGAAGAGAACGATTATGAGCGTTTTAGAGATGTCATTTTAGGCCCGTACAAACTCGTTAGTTCATTTCCAGGTTGTATCGTGAATGGGTATAGATTCAAGGTTGATGACTTAAATGAATTGACATCAGTCAACTCTGGCATTGTCGTGTTGGGAAGTTGTTATGGAGATTCTGAGTCCAATTACTATGGAAGATTAAAGGAAGTGGTTGTGCTCAATTATCCAGGTGCTAAAAAGGTCGTTACATTTAAGTGTCGCTGGTTTGATACTGCAAAGGATGTTAAAGTTGATCGTAATAGAATCGTCACAGTAGATATAAAATTGAATTTACAGTCTGATGGCGTATTTGTGTTAGCCAGCCAAACAACTCAAGTGTACTACGCCCCTAATGTCGTAAATTATAGAACCCCCTAGTATACAGTTGTCACAACGAAGACTCGATCATTTGATGGTACGGATGACCCGTTGCAAGAACAAGTTAGCAATCCCAGCCACGTTGTGCTAGATGATGACGACGTGGTGGTTGATGATGTCGTTAACGTACTCGATGTTGACGAAGTGGAGGAAGATGTGGTTGTCAGTCCGTATGTGGTGGTAGAAGATGATATTGAGGAAGAAATTGATACAGAAGAGGAAGTGACAGAAACAAAAGATGGAAATGAAAATGATTTTGATTCTGACGGGTTTGACGACGTACTACTTCACTAATTGGTGTTTTGTAAATATTATATAACGAAATTAGATATAATAATTGCAATAAAATTTAATTAATGTCATCGTATCTATGTCTGTTATTTCAGTAGTACAGCTATGCCTCGACATAGAGGTAGAGGTGGTCATGGTGGCGGCCGGTCCAGATCGGGCGACGGCTCCCAGGGCGGGTCGTCTTCAGATGCTAGTGAGTTGATTTCTAATTAGCGCATTAGTAATGTGTTTTTCATAACTATATTATACATTCATTAACAATGTCATAACTATATTAAACATACAGATGCTAGACGTCGACGTCAGCGAGGGCCTAACCTCGGTCGATTAGGCCGTCCGCCGACAGTGCCTGACGTCGTTCCAGTTGATGTCGGCTCGTCTGTGTAGGTTTCAACTATCACTTATATATGTTCCATCGCGATGATATCAATTAGAATGTTCTTAATAAATTTTGTATTCTAGTATTATGGATCCTGTCGCTAAGGCGACCGTACACGCCATCTGCCTGGCGCATCTCCCTACTGGCTGCATGCGATTTAGCCAGTACTCGCGCTACGATGCCGGCTTCATGGTGACAGTGTTGCGGGAGTTTCACGTAAGTCGAATTACATATATTAAATCAAGGTTCATGTTATTTACATATTGTTCAAATAATTAATAAGATGTATGTTATGTCTGTTTGATAGAGATACTATAGATACGAGACCGGCATCACTGAGGCGGATGGTGACGCCGTTATCATTGCCCACATCTCGAAGAATTATGCCGGCTGGCTGTACGAGATGCGACAGAGGGCAGTCCGGGCAATAGAAGAATTGCCCGGGACTACTTTGCGAGATCATCAGCCGCCGGCAGTATCAGATCCAGCATGGGCTGCGATGTGTGTGTATTGGGATGATGTTGTGTTCAAGACCAAATCAGAGCAGATAAAGAAGAATCGAGGCAAACTGCGAGTTGTACATACTTCTAGCTCGCAGTCGTTTCAGGAGGTTAAAGCGGTATGTATTTATCTTTAGTTTAGTTTAATATTAAACTACAACATTACGTCATTTAAGTTGATATTATTTAATTTATATGATTTAGGCCATGCAGAGTAGCTTGGGCCGACCTCCTACTATGATGGAGTTCTGGGATAGAGTTCATACGTTGAAGGGCTCTACTTCGGGGTCGACGATGTCTCCAGCAGCACTAGCTATACGGGTAATACATTTACTATAATAAATATTATTTATGATAATATTACGTAATTTATATGATGATACCAATATAACTCACATGTACATATATCAAATTACAGGAGCAGTTTGAGAAGATCCGCAGCCAGCGTATAACGGAGTTGCAGGCTGCTAGGGGCGATGCTGAGACGTTAGATTCCACCGTCCCTCCGCCCGAGATTAGTTTATCTCAGGACGAGGAGACGGCTCTCTGGGTCGCGTCTCAGGATACTCCCACTAGTACTAGCGGGCGGTATCGAGTGCTGGGGTTACCGAGGATACCAACCTATACACTGCCAGGAGGTATAATATTTTTAATTTATTTCTTGTTTATGAATAAAGAAAATTTGTCATATTATTC
The DNA here is from genome assembly GCA_016801055.1 of Panax notoginseng. Taxonomy (NCBI): domain Eukaryota; kingdom Viridiplantae; phylum Streptophyta; class Magnoliopsida; order Apiales; family Araliaceae; genus Panax; species Panax notoginseng. Next base: position 208,858,386 of record CM029013.1, on the reverse strand, counting down.
ATGTTATATTTATTTTTGTAGGCTCTAGCCAGCGTCTGCGTTCGAGAGCCCCTGTGGGACCATCACATACGGGCGTTGGCTTAGACGATGTTTTGTTCCAGCGTGTTATGGTTGCGGTGTCGGAGAGGTTTAAGACCGATCCGCTATTCCATCGTCAGGACCTTCCCAGCCGTTCTCGCCTCCATCAGCTTGCGCAGGACGTTGCAGCTGGTGCCACCGCCGAGAGTACGGGTATCCCTTCGGAGCAGTGGGCCACGATACGCGATGAGATTGTTCGGATGGTGGTTACCTTAGTCGAGGACGCGTTTGGGCCAATGTTGAGTCAGCCCTCGACTGCTCAGGTATACTATTCGTTTTAAATTCAAATATATATTCTGCATGTAATTTAATTTTCATTTAGTTATCTTTAACTGAATCATATATATGGACTAATGAGTTGCATTATATTATATCAACAGGGTGACGAGCGGACTGACGAGCGGGATGACGATGGTGGTGATTTTCATAATCTAGAGCAGCGTCGACGCCCGCCCGATGATCCTCCTCATACAGGGGGCTCTACTAGCTTGTTTTACTTAGTTTACATTCGTTTAATTTGTAGTTTACATTATTTTTGATGTATTAATGTAGTTTAAACCTTGGCATTTAGTTTAATTTAGCTTAATTAGATGTTTGATATACATTAGTTTAGATTAATGGGATGTTTTTGACCTTTTTACTTATCATTTAGTTGGTTTTTTACATATTGTCGGTCTTGGTAATTGTAATTCGTGTTATTAGTTATATTGTTAGCTTGTGTATGTGTATGTGATGTTGGAGGTTATATTGTTAGCTTGTGTATGGGTATGTGCTGTTGGAATACAGGTACAGGTACAAGATGTGGGTTAAATCCCCGGATATTGCAAAAACAAATTAAATATTAAAAAAAATAGTCATTATTCTCGACGGAATATAACTATTCTCGACAGACTTCCGTCGGAAATAATAACTCCCCAATTTTGCCCTACTGCCACGTGTCATGCTTATCACCGACCGAATACTATCGACCGAATATTTTCAGTCGGACATATAGTAACCCCGACCGAATATTCAGTCGACGATAAGTTCGTCGATCTTAAGTATCTCCGACTGAAAGATCGACGGACTTAATTTCGACCTGCTTATATACGACCGAATTTTCGACCGAATATTCCGTCGAAAATGTGGTTAACCTCGACGAAATATGCTTATTTCCAACCGAATATTCCGTCGGAAATAATCCTTTTTGTTGTAGTGCCTAAGGGTTAGGAAAAGTGAGTTTCAAGAATTTAATGGCTATTTATAATGATTAGGGTTATTATACGTAAGGAATACGAGTATGATACTAGGTATTATACTAGTATAGTATGAAGATTTTTACGACATATAATACGAATATGGTACGAACTATATATGAAGAGAATACGAGAATGGGATGCGTAGAATACGATTAGTCTTAAAGGACTTTGAGTTCATGGACTTTGTAGAATCCAAGTGGACTTGGATTATGTCAAGCCCAACACTTTGTGAAATCAAGCCCAAGATAGGCCTAATAAGAATTAATGTTAAGGCCCAAACCAAGAAAATAAACCGCGGTTTGAACCGATAGGTCACCGGATACGTAATAACCCATGGGGCAACCCATGGAGCATGTAGGCCGGCCACTTGGCCACCAAGTAAAGTGGTTACTTGGTGGCTAAGCCATGAATAGTAAGGAGGTTTTGAGGAAAAATGACTATTTTTTCCCTAGCTTTGGTTTTCTATATAAACAAGCCTTAAGCTCATTTGTTTGGTTAGAAATTTCAACCAACACTTGAGAGAGAGAGAGAGAGAGAGAGAGAGTTCGGATGAAGAGGAAGAGAGAGGAAAAGCTAGCCTGTGTACAAACTTTATCCAATGGGAGTAGATTAAAGAAGAGAGATAATTCGAAACCTAACCCTAAGTAAATTTTCTTTAAGTTTATTATGTTTAAAACATAGCTTAAGGAGAATAAGAAGTAAATGATGTTAAGAATGATTTCATATGGTTGAAATCATGAGAAAACGAAGAAATAAGAATTGAAGTTTAGTTTATAAATTTCTTAAGGAAGTTTAAGATTTATAATGAATTTGAACGATCCGAATGTATCATATGAACGATTCGGTGATATTAGTAGGGAATGGTATTTTATAACATCAAATTCCAAGGAAAAGTGAAATTGTAATCAAAATATCGATTAAAAATGAAGAATGAACGAAGAACACGAATAACGTTGTTGATAGACAAATTTAAAATCATCGTAGTATAATTGTTGTTGATGGACAAGTTTAAAACCATCGCGTATAATTTAGTTGCATATTATTTGGTTAGGAACATTAGAAACGTTCATGAAGAACGGATCGAACTTAGCTATAACAAAGTTATGGCGAAATTTTGTAAAAGACGAACAAGAAATAGAAAGTGTGTAAATGAACCCTAATGAGTAGGGTTTCATAAGAATGTAAGAGAATGTAGAAAACGTGAGTTGTGGACTCAAGAACAAACTAGTTTCGAGTTCGGATTACCGAATTACGGACGAACGGATGAAGAACGTTAATAACGTAAAACGAACAAGTAATGAAATTTAAGCTAATCGAATGGCATGTTAACAGATTCAGAATGAATTTTTGTCCAAGGGGAGTTGAAGTACGTAAAATAAGGAAGAGAATGGCTTTAGAACGACCGCGTTCCGAGTTATAACGAAGAAGTTATGAGATTTAGAAGTAAGCGTCTCAAACCAATTAAAGACTTAGAAAAATTTTCTAGGTTTTGTGCTTGGCGCCGCACCGCTAGCTGTGCCTTGGGAGGCGGCGTCGCAGTGCCAGTTTATGCCATCAGCTACTGCTGAGTGGCGCCGCAGCGAGAGAGATAGAAAGGGATTTGGCGCCGCAGCGCCAGACCGGGGAAGAAGGTGAGGTAGACTCGTGCCGCAGTGCGAGAGGAAGGAAAGGAACCAGCACCGCAGCGCCGGTGTAGGGCAATGGCCAGTGAGGAGCTTTTAACTGCTCAAACTCCCGGGGAAGTGTACGAAAAGATAATGAACGTATAGTTCACGTAACGTAACACTTAAGCAAGTGAATTAAACCTTTAGTAAAGGTTGAACAGAAAGATCGAACGAGATTAAAAGACAAAGAATGTAAACGCTAGATTACGGAACCGATATCCGGGGACCGTGGTTATGATATAACGAATGTGTGGGATTGCTATGATTGTGATTCCTTAGACGTTGAGTGACGAGGATGATGTATAATATTTCGATGTTATGATGTTATAATGAGAGTTAAATGTAAAGCGTATAGACGCTATGAATGCAACCCAGTTGCGATAAACGATCGGTCTTAGCATATAATGAACCATATGACTTTAACATTAAGAAAGAATAATAAACATGGGGTTCATGGGATGGATAACGATTGAAAGCGATTAAAACCTTGAGTAAAGGTTGAATGAGATATTAAGAGACGAGCCACGTGAACATTGAATACGTAAGTAGTCCTCGTGAATCATATTCGTGTAGGACGAACGTTCTAAGTGTACAATGGGTGTATGGCTTAGACGTTGATGAAGGTAGTAAGTAGGATATAAATTATCAAGAAAGTCGTAATGAACCGGACGTTGTAAGATATGAGTAAGGTAACGTAAAATGCTTAACGCTATAAATGCGTAGAATTAATATTAAATGATCGTTTTGAGTATTCAAAAGACTGTATGACTTAGATGATAAAGAACGAATCTTGAGGTATGGCATTTAGTTGCCAGAAAACCATAAGGAATAAGAAATTGACTTAACGAACATTATAGTTTAATGGTTCGGATAGGTTAAGATAAAGTTAAGTTGTGGTACAATCGTAATATTTGATGGTTGACATATGAGAGCTGGGCTAAACAATTCCTTCAGAGAGCGAAGGTATATACGAAACTGGCAACCGATCTAACTCACTATGAAAAACAGTGTAGACGAGACGGGAACTTGTTTGTTGGTTGTTTGTGAAAAACCACTCAGAGTACCATATGGACTACTAGCAGAGACACGATGTGTGCTGAGTCCTAGAAGGGTTATAAGAAGAAGAGAAGAATATAAATCATCAAAGATGATAATCGTATAAGTTAAGACATCTCCGTATGTCATGAAGCCGTTAAACGGTAAAGAAAGTTAGTCGTGTAAGCTTAGATTACAAGAATGCGAACCCTAAGAAGTAAAGTAAAGTAAACCAATGCGTAAGTCAAGTATATGACTAATAGGTGTACGTGTTATTTCTTTATGTGTTATCTAGGGATTGGAATGAGCAGTTCAGCGTAAGCTGTAGCTGTGCTTAAGGCAAGTTTTCTAACTTCATTCATATTACATGAATGTTAGTTTCTTAAACTTCTCAGATGTTGAACTTGAGAAGTCTTGTCTATGTGCATATGTGCGAGATATGTGTAAGGTGGTAGTATGCATGAGGCCTTGTGCCACAATTTGAACACTTCGGTGTTTATTTGAGCTGAACTGTTCTATGATTGAACTGTTCAATACGAGTATGTTCTGTTTATACATGAACCGTTATTGTTAAGTCTGTGCTAATGATTCTAGCCAGACAGGATGTGTATGGAAAAAGGTAGAAGAATGAAAGTATTTCAAAGTGTATGTGACTAATGTTTTAAAATGATAGGAATCGAGATTATTCCTATTATTCAAGCTGCTTCGTAACCTTTGTTCGGTTATTGAAGTCTTAAAAGAATGTTTGAATTCTTGAAGTTGTTTATTCAACTGCTATGACTTGCTGGGCAATTGAATGCTCACACTTGCTTTAAATAAAAATATTTTCAGCGAACGATGTTAGAAAGAACTTAAGAATCCCGTAAAGATCAAGCTGATCGGTATCCAAACGAAGTGTCATTCAGTATATGAATGAGCGTGAAGATCAAACGAAGACTTGTAGTATAGAATAGTAAAATTGAACTATAGAATAGTTTAATGTACTGATATGTATCCTTGGTGGCGGATGAAAGTCACTCTTGTACGATGTAAAGAATAATGTAATTATCATTATTTGAAATGAACGAGGTTATAAGGTATTAGAACCTGAAATTTGAGAATGTATGTTGTTATATTTAGCTATATAATGATGTATGTTTGGAAGGAAATGGACTCGTGACGTACGGAATCAGGGTGTGAAAATAGACCGGATTTCGGGGCGTTACAGAGTGGTATCAGAGCTGATAGGTTTTAAATCTTAGGTATGCGTACCTAAGACTATAATCGTAGAGATGAGGATAAGAAAATCATTGAGTTAAACGATTAAGGAAGAAGATCACCACGTGGTCATAGTAAATCGTAATAACAGATGTTCTGGTAAACGATAGATGATGTATAGCTAATGCTATAAGTGAACGGTACTATAAAATTATTACGGGAAGAAGAACTCAGATTAAGTTATAAAGGTTAGCATACGAACTAATGAAAATTTTATTAGGTAAAGAGAAAGTATAAAGTTTTAAGATTCCAATTGAGGACTCATATCAGAAGCTGAGTTGTATGATCCCTTGTATGGGCAGAGAATTTGTACTTGGTTTTAGAACCACTTAGCTCCTTATTCGATATAGTTGATAAGTTGAACAATTCTTTGTATAGGCGGGGAATTGTCCTTGGTGTAACAACCGCTTAGCTTCCTATATCGATTTGTGGCTGAGTTGACCAATTCTTTGTATGGGTGGGGAATTGTGTTTGGTTCGACAATCGCTTAGCTTCTGGTAGTGATAATCATTGGAATAGTAGGTCGCACTATCAATATGTATATGGGGAGAAGGTGAATCTTTTCTCATGTATATGTGTGATAGGTAGAGAATGTTAAGATAGGTGCGAGTTCTTGAAATTCATACTTATGAAAAGTTTGTGACTCATAGTTATATGTTATGTTTTGAGCCCTAAGCATATGGATAGTCCTTGATTTGTTCTTGGATTACATATTGCGAAGATAAGTTCTTAAATACATATGGTTGTGAAAAGTTTCTAAACACATAAAGTGTGGTAAGTTGATGGACTATACTAGGGTATACGAATGTTTAGACTGGAAATGAGTATTTTCAGTAGAATTAGCATTGAAGGTGCTAAAGAAGATTAAGTATTGTCACAAGTAAGACAATGAAAGAAGATGGAGAAATAGGATATTCCAAGTCATCTAGCTACGCTAGATTTCGAAGTTTATTGAAATCGTGCTAATATGTGTGTTTTGAAAAGGAAAGAAATTGGTTCAACTTTTGGAACAAACGGATTTTAAAAGAGCTATTCTTGGTATGTCTATGCTAACTGTTTCGGATAGACAGAAGTTGGTTTGAAATATCAAAATGAATTTTATATCATCAATGCATTCGATGCAAAGATGGTAAACAGATGGAGTTATTAATGCAATTAAACCTAGTGTTGGATTTGATCTTATGATCAATAACCCGTTATGGTATGATGTATAATGATGAAGTCATAACCTGACAAAGTCCTCAACGTACTGTGAAAAGTACAGTATCATGACGTCATGAAACGTTTTGATGTATTGTGAAAGAATTTAAATAAGTAGTCGATGTCAATTGATTTGACTAGACGAATGTTTCAAGTTGATGTCCAATTTATTGGTATGGTCTAAGCTATTTGATTTGGCTAGACAAATGGTATGTCATGTTATAAGAAAATCAAGCTTTCTTTGAAAAAGTTATGTCAAGCCAAATTATTTTGGTGCATAATCTAATGATTAAGTCTGAGGTGAACACACCCCGAAATGGGGTTATACGATGGATTAATCACCTACGTATGGAAGAGGTAGTTTACTTTCTTGGTAATTGTAAACTGACCGTGGTAGAAGGGTTTACGGTGAAATGCTGTTAAACCTAGTAAAAATTCATGGTCGATTTGACCCCTCAGCAAAAGTATGAAATGTTTTAAAGGAATCCTTATGTTCCTTGTTATTCATTCTACTTCATGATTCTTGTTAGGTTATGGAGGTTAGGGAATGTTTGAATGATAACAACTTCTTTGAAGAGAAGTTGAGAAGAATGGTAAGCTAAAATTTTGAGGACGAAATTCTGTGATGAAGGGGAGAATGTGAGGACCCGGGTAAGGGTGTGGTTTTAAGAAATTCCGATGATGGAATTTTTATAAGGAGGGAAGTGTGACAACCCGAGTAAAATTGGATTGTCCAGAATTTAAGTTAAAGAATTAGTTATTAATAAAATGAATTTTTATTAATACTATTATGTGTTATGTGTTTATTAATCGTTTTAGAACCTATGACGATTATAATATGGGAGGATTCTGGCTACGAGCTAGACTGAACGAATAAGAATTTTCAAGTCAAAAATAAAAAAAATTCCGGGAATAAAAATATTTCCTAGAAAAAAGACGAAATAGGCACTATTCATCCGTTTTTGCTCGGAGATTGAGTTTGAATTTTCGAGAAACGCGTAATGATAGAATTCTAAGACGTGATGGAATATTCAATAATATTTCAGTTATGAAAAACGAAGTTTTCGCCTGCGGACTTAAAACCTAAGGGTTAGGAAAAGTAAGTTTCGAGAATTTAATGGCTACGTATAATGATTAGGGTTATTAAACGTGAGGAATACGAGTATGATACTAGGTATTATACTAGTATAGTATGAAGATTATTACGACGTATAATACGAATATCGTATGAACTATATACGAAGAGAATACGAGAATGGGATGCGTAGAATACGATTAGTCTTAATGGACTTTGAGTTCATGGACTTTGTAGAATCCAATTGGACTTGGATTATGGCAAGCCCAATGCTTTGTGAAATCAACCCCAAGATAGGCCTAATAAGAATTATTGTTAAGGCCCAAACCAAGAAAATAAACCGCGGATCGAACCGATAGGTCACCGGATGGGTAATAACCCATGGGAGACCCGTGGAACATGTGGGTCGGCCACTTGGCCACCAAGTAAAGTGATTACTTGGTGGCTAAGCCATTAATAGTAAGGAGGTTTGGGGGTAAAATGACTATTTTGTCCCTAGCCTTGGTTTTCTATATAAACAAGCCTTAAACTCATTTGTTTGGTTAGAAATTTCAACCAACACTTGAGAGAGAGAGAGAGAGAGAGAGAGAGAGTAAGAGGAAGAGGAAGAGGGAGAGGGAGAGGAAAAGCTAGCCCGTGTACAAATTTTATCCAACGGAAGTAGATTAAAGAAGAGAGGTAATCCGAAACCTAACCCTAAGAAAATTTTCTTTAACGTTATTATGTTTAAAACATAGCTTAAGGAGAATAAGAAGTAAATGATATTAAGAATGATTTCATATGGTTGAAATCATGAGAAAATGAAGAAATAAGAATTAGAAGTTTAGTTTATAAATTTTTTAAGGAAGTATAAGATTTGTAATGAATTTGAATGATCCGAATGTATCATATGAACGATTCAGTGATATTAGTAAGGAATGGTGTTTTATAACATCAAATTCCAAGGAAAAGTGAAAGTGAAATTGTAATCAAAATATCGATTAAAAATGAAGAACGAACGAAGAACACGAAGAACGTTGTTGATAGACAAATTTAAAACCTGATGAGTGGGATTTATACCCGCGAATCGGATACTTAATGACTTAAGTAATTGCCAAAATTCGTAGAGTTTATATGTTTTTATATGATTATAGTGTTGTTGTGCTTAATTGACATATTGCAGGGCTTATCATGTGTTTTCTAACATTCAGGGGCAAAAACGGGCATTTTATGTATAGCCGCGCCGCGGCACTAATGCCAAGCATATTGGCCGCACCGCAGCGCCACTCACTGGCCCTTACTGACATCATCTTCGCGCTATGGCGCCACTGTTCCTTCTTGGGCTCGTGCTGTAGCGCGAGCTCCGGTCTCCTTATTTGATGACATGGCGCTGCAGCGCCAACCACAGCTTATTTGGCCGCGCCGCGGCGCCAGGTCCGGTTCCCAGACAACCAATGCCTTGGTTTGACCTAGCAAAGGAAGGAAGGAGATATATAACAGAGGCAGCACTGCATTTCTCTCTCACTCTCTCATGTTTATCATATAGCTTAGCTTAGTTTAGTTTTTCTTCTGTATTTCTCTCTCTAGTTCCTTTCTCATGTTTGTAAATATAGATTAGGTAGATTAGGGAGAAGTTTGGCTTTCTTTGGAGCACAAGAGCAACGAGCGGCACGAATTGGAAAGCTTGATTTGAGCAAAATTTATGGGAGTTGAAGGGGCTTTGACAGAGTTTCTTCTATCCATTTATTTCCTCTAATTTTGTATTCTATAAATGTTGTCTTATTTGCTACTTGTATTTGATTTATTAACTATGAACTGAATATTGGCTCTAAGGTTATAATGGATCCCTTTGTTATTTGAATTGACTATCTTTATCTCTTTGGTTGGCACCATATGATTTGGTTTAATATATTTATGCTTCATGATTCTCGCTAAGACATTAGTGATGATTTTGGTAACTGCATGATATCGACAGAAGAATTGTAGATTTACACCTAAATATATTAGCATGTGATTGTGGGTTTCGACTGCATAAGTTGTGCGTAGAATAGACATATCTATGTGCTCCATGTGCGACCTGATAGAGAACTTAGGCTTAAATCCTTGTTATGATTAATTTGCATAGACATATGTAGGATTGCATCTAGCTTGGACGTTCTTTTCTATTATATTCCCTTTAAGGTGGATCTAGAGAGGATATGTTTGTGCATACCTCGACAGAGGTGCATTAGCACCTGTGTGTTCTCGGTCGACAAATTGTCGTGACCATTAAGACCAAAGAGAGAAGGGTAGCTAGTTTGATGAAACATAACACGCCAGGTGTTCGACAGAATGCCTATGTGGGGGTGAAGTTGTGACCTTAGCTTGTATTCCTTAGATTTTCATTCGTTGTCCATTTACTTGCTTTGTTAATTAGTATAATTAGATTAATCACACTTCCATTTACCGCTGTTCGAATAAGACTTTCGATAAACAATCGGTACATGGTAAATATTAGTCATAGTTCCTCGTGGGTACGACACTCTCCTTATCACTGTATTACTTGTTAGGCCGCGTATACTTGCGCGTGTTTAGTGATCGGTATTCTGACCAACAAACCCATCGTAGTATAATTGTCGTTGATGGATAAGTTTAAAACCATCGCGTATAAGTTAGTTGCATATTGCTTGGTTAGGAACATTAGAAACGTTCATGAAGAACGGATCGAACTTAGCTATAACGAAGTTATGGCGAAATTTCGTAAAAGACGAACAAGAAATAGAAAGTGTGTAAATGAACCCAAATGAGTAGGATTTCATAAGAATGTAAGAGAACGTAGAAAATGAGAGTTGTGGACTCAAGAATGAACTAGTTCTGAGTTCGGATGATCGAATTACGGACGAACGGACGAAGAACATTAATAACGTAAAACGAACGAGTAATGAAATTTAAGCCAATTGAATGGCTTGCTAACGGATTCAGAATGAATTTCTTTCTGGGGGAAGTTGAAGTACGTAAGATAAGGAAGAGAATGGCTTTGGAACGACCTCGTTCCGAGTATAACGAAGAAGTTGTAAGATTTAGAAGTAAGCGTCTCAAACCAATTAAAGACTTAGAAAAAAAAATTTAGGTTTTGTGCTTGGCACCGCAGCGCTAGCTGTGCCATGGGAGGCGGCGCCGCAGTGCCAGTTTGTGCCATCAGCTACTACTGAGTGGCGCCGCAGCGCAAGAGATAGAGAGGGATTTGGAGCCGCAGCGCCAGACCGGGGAAGAAGGTGAGGTAGACTCGCGCCGCAGCGTGAGAGGAAGGAAGGGAACCGGCGCCGTAGCGCCGGTGTAGGGCAATGGCCAGTGAGGAACTTTTAACTGCTCAAACTCCTGGGGAAGTGTACGGAAAGATAATGAACGTATAGTTTACGTAACGTAACACTTAAGCAAGAGAATTAAACCTTTAGTAAAGGTTGAACAGAAAGATCAAACGAGATTAAAAGACAAAGAATGTAAACGCTAGATTACGGAACCGATATCCGGGGACCGTGGTTGCGATAAAACGAACGTGTGGGATTGCTATGATTGTGATTCCTTAGACGTCGAGTGACGAGGATTATGTATAACATTTTGATGTTATGATGTCATAATGAGAGTTAAGTGTAAAGCGTGTAGACGTTGTGAACGCAACGCAGTTGCGATGAACGATCGGTCTTGGCATACAATGAACCGTATGACTTTGACATTAAGAAAGAATAATGAACATGGGGTTCATGGGATGGATAACGATTGAAAGCGATTAAAACCTTGAGTAAAGGTTGAATGAGAGATTAAGAAACGAGCAACGTGAACGTTGAATACATAAGCAGTCCTCGTGAATCGTATTCGCATCGGACGAATGTTCTAAGTGTACAATGGGTGTATGACTTAGACGTTGATGAAGGTAGTAAGTAGGATATGAATTATCGAGAAAGCCGAAATGAACTGGACGTTGTAAGATATGAGTAAGGTAACGTAAAATGCTTAACGCTATGAATGCGTAGAATTAATATTAAATGATCGTTCTGAGTATACAAAAGACTGTATGACTTAGACGATAAAGAACGAATCCTGAGGTATGGCATTTTGTTTCCAGAAAGCCATAAGGAATAAGAAATTGACTTAACGAACATTATAGTTTAATGGTTCGGATAGGTTAAGATAAAGTTAAGTTGTGGTACAATCGTAATATTTGATGGTTGACATATGAGAGCTGGGCTAAACAATTCCTTCAGAGAGCGAAGGTATATACGAAACTGGCAACCGATCTAACTCACTATGAAAAACAGTGTAGACGAGACGGGAACTTGTTTGTTGGTTGTTTGTGAAAAACCACTCAGAGTACCATATGGACTACTAGCAGAGACACGATGTGTGCTGAGTCCTAGAAGGGTTATAAGAAGAAGAGAAGAATATAAATCATCAAAGATGATAATCGTATAAGTTAAGACATCTCCGTATGTCATGAAGCCGTAAAACGGTAAAGAAAGTTAGTCGTGTAAGCTTAGATTACAAGAATGCGAACCCTAAGAAGTAAAGTAAAGTAAACCAATGCGTAAGTCAAGTATATGACTAATAGGTGTACGTGTTATTTCTTTATGTGTTATCTAGGGATTGGAATGAGCAGTTCAGCGTAAGATGTAGTTGTGCGTAAGGCAAGTTTTCTAACTTCATTCATATTACATGAATGCTAGTTTCTTAAACTTCTCAGATGTTGAACTTGAGAAGTCTTGTCTATGTGCGAGATATGTGCAAGGTGGTAGTATGTATGAGGCCTTGTGCCACAATTTGAACACTTCGGTGTTTATTTGAGCTGAACTGTTCTATGATTGAACTGTTCAATACGAGTATGTTCTGTTTATACATGAACCGTTATTGTTAAGTCTGTGCTAATGATTCTAGCCAGACAGGATGTGTATGGAAAAAAGGTAGAAGAATAAAAGAATTTCAAAGTGTATGTGACTAATGTTTTAAAATGATAGGAATCGAGATTATTCCTATTATTCAAGCTACTTCATAACCTTTGTTCGGTTATTGAAGTCTTAAAAGAATGTTTGAATTCTTGAAGTTGTTTATTCAACTGCTATGACTTGCTGGGCAATTGAATGCTCACACTTGCTTTAAATAAAAATATTTTCAGCGAACGATGTTAGAAAGAACTTAAGGATCCCGTAAAGATCAAGCTGATCGGTATCCAAACGAAGTGTCATTCAGTATATGAATGAGCGTGAAGTTCAAGCGAAGACTTGTAGTATAGAATAGTAAAATTGAACTATAGAATAGTTTAATGAACTAATATGTATCCTTGGTGGCGGATGAAAGTCACTCTTGTACGATGTAAAGAATAATGTAATTATCATTATTTGTAATGAACGAGGTTATAAGGTATTAGAACCTGGAATTTGAGAATGTATGTTGTTATATTTAGCTATATAATGATGTATGTTTGGAAGGAGATAGAATCGTGACGTACGGAATTCAGGTGTGAAAATAGACCGGATTTCAAGGCGTTACATGTTCTGTTGCAGTACTCTAAGACACAAGATAAATTATTAACCATTGTATTATCTGCTACATACACTACTGGTTGGGTTGGAATTGGTTTTTCAAAGGATGGAAATGATGCTTAATTCCAGTGCAATGGTTGGATGGATTAGTGAAAATGGTTTTTCAAGAATCAAGCAATATTATCTAACCGACTTTAGTCGGCTTATTCCCAATTATAGTGTAGTGGGTGGGGATAGAGAAAATTTATATTTTTAAAAATTGGAAGTTAAAATAATTAGGGACAAGATTGTTATATTAATTATTTTATAAGGTTCTTTTTGATAATATAAAATATTTTATTTTGCCATCCTTTCCCATTCCTCCAAATCCTTCCATTTTGAGGGAAAAAATTTGAGCCAAAAATAAAATCAATTTTACCTCCAAATTCCTTCCCTTCTTCCTTAAAAAAACTCACAGACATATGATTTAGAGGGATTTTAATTATTTTCCATTCCCTTCCCCTCCCCTCAAATAAAACTTACAAACACAAAGGTTGCGTTTATGAGTTTGGAGGGAAGGGATGAGAAAGTATAGAGAGAGATGGGGAGGAGAGGGGAGGGAATTATAATTTTTCCTTGTCATGTTTGTGAGTTTTAGAAATGAAGAGAAGTGATATGATATTTATTATATTTTTCTTGTTTGTGAGTTTAGATATAGGGAAAGGAAGGAAAAATAATTTTATTTTTAAACTACACTATTATTATATTACCCTTATATATAAATATAATAAATGTATGATTTAACAGTATTTATCTATTGAATTATTTTGTTAGCCTTTTTTTATGTTCATATATATATTAACTCTAATTCAGTGTGTGTGTGTGTGTGTGTGTATATATATATATATATATATATATATATATATATATATGTGTGTGTGTGTGTGTGTGTGTGTGTGTGTGTGTGTGGGTGTGGGGGGGGGAAGAGAAAAATTGTATTTTCAAAAATTGAGTTATAATAATTAGGGATAAGATTGTCACATTATTTATTTTGAAAGGTTATTTTTGGTAATGTAAAATATTTCATTTTCCCATCTCTCCAAATCCTCCCACTTCTGAGGGGGGAAGTTTTGAGCCAAAAATGAAATTAATTTTACCTTCAATACTTTCTCTTCCTCCCTAAAAAAACTCACAAACATGTGATTTGGAAGGATTTTAATTATTTTCTCTTCTCTTCCCCTCAAATAAAAACTTACAAACACGGTGAAAGGGCTAAATTATAAATTTTGAACATTTTTTTGAGAAACTTGTACTATTAGTTTTCAATTTCAGGGATCTGTTTGAGTTTGGAGAGATGAGATAAGAAGAGAAAGTATAAGAGAGGAAGGGATGGGAAAGGATGAGAAAAGGATTATAATTTTCCCTTATCATGTTTGTGAGTTTTAAAAAGGAAGGGAATGGATGGGATTTTTATTATATTTTTCTTGTTTGTGAGTTTAAGAGGACGGAAAGGGAAGGGAAAATAATTTTATTTTTAAATTACACTATTACTATATTACCCTTATATATAAATATAATAAATGTATGATTTAACAATATCTAGTTACTGAATTATTTTGTTCAGTCTTTTTTTTATGTTCATATATATATATATATATATATATATATATATATATATATATATATATATATATATATATATATAATTTTCCAGTGCAGTGCCACTCACCTGATAATGAAGGTCTGCTTGTCCAACTCAAAACCATAAGCACCAAAGCAATCCAATTGTAATAATAAATAATTACAAAATAATTATGAGTGGTCATGATGGGAAGAGGGGCACATGAAGAACCAACTCATTGAGCAAACACAGGCATTTTAATTTAGGCGAAAGCAGTGAGATTTTTATGCCTGAGATTTTTATCACATTATTTATTTTAAAATGTTATTTTTTATAATGTAAAATATGTAACTTTTCCGTCCTTTCCCATCCCTCCAAATCCTTCAACTTTTGGAAAATAATTTTGAGCTAAAAAAATATCAATTTTACCTCCAAATCTCTTCCCTTCTTAAAAAAAAACAAACTTTTAAATGCAAGGGTAAATGCAAGGGGAATCGAGGGAAACTTTTAAATCCAAGGGGAATCGAGGGAAGGGGTCAGGGGAAGAGTGGATTTGAATGTAGACAAACTTACTTTTACTGGGCTGAATTACAGATTTATTTCTTTTAAGTTGCCACCAGTTTCAAAGTAGCCCCATAATCAACAAAGTGAACACTTCTCTTGGGGTTTTTTTGGGTTTACTTTTCTCCAAATTCATGTCACGTTCAAATGCAAGAAAAGTTTACGAGCATAAGTTGATTGCTCAAGTCATTTGATTTAGACCACTTCAATTTGAGAAGGAAAAAAGAAGAGGTAAATAAAAACTTTAAATTCACTAGACGCCTTTCGGTGGGATGGGGTGGGTGGGTGGGTGAGGGCGGGGTGGATACTAAACTAAATTGAACCTAAAACACACATACAAATGAAGAACATTGGGTATGTTGCATATAAACCCAAAGAAACCGAATCATGCATAAACTGTCTTCTTTTTTCTTCTTGTGATTTGCGTTTTTTACTTTGCTCCCCCAATTGCTAATAAGGCTAAAACTGAAAATTATTATTTATGCTTAATGAAGTTCTTAATATTATTAAGGCGGAAAAAATGCTTATCTGCCAAAAATCTATAGCCTCTCTTAAGGAACATGCTAGTGACTGCTGCGAACCTGAACCTTACAAAATGGGTAGAACTCAATACCATAAATAGCACAGAAGAATCTAATGAAACTGATTAATCAAGATGAATGACACGAGTTTAACATGGGTAGAACTCTGTACCGACAAAGAGCCCAGAACAATCAAATGACAGCAATTAGAGTCATATCAAAGCACAGAACAATAAAATAACACCGAGTCGTATCATATCTTTGATAAACCTTGTTACTATAACATAATATGTAAATAAGTTCACAAACCTTGTTACTATAACATAAAATGTAAACAAATTCAGGAGATCTGTAAATGTACTCGCACAAATTCAGGAGATCTGTAAACGTACTCGCAACAAAAGTTAGAACTTTTGAACAATATAGTGTATATAGAACTGTAGATACACTAGTAATCTATAATACTCAGCAACAAAGTTGCAAAATGCAGTTTCCAACCAAATAAATTAAGAACAATGTCTTGCTTGAAGTTAAGATACCCAGACAAATAAAGTAGACTGAGGAACCAATTGTTCAAGGTTCCAGTTCTATGAGGTCCTTTGGTCTTATTAGAGTTATCAAGTTCATTGATATAAGACTACAGTATAGTAGTTCTACCAGACCTGATTGGTGCTTCAAATATTGATATCTACCTACCATTATATGACCACTGGCTAAAATCAACTAGATGTCTAACAAAAAAGATGGTTGGCATGCTAATATGCAACTCTGAATAAAGTTTCAAGAAATTACTGACCATAAAAGGAATTCATGTTTAGCCAAATATCCATGATACAGCTAACTGTAGTTGATTGAATCAAGATTTTTGTTTCATTCCAAAAGACTGTCTATATAACCAGTGCTCAAAAGAAACAAGAGGCACAGTAGATCAAGGTATTTTTATTCAGAAAAAATAGTTGTTTATCTGTTCCATCCAGCATGAATCGTAGATCTAGCAACTGCAAATGTAATTGGGGGGGGGGGTAAATCATTATGCTGTAGATTCCTTCAGATATGCAATGAGATCTGCACGCTCCTGCGGCTTCTTCAGTCCTGGAAAAACCATCTTTGTTCCAGGAATGTACTGTCATAGAAAAAGTAAAAAGGACTTTACCCCAAGCAGGAAGGGATAATAAATTACCTAAAAACAATGTACAAGGGGAAAATAATTGTTTAATAGGTTTGAGTTGGTACATGAGATTGAAACTAGCCTGAAGCAATTAAATCAAGAAAAAACAGACTAGACTGATTGTATTAACCATGTTATTGCTAAATCAAGAAAAAACTGGTTAGACTTGATTAAATTAATCGTGTAGGAGCGTGTGTGTTCTTTGTTTCATTCAAAAACAAAAATACAAGAATACCACAAATGTCTCAGTAATGCTTTCTTCCAATTGTGAACGATTTAGGTTCTCTAATAGTATTACAATTGGGATTAACATACCTATACAAACTAAACTCTGAACAATACAATTAAACAAAAATGAACAATAAAAAAACTTGCACCAATTTTATTCTGAATCTAACACATCAACCATAACCGAGAAAAATCCTAATTCTATTAAAAGCATATACAATATAAACACCCAACCATATTATTAAGCTCACTAAGTGCAAATGATGAAACCCTAGTGCAACTAGAGTACTCTTATCTTGATATTAACCATATATGATCAGTCAATTATCTCAATATTAAAAGACATGTCATTCCTTAAAGGTTTAAGGAAATATGGAACATGTTAGACTAATATCCAAGTCGCATTAATTCGGATAGAGTATCTAGTCGAACACGGGAACTTTAAGAGTACGACATAGGTACTCCTCAATTTTGTCAATATTTTACACTAAAATAAAGTGTAACACCCACTAGTATCCTTATCCAAGTGTCAAGTGTCGGACACATACTATAGGGAGGGCAAAGTGAAGAGTGCAGGTAACATAGACTAATATAATGGAACAAAGAGAATAACTACTAAATATTCTACATAGAGCTAAGCAAAATTACTCAGCATCCACCATCTTCTCATGTTCATATAATAAAAAGAAGATCAATAGAAGCACAGAATATCTATAACTTTGCAAGCACCCTTGGTCTTATCAAATAGAGTCGCTATGAAATTATATTACTACCTTCTTGGGGTTCAACAAGTAATCATACAAAGCCTTTTCCTCCCAGATTACAGCCTTGTTCTTGTTAGCAGCAGAATACGAGTATCCAGCAGTTGTTCCAGACTGCCTTCCGAAAAGGCCATTCAAATTGGGTCCTGCAAATACCACCAGATTCAAATAGATTAGACCAAAACAAGAAAATAACAAGATAAGTAGCCAATTCTAACTCCCCTCTAGCAATGCTGCGAAAGCAGATAATTACCAAAAGTGTACCATTATTATGCCTCATATTTCACCCCATTTAACATAATGAAAGATAATTGTGCAGTAGCTGACCTAGCTCTGCAAAAGTTCAGAAGTTTGGGCCAAGATTTCAATCATTCTCACGTATTAACCAATACCATATTACTCTTCAATCTCTTAAAACAAGAATGCTGAAACATTGATCTCTAACCTCACATTACCCTATTTCTCATTTACTTGTTCATTTTATTGATTTCTCCCCTTTTCAAGACCCGGCAGCATTTTCTTCCCTCAATATGGACTGACTTACCCAACTTCTTTCAACTCCTACTGAAAGCGAGTACTCAAACTTAAGTTGTATATAGAAATTGTTGGAAATCCTATTTGGAACGGCAGTAAAAGAAGAACCTAGAAAATAAGACACATCAATAGCTCCTGCTTTGAATTAGAATAGACAAAGAGGTACCCTTTTCTCCTAAATTCAGAGCATATGTAACTTGACCTATATCAACAAATCTTGTTCCAAATATATTTATACAGTAACATGAATACATGTTGCATAGACATGTACATATAATGCTTTCAAGTTGACCACTATCCAATACTACAAAATAAGCAAATAACTTTTCAGGTACATTAGGTCCAGAAGGCCAAAACATAATTCGTGAATACAAACAAAACGTCAACCAACTATATTAACCAACACACTAACCAAAAGCTATAAACACAATTATCAATACATGGACATATCTTCAACAAATAAAAGCTTACCAAATGCATCAGTGACTAGAAACTACTGATTCAATTCAATCAATCCCGTTAATTCTGTAATATTTGTAAACCTATTGAGATGCTCTGAATGATAGCAAATTTATAAAAATGACACTCTGGCAGGAATCTTATATACACAATTTATACTCTTAAGTGGTTATTGGATAACTGTAATTTTTATCTCTTAATATTAAGTTCATAAATAAATAAATGAAAACTAAAAAACTTCTAGTAATTGATGCCTCACCACTTTGTTTAACCACCACCAGTTCTGATCTGTAAAAAACCTATTTACCAAATAAATATTGAAAAACTAGAAATCTTAGAATATAAGAAAAATAACTCTAAAAATGACGTTTAACGCATCAATCAAAATTACTTATGTTACCCATTCTACACTTGCCGTAACAGGTAATCCAAACCAAACCAATATGCTGAAAATCTAGGTAAACCTAACGAAAAATAGCTAGAAAAATCCGTAGAAACTGCAAACAAATGATAGATCCAAAATACTACAGTTTAAACCCTCAGATCTGAGTAAAACAATAATTAATCAGGTTTGTGCATAACAGATCTAAAATCATCTACTTCAACACACATATACACGTATATATATACACAGATATTGAGAGAGAAATTAATACGGATGAATGAATGGATTACCTTGCTTGTGACCTTGCCCTTGTTCGACGGTATGGCACTGAGCGCACTTTGTCTTGAAGATCTTCTCCCCGGCCTTAGTGTTTCCCGGTGGCGCCTCCTCAAACGACGCCATTTTTTTTCTGGTTTTTGCTTAGACAAAGAAAATCTAGAAAGAGAATATTTGGTGTTTCTAGGGTTTAGAATATATATAATGTGAACGAATTATTGTTGATACTTTTCTGAGTACAGGAAATAACGTGTGGCATGCCCGAGGCGGCTACACTCACGTGCAGGACACGTTGCATACTTTTATTGGTTCCGGTACAAAAGGCCTGAATATTTAATGAATGAAATGCAAAAAAGAATTTAGCAAAAAAGAAATGCAAATATAACCTCTAATTTTTATCTTGTTTGCCGATGTATTCCTCAAAATCTTTTTTTCAAAAGTCTCCCTCTCAGATGGATTAAATTGCAAATATGACCCTTCTATTTGTCATATTTTTATTAAATTGTTCCTAAAACTTTTTTTTAGCACAATTATACTTTATAGATGCATTAGTTATGCAAAAATCCTCCTCTAAATTTTTCCACCGATGAAAAATTGATTTTCAATTGTCAACATAAATGAATTTCGTTAGTCAAATATTATTTTTTCCAAAGTAAGGAGGAGGGTTGTAAGACCCAAACTTTCATGAATAAAGATTAAATTTTTTTCTCGATATATATTTTGAATATTATGGTGTGGATTTGATATAATATTATAGATGTGGGTAATATTTATAAATTTTACAAAGTATGCAAGTTGTTATAAAATATTCGATTGGTCGGGGAATATTCGTTTTAACAGGGAATATTCGAACGACGGCACAATAATTGGTGGACCCCACAACGGAATTATTGTCGGAGTTAGAAAACGAAAGAAATATCTTTTTATAAAAAATAACGGCGAAAGTTTTACCGTTAACTATTGAAATACCCGGTAATGAAAAGTACAGTAATACACGTAGTTGCATAATAGCACACAGTATTAATTATTGATGCTTACGTGAGAAGTCACTCAGTTATACTCAATTATTTCTACAGTAATTGCTGCATAGTATCTCACGTTATTTGATTCAATTATTGTCATAATATTTTATATTATTAAATCAATAATTGAGATGACAAGTTATTCATATTATTATTTGCATAATTAACAATGTCTAAAAAGTTCTGTCGAGGAAAGGGATTTGGTCACCTAATTGCGTGCCAATAGATAGAAATTCTTATCGGAAAGCCCCCTCTTTCTTGGGAACGATATGGTTGCTAATATTGCAAGTTATAATAATATGAATAAATGTTGTTAAAAATATTGAGGAAATTTTTATGAAGTATTTGTCGTAAATTTTGCATATTATATAGACCCCCACTTGCTCATTTTTTAAAGTAATCGGTAAGAAATTATTCAACATATATATATATATATATATGTGTGTGTGTGTGTGTGTGTGTGTGTGTGTGTGATGGGTGTGAGTATAATGTGTGTGAGTGGGATGTGTGTGACAGAGACATGTGGGTGGGAAAGTAGAAGGTGAGTGTGTGCAGGAGAATGTGTGTGTGTGTATGAAAATAAAGGTGGGTGTGTGAGTTTGCCTTTGGCGTAAGGTAAAGGTTATATATATATATATATATATATATATATATATATATATATATATATATATATATAATATAAGTTGTTTGAATATTGGTGTAGTAATTTGAAAATGGGCGTCTGATGTACTTTTCTCTACCCTTGATTTTTCGTCCGAAATATTACTGTGCAGTCCGTGATTTTCTTTTTCAAATAGTATCATTTCATTATCCTATAAATAGGATGCTTAGTTAGAATTGAAAATCACACCAGAATCAGAGAATTCTTCTTCTATAATATTGAGCATATTTCTTTAGAGTTTTAAGAAGCTTTGAGCATAGAAAAGAGTGAAAGTTTTTTTCAAGAATATCCCCGCTATACCAGTTGGAATACTCTTTTTTTTAAGGTAAGGGATATTATTTTTATTCAATACTCGTAAGAAATAATATTTTCTTCCATACTCTGTAATATGTAAGTAATATTATTTCTTTTCAGATTTTGAATTCTACACTCATTTTGTTAATTTTTGGCTTCTATACTCCATGAAATTAGTAGAATATCATTGATATTTGCGCTTCATCCAGTATCTTTTCAAGAAAATATTATTCTGAGCATTCTTGATAAGTTTTAATTTTTTCATGCCAGAGTACTATTCACGGGGTACTATTCCCCAAGTACTATTAACCCGAGGTACTATTCATGACAAAAATTAATTTCTTTTCGGTCCAAATCATTTTTGGTAAAATATTATTCTTGAATTTTACTCCACAAAGCAGTACCATGTTGTCAATTTGGACATTATTAAATTCTGGATAAATTAAATTATAAATCTTTAAAATTTATCATTTACTTTCTTTTAATTAAATTCTTATATCATTGTCATCATCCTCATGCTTATATTATGATGAAAGTCATCTTTGGCTTACGTGCATAGATGGACTGTTGATTGGTATGATTATGACAAGGGATTATTCAGTATAATCATGATCATAATGTTACAAATGGTTTGGTAAAAGTCTGCATTGGCCC
Organism: Panax notoginseng; assembly: GCA_016801055.1. Taxonomy (NCBI): domain Eukaryota; kingdom Viridiplantae; phylum Streptophyta; class Magnoliopsida; order Apiales; family Araliaceae; genus Panax; species Panax notoginseng. The sequence continues at coordinate 208,836,220 of CM029013.1, read as the reverse complement.
GTAGTGCATTGATGGACAGTTGTTGGCATGATCATGACCATTGATGAAAACACGAATATCCTTGGCCCGTAGTGCATGGATAATTCGTGGTCGTGATACTAATGAATATCTTTGGCCTGTAGTGCAGGGATGATTCGATGATGTGGTTTATTTATTAAGCTGAGTCTCATATATGATAAACTCTTAAATCATAGAAGATAGTAGATTTTATGCTCTACTTGACTCTTCTAATGGATTGTTTGTTTCGCTGCAGTTAAACTTGATGTTTATTATATTTTATCAGTTTAACACTGTTGAAGACTAACGATAATTTATTCTGCATTATCTTAATCATAATATTTCTTACTGGGCTAGTTGAGCTCACCCTTTGCTTTCATTGTTCTCTTCAAGAAATGAAAATATAGCTGGGGCTAGTCGGGGAACGGAGTGACGGTCCAGATGTCTGCATTAATGGTCCTCACTATTATGTGAAATAGTGTGATAATAATTGTAATGAGGACTTATTTTGAGTTTGAATACTGTCTAGAAGACGATATTTGTATTAAAACTCACAGCTTATGTTTTGTCGTATTCTACACGACATTTAACAGTTGTATAAATTAAGTTTGTATTTGAATTATGTACCATATATTTGGCGACTCAGAATGGGTGATGTATACCTATTTTGGGGGCGTCACATTTGGTATCAAAACTTAGGGATATGATCATTGACTGAGATGTGAGACTAGAACTAGGGGAGAGAGACGAGAAAATCCTTCACTAGTATGACCTACCTAAGTTTAATTGTTATTTAACTGGTCGGTCAGAATATATGAATAATATGTGGTATGTCAATTAACCCTTATTTTGTGATAGTATTTGAAAATGACATCCGAGGATGTTGAGATAAGCAATGGAGCACATGAGACCGTTGAGTCACCAACGATCAATACCCAGGATAATGTGCATCAGGAAGGCAATAATCCTCAGAAAAATAACAACACTGACCAAATGATGAACAACGGGATGTTCAGAGGCATTATGCAATTCATGCAACATCAGGCGAGAACGACTCCTGTAAAATGCAGGTGGAAACACTGGCAACTCTCGGATGGTCACCGCTAAGCAGTTTAAGGAACTAGGACCACCGAAATTTTTGGGAGAGTCAAAACCACTTAAGGCGGAGATGTGGATAAAGCAGATCACCAAGATATTTGATGTCTTGGGATGCTCCGAGGAGCAAAAGGTTCTCTTTGCCACCTTTATGTTGCGAGGAGAGGCAGATTACTGGTGGGAATCTGTAAAGCGTATTCAACCTGCCGCACTGAAGATGTCTTAGGAGAAGTTCCAAGAACTGTTCAACGACAAGTACTTTCCCGAAAGTATTCGTCACATAAAGGAGGTAGAGTTCATCAAGCTGGAGCAAAACAATATGGTCGTGTCGCAGTACGAAACTAAGTTTGCCGAGTTGTCCAGGTTTGCATCCCACTTGGTTGATAATGAAGAGAGAATAACGCGGATGTTTCTAAGAGGTTTGAAACCCGAGATACGTTAATACCTAATTTCTCACAAACTGTGTTTGTATTTAGATGTTGTAAATAGGGATCAGTTATTGGAACGTGATAATGAGTAAACCCAACCAAGAGATAGTAGCCGGCAAAGCGATACTACCAGTGGAAGCAGTCATCGAAGCGGTGACAATAAATATGGAGGAAGTCAATATGCCATAAATGGTAACCACTTCGGTGGTAATCATGGCCAAGACAATAAAAGTGGAAATTTCAAGAAGAGAAGATTCAATAATAATGGAAAGACGTCAGCACCAGCACCCGTTGTTAAAGAAGGAGAATGATCAACGATCGTATGCTACAAATATGGAGGGGAAGGACACATCAGTCCAAACTGTACGCAAAAGTCTAAAACATGTTATAATTGTGGAAGAGAAGGTCACCTATGTGACGCCCCCAAAATATGTATACATCACCCATTCTGAGTCGCCAAATACATGGTACAGAAACAAATACAACTTCATTACTACAATTGTCGTACAAAATACGACAACACATAAACTGTGAGTTTAAATATAAATATTGTCTAATAGACAGTATTAAAACTCAAAAGAAGTCCTCATTACAATTATGGATACACTATTTTACAATAATAGTGAGGACTGCTAAAACAACTTTCTAGAACCATCACTCCATACCCCGACTAGTTCCTACTATATTCTCACCTCCTTAGAAGAAAAATGGAACAAAAAGGAAAAGGGTGAGCTCAACTAACCAAGTAAAGAATATTATGACTAAGATAATATACAACAAATTATTATTAGTCTTCAACAGGGAAAAATCTGATAGAATATAATAGACAATACGTTTTAGATCAACAACTGCAGCGGAAATAATAATTCATTAGAAGAGTTAAGTAGAGAATGAAATCTACTATCATCTATGAATTTAAAAGTCCATCATCAATATTTTATCCCTGTAACATCAATCAATATACATCTTGAATCAAATATTCATCTTTGCACTACGGGCTAAAGATATTCATTTGTATCACCAGTTGGTCATGCTCATCTCAACACCTGTTCATCTTTGCACTACGGGCCAAAGATATTCATCAGGTAATCATTCATCTTTGCACTACAGGCCAAAGATATTCATCAAGTATCACAATTAAGGAATGAGGGTGATGAAAAATATTTTAGAGAACGAATCCAGTACGATAAAAGAACAAAGTTTAGAGATTCGTACTTTAGATAATTCAAGTTTAAAAATACTCCATAATAAAACATAATGGAGAAAAATTCAAGAATGACGATCAAAACATGGATACAATCAAAGATAGTAACCATAATAGACATCTGGGACAAAGAAGAAGAAATTTTATTTTTCGGTGAATAGTGTCGTATTCGTGAATAGTACCGTATACGTAAATAGTAACTCCGACACAAAAAGTTTTAAATTTGATAAAAAGTTTAGACCAATATTTCGGCATAATGATATTGACAGAAATAATACCATTTACAAAAAAATAACATCCCTTACCTCAAAATACAGTATTTCTGATCGGAATATCGGATATGACGCTGAAGAAAACTTGCACTGAATAGCAACTCTCAAAGTATCTAAATACTCACAAAATACGCTCGATAATATATATAGAGATAGAGAGAAAACTTGTTTCTGGTGTGATTTTCAATTCTAACTCAGCACCCTATTTATAGGAAAATGTTAGAACGCCGAAGCAGACTTAACATGCTACCTGATGGCTTTACCTGCTACTATTCCCTCCCACCACTTTTGAAATAAAATTTCAGCACATTTCTCACCAACCAAAAGTGGGGCCCACTAATTCTAGAAATTTTTAAAATATTTTAAATAATTAGTAACTTCAATAATTCATATAAAATAGCCCTTTTATCAGAAAAATTCAAATTTCATGTCCATTCCACACGAAATCGAATTCTCTACAACTTTGTAACTTTAAGTTTTTCTAAATTCCAAACCAAAAATATCTGAAATTCACAAACGGATGATTTTCAATACCTCATAAAATTCATAACAAATCATACGTTAATTTTTAACGGTTCAAAATTTGTGGACATATACTCAACTTATATATGTATAACATAATCCAAAAATCACAACTATCCAACAGTCGGATTAAAATTATAACTCACGCAATAGAGCTTTAAGAACACTGATTTGATTTTTAAAACCTCCATTCCGATAAAATACTGATAAAACACCTCAAAATTAAATTCTTCATTTATACCCACATAAAAACAAATATTTTTTTATCATATAAATCAATAATTAATTATTTACAAATAATATTACAGAATCACAATTATGACAACCAGGTCGTTCCTAGGAAAGAGGGGGCTTTTCGATAAGGATTTCTCTTTACTGGCGCGTAATTAGGTGACCAAACCTCTCCTTAGACAGCACTTCCTTAGACATTGTCAATAATGCTATCTAATAATATTATTCAAATAATATGAATTATTGATATGATAATGGAGATACTGTGCAGTGACAATTATTGAAACAACAATAATATAAAATATCAACGCAGCAATTATTGAACCAATAAAATAAAATATTGAACAGTAATTACTGTAACAATTATTGAGCTTCTTACGTAAGGATCAATAATTCAATAATACTATGCAATACCGTGTGCTACTGTGCACCCACGCGTATTACTGTATTTTAACCACCGGGTATTCCAACAGTATTAACGGTAACTACTACGCCGTTATTTATAAAAACTCAAACTTGTCGTTTTCTTCATCCGACTGTTTTTCGTTATGGCGCCCACAAATGACTGCGTCTTCGTACAAATATTCCCCGACAGCAAGAATATTCCACGACCAAACGAATATTTCCCAACCAAATAAATATTTTATAACCACTTGCTTATTTTGTAAAATTTATACATTTCACCCATAACCAAAGTATTATATCAAATTAACACCCTATTATTTTAAAAAATAATTAGAGGAAATTTAATTTCATTTATAATAAGTTGGGGTCTTACAACCTCTCCTCCTTATGAAATTTGGTCCTCAAAATTGACGTACGTACCTGGTATTTCGAAAAGGTGAGGATACCTCGCTTTCATTTCCGATTTTAACTCCCAGGTTATTTCCTCAATAGCATGGTTCCTCTATAAAACCTTAATTTGTGATATAACCTTGGTGCGTAGGACATGTTATTTCCTATCTAAGATCTTAACAGGTACCTCCTTGTACGTTAAATCTTCAGCTATCTCGTCTGGTTCTAACTCAATTATGTGGTTCGGGTCTTTCACGTATTTACGAAGCATAGATATGTGAAAAACATTATGAACACGAGACATACTTGGAGGTAATGCGAGTCTATAGGCCACATTTCCTATTCGGTCAAGAATCTCAAATGGACCAACAAATCTTGGATTGAGCTTTCCTCTTTTCCCAAATCTTGTAACTCCCTTCCATGGAGAAATACGTAATAATACATGATCCCCAATATTAAATTTTACATCCTTTCGATGAAGATCCGCATAACTCTTTTGTCGATCCTGTGCCGTTTGTATACGTTGTCGGATCATTTGGATTTTCTCTGTAGTCATACGTACCAATTCTAGTCCCAACAACGTTGCTTCATCCACCTCGTCCTAGTATACTGGAGAACGACATTTTCTTCCATACAACGCCTCGAATGGAGCCATGCCTATACTTGCTTGATAACTGTTGTTGTAGGAGAATTCCACCAATGGTAGGTACTTATCCCAACTCCCTTTGAAATCTAGGACACAGAGTCTTAATAGATCTTCAAGAGTTTGAATAGTTTTTTCTGATTGCCCGTCCATTTGAAGATGGTATGCTGAATTGAATCGTAAATCCGTGCACATAGCTTTCTGCAAGCTAACCCAAAATCGTGAAGTGAATCTTGGGTCATGATCCGAAACTATGGATACTGGCATGCCATGCAATCTCATAATCTCATTCACGTACATACGAACAAGACGTTCAAGGGAATAAGTCTCTCGTATAGGCAAGAAATGAACAGACTTGGTTAATCTATCAACAATAACCCAAATCGCATCTATGCCTTGAGAAACTTCGGAAAGACCCGTAACGAAATCCATGGTAATATGTTCTCACTTCCATTTCGGAATCTCAAGTGATTGCAATGGACCCTTTGGCACTTGATGCTCCGCCTTTACTCGTTGACAAGTTAAACACCTCGAGATAAACTCTGCGATCTCTCTCTTCATATTGCTCCACCAAAATGTATGTTGAAGATCATGGTACATTTTGGTACTCCTAGGATGGATTACAAACGGTGTGTTGTGTGCCTCCATCATGATTCTATACTTCAAGTCAGAATCATTAGGAACACAAAGTCTGGAGTGGACTCGAAGTATTCATTCTTCATCGATTCTTGCTTCTGGAATAGCATCTTCTTACACTTTCTTCTTCATACGCATCAGCTCCAGGTCCGTAGCTTGAGCAGCTTTAACTTTATCGATTAAAGTCGGTTCTACTCGTATATTTGATATCATCACGTGGGTACTTGGAGCCTTTACCTCTATCTCCATCCTTTGTAAGTCATACAAAATGGGCCTTTGTGTTGACAATATCACACTTGTACCCGCATATAATCTTATACTCAATGCGTTAGCTACTATGTTTACTTTTCTAGGATGGTATTGGATGGTATGATCGTAATCTTTCAACAGCTCGAGCCAACGTCGTTGCTGCATATTGAGTTCCTTTTGGGTGAAGAAATATTTGAGGTTTTTATGATCCGTATAAATCTCCACTTTCTCCCCATATAGGTAGTGCCTCCAGATTTTTAACTCGAAAACGACTGCTGCCAACTTTAGATCATGAGTAGGATAATTTCTCTTATATTCTTTGAGTTGTCGCGAGGCATAGGCTATGACTTTCCCATGTTGCATGAGAACACATCCTAACCCTTTGCCTGAAGCATCGCTGTAGATAACAAATCCATCCGAACCAGATGGTATTGTCAGAACAAGTACCGAAATGAGTCTCCTCTTAAGTTCTTGGAAACTCTTCTCGCATTCCTCGCTCCATATGAATTTTGTATCTTTCCGAGTCAGCTGAGTTAATGGAGTAGCGATTCGAGAAAATCCTTCCATAAATCTCCGATAATAACCAGCTAAGCCCAGAAAACTATGTACTTTGGTCACCGACTTCGTTTGCACCCAACTTTGTATGGCTTCAATCTTCGTCGGGTCAACAGATACTCCATGTTTTGACACCACGTGCCCAAGGAATGCTACTTCCTCAAGCCAAAACTCGCATTTCTTCAGCTTGGCATATAGCTTGTTATCGCGAAGCCTTTGGAGTACCTGCTTCAAATGATGCTCATGATCTTCACGGCTTTTGAAATAGATGAGGATGTCATCAATAAAGACAACAATGAACTGATCCAAATATTCTTTGAATACATGGTTTATCATATCCATGAAAGCAGCAGGAGTATTAGTCAATCCAAAAGACATGACTAAGAATTCATAATGCCCGTACCGAGTTCTGAAAGTAGTCTTCGGAATATCCTCAGTTTAATCTTCAGCTGATGATATCCAGAACGAAGATCGATCTTTGATAAGAATTGTACTCCTTTGTAACTGGTCGAACAGGTCATCAATGCGAGGTAGCGGATACCTATTCTTGATGGTGACATGGTTCAATTCCCTATAGTCGATACAAAGTCGCATACTCCCGTCTTTCTTCTTTACGAATAAAATAGGAGTACCCCAAGGAGATGTACTAGGACGAATGAAACCGATATCTAACAATTCCTGTAGTTGGACTTTTAACTCCTGAAGTTCAATAGGAGCCATTCGATATGGGGTTTTAGAAATGGACTTTGTACCAGGTTCAAGGTCAATAAAGAATTCAACTTCACGTTCTGGGGGCAGACTGGGAAGTTCTTCAGGAAATACGTCAAGAAATTCACTAACAATAGAAATATTATTCAAATATGACGTATTTTTATTCAAGTCCGTGACATGGGCTAAGAAAGCTTGACATCCGTTTTTCAATAAATGAGTAGCTTTATGGGTTGATATGACAGTGATTGATTTTAGTAGTTTGGTAGCTTGAATTCGCATAACAGATTGGTTAGGAATATGAAAACTAACAGCCTTACGAAAATAATCAATTTTGGCATGATGAATAGTTAACCAATCAATCCCTAAAATCACATCAAATGCAAGTATTTTCAAAGAAATAAGATCGACAGGTAATGTAATTGTGCCCACTTGGATCAAGCAAGATTTATACACAGTGGATGTAATAAAAGTTTCTCCTAACGGAGTCTCTACAGATAAGTCAAAATCTAATTTCTCCGGAGTCAAGTCTAAATGTTGAGCACAAGTAGGAGAGATAAAAGAATGGGTAGAACTGGTATCTAGTAAGGTATAAACTTCGCAAGAGTTCAAGATTAGCTTACCCGTGATCACCTCGTTCGGGTTTCTCGTGTTTTGGCCAGTCACGACAAACGCCCTCCCTTGAACCACCGACTTTGTTTTGTCCGTAGTCCCCTTTGGTGCCGCCGTCCCAGTTGGACTTGACTTTGCTACCGGACAAAATCGGGCTATATGACCGTTATTTCCACAATTGAAACACACATTGGAAAGCTGTGAACAGTTTGGACTTATGTCTCCCTCCTCTCCGCATCTGTAGCATCTAACTGGCAGTCGTTCTCCTCTCCTAAAATTTGTTGTTGGTGTTGGTGCTGGTGCTGATGTCTTCCTATCATTGTTGAATCTCCTCTTTTTGAAATTTCCACTTGACTCACCTCTCCTGTTATCACGGCCACGATTACCACCCGAGTGGTTACCGCTTTTGTCTGTATTTTTTCCCCCGCGCTGGTTCTCATCGCTTCGATGACTACTGTCACCGGTATGACCCTGGTTGTGGTCCCTTGGTTAAACATACTCATTATCTCGCTCTAATAATTGAGCCCTGTTTACAACATCTAAATATAAAAAAAAATTATGAGAGATAAGATATTGCCGAATCTTGGGTTTTAAACCTCTCAGAAACATCCGTGTCATTCGTTCCTCATTCTCTACCAAATGAGGTGCAAACCTGGATAACTCTGTGAACTTAGTCTCGTACTAAGACACAATCATGTTATTTTGTTCTAGTCTGATAAACTCTACCTCCTTCATATGACGAATACTTTCGGGAAAGTACTTATCATTGAATAGCTTCTGAAATGTTTCCCAAGACATGTTGAGTGCGGCAGGTTGGGTACGCTTCACAAATTCCCACCAGTAATTTGCCTCACCACGGAACATAAAGGTGGCGAATGGAACCTTCTGTTCTTCCGTGCATCCCAAGACATCGAATATCTTGGTAATTTGCTTGACCCACGTTTCCGCCTTAATCGGATCCAACTTTCCCCAAAATTCCGGTGGTCCCAACTCTTTAAACTGTTTGACTGTGATAAACCGCGCATTGCTATCATTTCTACCCGTATTTTGTATACGAGTCTCCCTCGTCTGATTTTGCACGAACTGAAAAAAGCTTCTAAATATCCCATCATTCATCATTTGCTCGGTAGTGTTGTTTACAGGAGGAATATTGCCTTCCTGTTGCACGTTCCCCTGGGTGGTGATCAAAGGTGTCTCCGCGATCTCATTTACTCCATTGTTAACGTTCTCAGCTGCCATTCTTAATTACTGCCATAAAACCAGGGTTATTTAAACAAATTAACATATCACATAATATCCCTATATTATGACCGACCAACAAATAAGCTTAGGTAGGACACACTAGCAAAGGATTTACTCATCTATCCCCTCCTAGTTCTATTCCCCGATCTCCGCCAGAGACCATATCCCTAAGCTCTGATACCAACTGTGACGCCCCCAAAATAGGTATACATCACCCATTCTGAGTCGCCAAATACATGGTACAGAAACAAATACAACTTCATTACTACAATTATCGTGCAAAATATGACAACACATAAACTGTGAGTTTAAATACAAATATTGTCTAATAGACAGTATTAAAATTCAAAAGGAGTCCTCATTACAATTATGGATACACTATTTTACAATAATAGTAAGGACTGCTAAAATAACTTTCTAGAACCATCACTCTATACCCCGGCTAGTTCCTGCTATATTCTCACATCCTAAGAAGAAAAATGGAACAAAAAGGAAAATGGTGAGCTCAACTAGCCCAGTAAAGAGTATTATGACTAAGATAATATACAAAAAATTATCATTAGTCTTAAACAGGGAAAAATCTGATAGAATATAATAGACAACAAGTTTTAGATCAACAACTGCAGCGGAAATAATAATTCATTAGAAGAGTTAAGTAGATAATGAAATCTACTATCATCTATGAATTTAAAAGTTCATCATCAATATTTTATCCCTGTAACATCAATCAATATACATCTTGATCCAAATATTTATCTTTGCACTACGGGCTAAAGATATTCATTTGTATCACCAGTTGGTCATGCTCATCTCAACACCTGTTCATCTTTGCAATACGGGTCAATGATATTCATCAGGTAATCATTCATCTTTGCACTACAGGCCAAAGATATTCATCAAGTATCACCATTAAGGGCTGAGGATGATGAAAAATATTTTAGAGAACGAATCCAGTACGATAATAGGACAAAGTTTAGAGATTCGTACTTTAGATAATGCAAGTTTAAAAATATTCCATAATAAAACATAATGGAGAAAAATTCAAGAATGACGATCAAAACATGTATACAATCAAAGATAGTAATCATAATAGACATCTAGGACAAAGAAGAAAAATTTTTATTTTTCGGTGAATAGTGTCGTATTCGTAAATAATGTCGTATACGTGAATAGCGCCGTATACGTGAATAGTAACCCCGACACAAAAAGTTTTAAATTTGATAAAAAGTTCAGACCAATATTTTGGCATAATGATATTGAATAAAATAATACCATTTACAAAAAAATAACATCCCTTACCTCAAAATACAATATTTCTGACCGAAATATCGGATATGACGCTGAAGGAAACTTTCACTAAATAGCAACTCTCAAAGTATCTAAATACTCACAAAATACGCTCAATAATATATATAGAGATAGAGAGAAAACTTATTTCTGGTGTGATTTTCAATTCTAACTCAGCACCCTATTTATAGGAAAATGTTAGAACGCCGTAGCAAACTTAACCTGCTACCTGATGGCTTTACCTGCTACTATTCCCGTCCACTACTTTTGAAATAAAATTTTAGTACATTTCTCACCAACCAAAAGTGGGGCCTACCAATTCTTGAAATTTTCAAAATATTTTAAATAATCAGTAACTTCAATAATTCATATAAAATAGCCCTTTTATCAGAAAATTCGAATCTGATGTCCATTCCACACGAAATCGAATTCTCTATAACTTTGTAGCTTTAAGTTTTTCCAAGTTCTAAACCGAAAATATCCGAAATTCACAAACGGATGATTTTCAATACTTCATAAAATTCATAACAAATCATACGTTAATTTTTAACGGTTCAAAATTTGTGGACATATACTCAACTTATATACGTATAACATATCCAAAAATTACAACGATCCAACGGTCGGATTAAAATTATAACTCACGCAATAGAGCTTTAAGAACACTGTTTTGATTTTTAAAACCTCCATTCCGATAAAATACTGATAAAATACCTCAAAATTAAATCCTTCATTTATATCCACATAAAAACAAATATTTCCTTATCATATAAATCAATAATTAATTATTCACACATAATATTACAGAATCACAATTATGACAACCAGGTCGTTCCCAGGAAAGAGGGGGCTTTCCGATAAGGATTTTTCCTTACTGGCGTGCAATTAGGTGACCAAACCTCTCCTTAGACAGAAATTTCTTAGACATTGTCAATAATACTATCTAATAATATTATTCAAATAATATGAATCATTGATCTGATAATGGAGATACTGTGCAGCGATAATTATTGAAACAACAATAATATAAAATATCAATGCAGTAATTATTGAACCAATAAAATAAAATATTGAACAGTAATTACTGTAACAATTATTGAGCTTCTTACGTAAGGATCAATAATTCAACAATACTATACAATATCGTGTGCTACTGTGCACCCACGCGTATTACTGTATTTTAACCACCGGGTATTTCAACAGTATTAACGGTAACTACTACGCCGTTATTTATAAAAACTCAAACTTGTCATTTTCTTCATCCGACCGTTTTTCGTTATGGGGCCCATAAATGACTGCGTCGTCGTACGAATATTTCCCGACAGCAAGAATATTTCACGACCAAATGAATATTTCCCGACAAAATAAATATTTTATAACCACTTGCTTATTTTGTAAAATTTGCATATTTCACCCATAACCAAAGCATTATATCAAATTAACACCCTATTATTCAAAATAATAATTAGAGAAAATTTGATTTTATTTATAATAAGTTGGGGTCTTACAACCTAGCTCGATTTTGTCGTGCAGTAAAGCCGAGTCTAGCTGGGATGGAGGCACCAAAGGCCGTCCCAGAGAAGTCAAAGTCGGTAGTTCAAGGGAGAGCATTTGTCGTGACCTCCCAAAAAGCATGGAATCCGGACGACGTTATCACAGGTAAGCTAATCATAAACTCTAGCGAAGTCTATATCTTATTTGATACCGGTTCTACCCATTCTTTTATTTCTCCTACTTGCGCTCAACGTTTAAATTTAACTCCGGAGAAATTAGACTTTGAATTATCTCCTGAAACTCCGTTGGGAGAAACCTTCATTACATCCACTATTTATAAGTCTTGTTTGATTCAAATCGACAACCGCAAGTTACCGGTCGATCTTATCTCTTTGGAAATACTTGCATTCGATGTAATTTTAGGAATTGATTGGTTAACTACTCATCATGCTAAAATTGATTATTTTCGTAAAGTTGTTAGTTTTCATATTCCTAACCAGCCTATTATGCGAATTCAAGTAACCAAACCACTAAAGTCAATCAATGTCATATTTAGCCATAAAGCTATTCGTTTATTGAAAAACGGATGTCAAGCTTTCTTAGCCCATGTCACGGATTTAAACAAAAATACATCAAATTTAAATGATATTTCTATTGTTAATAAATTTCTTGACGTATTCCCTAAAGAACTTCCTGGCCTACCCTCGGAGTGTGAAATCGAGTTTGGTATTGACCTTGAACCTAGTACAAAACCCATTTCCAAAGCCCCATATCAAATGACTCCTATTGAACTTCAGGAGTTAAAGACCTAACTGCAGGAATTGTTAGACATCGGTTTCATTCTTCCTAATACGTCTCCTTGGGGTGCTCCTGTTCTATTCGTGAAGAAGAAAGATGGAAGTATGCGACTTTGTATTGATTATCGGGAGTTAAATCATGTCACCATTAAAAATAGGCATTCGTTACCTCGTATTGATGACCTGTTTGACCAGTTGTAAGGCGCCAAATTCTTTTCAAAGATCGATCTTCGTTCCGGATATCATCAGTTAAAGATTAAAGTCGATGACATTCCAAAGACTACTTTCAGAACTCGGTACATGCATTATGAATTCCTACTCATGTCTTTTGGATTGACTAATGCTCCTGCTGTCTTCATGGATATGATGAAACGAGTATTCAAAGAATATTTGGATCACTTTGTAGTCGTCTTTATTGATGACATCCTCATATACTCCAAAACTCGTGAAGATCATGAGCAACACTTGAGGCTGATACTCCAAAAGCTTCGTGATAACAAGTTATATGCCAAGTTAAAGAAATGCGAGTTCTGGCTTGAGGAAGTAGCATTTCTTGGGAACGTGATATCAAATCACGGAAAATCTATTGACCTGGCAAAGATTGAAGCAATACAAAACTGGGAGCAACCTAAGTTAGCGACCAAAATACGTAGCTTTCTCGGCTTAGCTGCTTATTATCAGAGATTCGTGGAAGAATTTTCTCGAATCGCTACTCCATTAACTCAGCTGACTTAAAAAGATATAAAATTCAATTGGAGCGAGGAATGTGAGAAGAGTTTTCAAGAACTCAAGAGGAGACTCATTTTAGCACCTGTTATGACAATACCATCTGGTTCAGAGGGATTTATCATCTACAGTGATGCTTTAGGCAAAGGTTTAGGATGTGTCTTCATGCAACATGGGAAAGTCATAGCCTACGTCTCATGACAACTCAAAGAATATGAGAGAAATTATCCTACACATGATCTAGAGTTGGCAGCAGTCGTTTTTGCGCTAAAGATCTAGAGGCATTACCTGTATGGGGAGAAAGTGAATATCTATACGGATCATAAAAGCCTCAAATATTTCTTCACCCAAAAGGAACTCAACATGCGACAACGACATTGGATCTAGTTATTGAAAGATTATGATCATACCATTCAATTCCATTCTGAAAAAGCGAACGTGGTAGCTGACGTATTGAGTAGAAGTTCATATGTGGGTACGAGTGCGATATTGTCAACGCAAAGGCCCATTTGGTATGACTTACAAAGGATGGAGATAGAGATAAAGACTCCAGGGACCCACGTGATGATGACAAATATACGAGTAGAACCAACTTTAATCGATAAAGTTAAAGCTGCTCAAGCTACAAACATGGAGCTGATGCGTATGAAGAAGAAAGTGCAAGAAAGTGCTATTCCGGAAGCAAGAATCGATGAAGAAGAAATACTTCGAGTCAACTCCAGACTTTGTGTTCCTAACGATCCGGATTTAAAGTATAAAATCATGATGGAGGCACATAAGACACCGTTTGCAATCCATCCTGGGAGTACCAAAATATATCATGATCTTCGACATATATTTTGGTGGAGCAATATGAAAAGAGAGATCGCGGAGTTTATCTCAAGGTGTTTAACTTGTCAACGTGTCAAGGCGGAGCATCAAATACCAAAAGGACCATTGCAACCACTTAAAATTCTAGAATGGAAGTGGGAGCACATTACCATAGATTTTGTTATTGGTCTTTCAAAGGTTTCTCAAGGAATAGATGTAATTTGGGTCATTATTGATAGATTGACCAAATCTGCTCATTTCTTACCTATATGAGAAATTTTTACACTTGAACGTCTTGCTCGTATATACATAAATGAAATTATAAGACTGCATGGTATACCAGTATCCATAGTTTCTAATCGAGACCCAAGATTCACTTAACGATTTTGGGTTAGTTTGAAAAAAGCTATGGGCACGAATTTACGTTTTAGTTCGGCATATCATCCTCAAACAGATGGGCAGTCGGAGAGAACTATTCAAACTCTTGAGGATCTATTAAGACTCTGTGTCCTTGACCTCAAGGGAAGTTGGGACAAGTTCTTGCCATTGGTGGAATTCCCTTACAACAACAGTGATCAAGCAAGTATTGGCATGGCTCCGTTCTAAGCGTTGTATAGACGCAAGTGTCGTTCTCTAGTATGCTGGGATGAGGTGAGTGAAGCAACATTGTTGGGACCGGAATTGGTACGTATAATTACGGAAAAGATTCAAATAATTCGGTAACGTATAAAAATCTCACAAGATCGACAAAAGAGTTATGCTGATCTTCATCAAAAAGACGTGGAATTCAATGTTGGTGATCATGTGTTGTTACGTGTTGCTCCATGAAAATGAGTTACAAGATTTGGGAAGACAGAAAAGCTCAATCCACGATTTATTGGTCCATTTGAAATCATCGATCAAGTAGGAATTGTGGCTTATAGACTCGCTTTACCGCCAAGTATGTCTCGTGTTCATAATATTTTTCACATATCCATATTATGTAAATATGTAGAAGACCCGAATCACATTATTATGTTAGAATCAGACGAGATAGCGGAAGATTTAACATACGAAGAGGTACCTATTAAAATCTTGGACAAGAAAGAACATATTCTACGCTCCAAGGTTATACCTCAAGTCAAAGTTTTGTGGAGAAACCACGATGTTAATGAAATGACCTGAGAGTTAGAATCTGAAATGAAATCAAGGTATCCTCACCTCATCGATATACCAGGTATGTACCCTAATTTCGAGGACGAAATTTCATAAGAAGTGGAGGTTGTAAGACCCCAACTTTCATGAATAAAGATTAAATTTTTTCTCGATATATATTTTGAATATTATGGTGTGGATTTGATATAATGTTATAGATGAGGGTAATATTTATAAATTTTGCAAAGTATGCAAGTTGTTTTAAAATATTCGATTAGTCGGGGAATATTCATTTTAATAGAGAATATTCGTACGACGGCACAATCATTGGTGGACCCCACAACAGAATTATTGTCGGAATTAGAAAATGACAGAAATATCTTTTTATAAAAAATAACGGCGAAAGTTTTACCGTTAACTGTTGAAATACGCGGTGATAAAAAGTACAGTAATACGCGTGGTTGCATAGTAGCACACAGTATTAATTATTGATGCTTACGTGAGAAGTCACTCAGTTATACTCAATTATTTCTACAGTAGTTGCTGCATAGTATCTCACGTTATTTGATTCAATTATTGCCACAATATTTTATATTATTAAATCAATAATTGTGATGACAAGTTATTCATATTATTATTTGTATAATTAACAATGTCTAAAAAGTTTTGTCGAGAAAAGGGGTTTGGTCACCTAATTGCGCGCCAATAAGTTGAAATCTTTATCGAAAAGCCCCCTCTTTCCTGTGAACGATCTGGTTGTTAATATTGGCAGTTATAATATTATGAATAAATATTGTTAAAAATAATAAGGGGATTTTTATGAAGTATTTGTCGTAAATTTTGCTTATTATATAGACCCCCACTTGCTCATTTTTTAAAATAATCGGTAGGAAATTATTCAGCATATATATATATATATATATATTATATGTGTGTGAGTATGATGTGTGTGAGTGGGATGTGTGTGAAAGTGACATGTAGGTGGGAAAGTGAAAGGTGGGTGTGTGCAGGAGAATGTGTGTGTGTATGAAAATAAAGGTAGGTGTGTGAGTTTGCCTTTGCCATAAGGTAAATGTTATATATATATATATATAAGATTTTTGAATATTGGTGTAGTAATTTGAAAATGGGCGTCTGATGTACTTTTCTTCCACCCGTGATTTTTCGTTTGAAATATTACTGTGCAGTCTGAGATTTTCTTTTTAAAATAGTATCTTTCCATTCTCCTATAAATAGGATGCTTAGTTAGAATTGTAAATCACACCAGAATTAGAGAATTCTTCTTTTATAATATTGAGCGTATTTCTTTAGAGTTTTAAGAAGCTTTGAGCGTAGAAAACAGTGAAAGTTTTCTTCAAGAATATCCCCGCTACACCAGTTGAAATACTCTTCTTTTTAAGGTAAGGGATATTATTTTTATTCAATACTCGTAAGAAATAATATTTTCTTCCATACTATGTAGTATGTAAGTAATATTATTTCGTTTCAGATTTTGAATTCTACACTCATTTTGTTAAGTTTTGACTTCTATACTCCATGAAATTAGTAGAATATCCTTGATATTTGTGCTTTATCCAGTATCTTTTCGTGAAAATATTATTCTGAGCATTCTTCATAAGTTTTAATTTTTTCATGCTGGAGTACAATTCACGGGGTACTATTTCCAAAGTACTATTCACCCGGGATACTATTTATGACAAAAATTAATTTCTTTTCGGTCTAAATTATTTTTGATAAAATATTATTCTTGAATTTTACTCCACAAAGTAGTATCATGTTGACAATTTGAACATTATTGAATTCTGGATAAATTAAATTAGAAATCTTTAAAATTTATCATTTGCTTTCTTTTAATTAAATTCTTATATCATTGTCATCATCCTCATGCTTATATTATGATGAAAGTCATCTTAAGCTAACGTGCATAGATGGACTGTTGATTGGTATGATTATGACTAGGGATTATTCGGTATAATCATGACCGTAATGTTACAAATAGTGTGATAAAAGTCCATATTGGCCCATAGTGCATTGATGGACAGTTGTTGGCATGATCATAACCATTGATGAAAACAAGAATATCTTTGGCCCGTAGTGCATGGATAATTCGTGGTTGTGATACTAATGAATATCCTTGGCCTGTAGTGCATGGATGATTCGACGATGTAGTTTATTTATTAAGCTGAGTCTCATTTATGATAAACTCTTAAATCATAGAAGATAATAGATTTCATGCTCTACTTGACTCTTCTAATGGATTGCTTGTTCCGTTGCAGTTAAACTTGATGTTTATTATATTTTATCAGTTTAACACTGTTGAAGGCTAACAATAATTTATTCTGCATTATCTTAGTCATAATATTTCTTACTGGACTAGTTGAGCTCACCCTTTGCTTTTATTGTTCTCTTCAGGAAATGAGAATATAGCTGGGACTAGTCGAAAAACGGAGTGACGGTCCAGATGTTTGCATTAGTAGTCCTCATTATTCTGTGAAATAGTGTGATAATAATTGTAATGAGGACTTATTTTGAGTTTGAATACTGTCTAGAAGACGATATTTGTATTATAACTCACAGCTTATGTTTTATCGTATTCTACACGACATTTAATAGTTGTATAAATTAAGTTTGTATTTAAATTATGTACCATGTATTTGGCGACTCAGAATGGGTGATGTATACCTATTTTGGGGGCGTCATAAGGGTCCTATTTATTAAATATCTCTCCAAAAATATTATCACTAATATTTATCAACGTAAACGTAACTAACAATCAAAAGTCGATATAAAACATTCACAATATATATTATTACCGATTACAAAAAAATATTTATACTATCATAATATTAATTTTGTAATCTCTTTAAAATTTGCCAACCTTTAATTAAATTCCGCGTCCGTCATTAGTAATAACATATATGAGCATACAAATTTTCTATCTTAATCTTTTTTTTAATATAAATTAAGTTTTCTATTACTTTCTTTTTCATTCAAAAGTTAAAAAGATTATAAGGTCATATTATCATTGCATCTTAATAACAAATACAATTATGATTTACATAAATTACAATATATATATTGTGACAACCCCAAAATAGGCCCATTTCACCCAACCTATTCTGAGTCGCCAAATACATGGTACAGAAAAAAACTACAACTTTATTACAACAATTGTCGTACAAAATACAACAACACATATGTTGTGAGTTTGGATACAAATATATACCAACTTTGACTCGTGTCCCAACCGTAATGTGACAAATGTCCCATCAGTGGACATCACCGCACATTGATACCTACATAAAGGTATAGTCAAAAACTGTTTTAGAAATTAGAATATTTGGGAAGTGCTCAAGGAAACCTTCGTACATGGGAGGCCATGCTTCCAGGTTATGATAGATATCATATGTCCACATAATTATCCTTGGTTGACCTAATAGACCCCAAAGAAAAACAAGAAGATTACTATCATATTCTTTCTAATGATAAGTCTTTTCTTGACATATCATTATCTCCACTGTCTTTGATTGAGAATTATACTTCAAACAAATACCAAGATTATATAGGTAGTGCTCGTAGATATACTCGACAAGTGGATGTACACAACCGTGTCTTATGATGACACAAGGTTATATGTCATTAGACATCTTGTATGATAGTGACAAAATACCCTTCCAACATTGGGTTCGCCTCACCCTATTTGATTCACCAAATATAACTACTAAATGATGACCACCGTTCTATTTCTCTGTTACCCCCGCTCGACCCAGCTACACTTTTATTACCTGAAAGGAATTGTGAAACAGAAGGGTGAGCACAACTAGCCCAGTAAAGAATATCATGACTAAAGATAAATAAATTATCAATAGCCTTCAACAGTAATAAATCAGAGATTTAGAACATATGATAGTTGATAAAAATTTTCAACCATAGTTACAGCGGAACGAGCAATCTATTAGAAGAGTCAAATAGACCATAAAGTCTATTATCTTCTCCACATTAAAAGTCCACCAACAATATTTTATCCCTATAACATTAATCAACAGTTCCTTTCCACAATTATATGAATAACTCATAATCATAATTGTAATTCTAAATTCCTCTTCGCATCTAGGACGAAGATAATTTTCATTACATGTCTTTACCTGAAACATCAAAAATCATGGTTATACCAAATCACAGTTTCTGTTTATAATCATACTAATAATTTTATCTTTGCACTACGGCCAAAGATATTCATCAACAGACCATCTTTGCACTACATGCCAAAGATATTCAACAACAGGTCATCTTTGCACTACGGGCCAAAGATATTCATCAACAATTCATTTTTGCACTACAGGCCAAAGATATTCCTCAACAGTTCATATTTGCACTACAGGCCAAATATATTCATCAACAGTTCATATTTGTACTACAGCCCAAATATATTCATCAACAGTTCATATTTGCACTACAGGCCAAGTATATTAATATCGCAAAGAAATATATAATCATTTCAGAATTTATATAAACAATAATTATAACCATGTTGATCATTTCACCTTTGCACTTAAGCTAAAGATATTCAATTATAAATTCAATGGTCATGATCATACCAGTCAACAATTCAACTTTGCACTACTGGCCAAAGGAAACCCAGAGTCATGATCATACCAAAAATCTACCCATCTTTACACTCAAGTCAAATAGAAATATCATCATTAGGGTTATAAAAATGTCATATATAATAGTAAAATTAATATAATCAAAATATCTAGATTTAATCTCAAGAGTAATATTCATAAATCAACTATAATTTGGTTAGAAAAAGAAACCAATTTTGTCATGAATAGTAACTCATGAATAGTAACCCATGAATAGTAACTTCGTGAATAGTAACTCATGAATAGTAACTAGTGAATAGTAACTCGTGAATAATAAACTCAACATAAAAAGGTAGAAATTCCACAATAAAATCCATACCAATATTTCGGTATAATGATATTGAAATAACATTTCTTAAACTTATAAACAATTTATTTTAATTGTTTACACTTTACTAAATAATGTATTTAATCATCCTAAAATTCCAAACTCATAAGATTTCATCACCAATAACCAAAACCCTCATCAAAAATCTGCATATACCTCATATAGGATTCTCAAGCCATAAAATCCTATTTTCCAATTTTCTTACTTCACATAACCTATTTAATTCATTTACTCATAACTAGTCCATTTTCATGAAAAATACCAAATCAGTACAAACAAATTTTCTTTTATGAGATTTAGTAGAATATAGTCCCATATTGAACATATATTTTTCTCAGAATTTTTAAAAATCATTTACTATTTTTCATATGGCCAAAACAGCCGAATATTTAGATATTTATCAAAAATTGTACTTTTATCCAAAAATTCCGAAATTTATAGAGTATACTTCTATCATATACATGTACTCCCAATAAAAATTTCACCAATTTTGGAGTTAACCACAAGGAGTTATAAGCGGTTACTTTTAAAATAGTCTTTTCTCATAAAATTCACAACTCTTAATCTATACATCCAAAAATCGCCATTTTTGGACACAATCAAGAAAACTCATCAAATTATCATTTCAAATTTTTTCAGAATTTTTGAAGTTCAGAAAAATTACGAAACTAAAAAACATAACAACCCTTAAAATCCCTTCCTATCCCTTACCTCAAAAGAGCAGCACTTCTGACTGGATATCGGATATGACGCTAAAAAAAACTTGCACTGATGAATAGCAACTCACCAACTATCTAAATACTCACAAAATACACTCGGTAATCTAGAGAGAAAAAGAAAGAAAACTTATGAATTCTAGTGTGATTTTCAATTCTAACTTAGCCCTCTATTTATAGGAAAATGTTAGCATGCCGAAGCAGACTTGACCTGCTACCTGATGGCTTTACCTGCTACTATTCTACCCACCAAAAATTAGCCATCTTCCCCAACAACCAAAAGTGGGGCCCACCCATTTCTATAATTTTTTACTAAAATCATTTATAAACCTAATTTCCGAATCAGTCACATCTTAAAATTCATAACAAATCATTTGTTCATTTTTAACGGTTCAAAATTTGTGAACATATACTCAACTTATATATGTATAACATATTCAAAAATCACAACGATCCAACGGTCAGATTAAAAATTATAACTCACACAATAAATCTGTAAGAACACTGATTTGATCATTTAATACCTTCAATCCGACAAAATACTGATAAAATACCTCAACATTAATTTTTTCATTTATAACCACATAAATAAATCCATCATTTATATCCACATCAAATAAATATTTCCTTATCATATAAATCAATAATTAATTATTCACAAATAATATTACAGAATCACAATTATGACAACCAGGCCGTTCCCAGGAAAGAGGGGGCTTTCCAATAAGGATATCTCCTTACTGGCGGGTAATTACATGACCAAACCTCTCCTTAGACAGAACTTTCTAGACATTACCAATAATGCTATCTAATAATATTATTCAAATAATATGAATTATTGATCTGATAATGAAAAATACTATGCAGCGACAATTATTGTAACAATAATAATATAAAATATCAACGCAGCAATTATTGAATCAATAAAATAAAATATTGAACAGTAACTACTGTAACAATTATTGAGTAGTGTCTTCTTACATAAGAATCAATAATTGAAAAAATACTGTGCAATAATGTGTGCTACTGTGCAACTACGCGTATTACTATATTTTAACCACCAGGTATTCCAACAATGTTAACGGTAACAACTACGTCGTTATTTATAAAAACTCAAATTTGTCGTTTTCTTCATCCGACATTTATTCTGTTATGGGGTCCACAAATGGCTGCGCCGTCGTACGAATATTCCCCGACAGAAAGAATATTCAACGACTAAACGAATATTCCCCGACAACAATGAATATTTTATAACCACTTGCGTATTTTGAAAAAAATTTCATATATCACCCTTAACTTTAACTTTTATCAATTTAACCATTTACTAAATAGTAATTATAAGAAAAATTGAATACTTTTATTTCATAAAATTCGGGGTCTTACAATTTCCCCTCCTTATGAAATTTCGTCGCCGAAATCTACGTACCTGGTATTTCGAAAAGTTGAGAATACCTTGCTTTCATTCCTGATTCTATCTCCCCGGTCACCATGATTTCTCCATTGCTCATCTCCCGTGATAACTTCATTTAGGTTCCTCACTTGTTGGGAAGTCATGACAACCGCTATCCCTTGAACTACTCGGCTTTGACTTGTCTGGGGCAGCATTTGGTGTCATCACTACCGTTGGAATATACTTTTCTATAGGGCATATTCCACCCTCAACTGCTTCATCGTACTCCTGATTCATGATCTGAATCATCAATCTTCGATCCATATCGAATTCAGGTTGGCAGCTCTGTACAGGGTAATTCAAAACTCGATGTTGGGTTCTCCCAATTGCTGTCCAAAAAGAGAAATACATATCATCTATTTTAGCCTTCTTAGATCGGACATCTCTTTCCACAATATTAATGCGTCGTGCGACTTTTTCCCATGCATCCCTCACTCTTACTTGTTCAATTTTTTCTTCTTTTAGCTCAGATTCCAGCTTTATCATCTTATACTCTGCCAAAGAATGCTTCTGTTCAAGCATCACATATCGGGTAACACAAGCTTGAATTGTTGCATCCTTTTGCTCCACGACCGCCTGTCGTTCTTCTGCCTGCTCTTCTAACTCATGAATACAATTTTGCAATTCTACATTTTGATCATATAATACCTCTAATAAATTCTCCTAAGGTACCTCTTCTTCCTCTTCTTCCTCACTCTCAGCTGTTACCTCTGCGACCATCTCGGGTGCAACTATCAATTCTTCACTCACGACATGGATTTCTCTAATTCCTTCTTCGCCTGACATCACATTATCCTGGGTGGTGATTAGAGGTATCCCCACGGTCTCATTTACTCCATTGTTAACATTCTCAGCAGCCATTCTCAAATACTGCCATAAAACAAGAGTTAATTAAACAAATTAACATATCACATAATATCCCGATATTATGACTGACCAACAAATAAGCTTAGGTAGGACACACTAGCGAAGGATTTACTCATCTCTCCCCTTCTAGTTATATTCCCCGATCCCGCCAGAGACCATATCCCTAAGTTTCTGATACCAAATGTGATAACCCCAAAATAGGTCCATTTCACCCAACCTATTATGAGTCGCCAAATACATGGTACAGAAAACAACTACAACTTTATTACAACAATTGTCGTACAAAATACAACAACACATATGTTGTGAGTTTGGATATAAATATATACCAACTATGACTCGTGTCCCAACTGTAATGTGACAAATGTCCCATCAGTGGACATCACCTCACAGTGATACCTACATCAAGATATAGTCAAAAATTATTTTAGAAATTAGAATCTTTGGGAAATGCTCAAGAAAACCTTCGTACATGGGAGGCCATGCTTCCAGGTTATGATAGATATCATATGTCCACAGAATTATCCTTGGTTGACCTAATAGACCCCAAAGAAAAATAAGAAGATTACTATCATATTCTTTCCAATTGTAAGTCTTTTCTTGACATATCATTATCTCCACTGTCTCTAATTGAGAATTATACTTCAAACAAACACCAAGATTATATAGGTAGTGCTCGTAGATATACTCGGCAAGTGGATGTGCACAACCGTGTCTTATGATGACACGAGATTGTATGTTATTAGACATCTTGTATGATAGTGACAAAACACCCTTCCAACATTAGGTTCGCCTCACCCTATTTGATTCACCAAATATAACTACTAAATGATGACCACCGTTCTATTTTCCTGTTACCCCCACTCGACCCAGCTACACTCTTATTACCTGAAAGTAATTGTGAAACAGAAGAGTGAGCACAACTAGCCCAGTAAAGAATATCATGACTAAAGATAAATAAATTATCAATAGCCTTCAAAAGTACTAAATCAGAGATTTAGAACATATGGTAGATGATAAAAATTTTCAACCATAGTTGCAGCGGAACGAGCAATCTATTAGAAGAGTCAAATAGACCATAAAGTCTATTATCTTCTCCACATTAAAAGTCCACCAACAATGTTTTATCCCTGTAACATTAATCTACAGTTCCTTTCCACAATTATATGAATAACTCATAATCATAATTATAATTCTAAATTCCTCTTCGCATCAAGGACGAAGATAATTTTCATCACATGTCTTTACCTGAAACATCAAAGATCATGGTTATACCAAATCACAGTTCCTGTTTATAATCATACTAACAATTTCATCTTTGCACTACGGCCAAAGATATTCATCAACAGACCATCTTTGCACTACAGGCCAAAGATATTCAACAACAGGTCATCTTTGCACTACGGGCCAATGATATTCATCAACAATTCATTTTTGCACTACAGGCCAAAGATATTCCTCAACCGTTCATATTTGCACTACAGGCCAAATATATTCATCAATAGTTCATATTTATACTACATGCCAAATATATTCATCAACAGTTCATATTTGCACTATAGGCCAAATATATTAATATCTCAAAGAAATATATAATCATTTCAGAATTTATATAAACAATAATTATAACCATGTTGATCATTTCACCTTTGCACTTAAGCTAAAGATATTCAATTATAAATTCAATGGTCATGATCATACAAGTCAACAATTCAACTTTGCACTACTGGCCAAAGGGAACCCATAGTCATAATCATACCAAAAATCTACCCATCTTTACACTCAAGTCAAATAGAAATATCATCATTAGGGTTATAAAAATATTATATATAATAGTAAAATTAATATAATCAAAACATCTAGATTTAATCTCAAGAGTAATATTCATAAATTAACTATAATTTGGTTAAAAAAAGAAACCAATTTTGTCATGAATAGTAACTCCTGAATAGTAACCCATGAATAGTAACTTCGTGAATAGTAACTCATGAATAGTAACTCGTGAATAGTAACTCATGAATAGTAAACCCGACACAAAAAGGTAAAAATTTCACAATAAAATCCATACCAATATTTCGGTATAATGATATTGAAATAACATTTCTTAAATTTCTAAATAATTTATTTTAATTGTTTACACTTTACTAAATAATACATTTAATCATCTTAAAATTTCAAACTCATAAGATTTCATCACCAATAACCAAAACCCTCATCAAAAATCTACATATACCTCATATAGGATTCTCAAGCCATAAAATCCTATTTTTCAATTTTCTAACTTCACATAACCTATTTAATTCATTCATTCATAACTAGTCTATTTTCATGAAAAATACCAAATCAGTACAAACAAATTTTCTTTTATGAGATTTAGTAGAATATAGTCTCATATTGAACATATATTTTTCTCAGAATTTTTAAAAATCATTTACTATTTCTCATATGTCCAAAACAGCCGAATATTTAGATATTTATCAAAAATTGTAGTTTATCCAAAATTTCCGAAATTTATAGAGTATACTTCTATCATATGCATGTACTCTCAATAAAAATTTCACCAATTTTAGAGTTAACCACAAGGAGTTATAAGCGGTTACTTTTAAAATAGTCTTTTCTCATAAAATTCACAACTCTTAATCTATACATCAAAAAATTGTCATTTTTGGACACAATCAAGAAAACTCATTAAATTATCATTTCAAATTTTTCTAGAATTTTTGAAGGTCAGAAAAATTACGAAACTGAAAAACATAACAACCCTTAAAATCCCTTACTATCCCGTACCTCAAAAGAGCAGGACTTCTGACTGGATATCGGATATGACGCTGAAGGAAATTTGCACTGATGAATAGCAACTCACAAAGTATCTAAATACTCACAAAATACACTCGATAATCTAGAGAGAAAAAGAAAGAAAACTTATGAATTCTGGTGTGATTTTCAATTCTAACTTAGCCCTATATTTATAGAAAAATGTTAGCACGCCGAAGCAGACTTGACCTGCTTCCTGATGGCTTTACCTGCTACTAGTCCATCCACCAAAAATCAGCCATCTTCCCCAACAACCAAAAGTGGGGCCCACCCATTTCTAGAATTTTCCACTAAAATCATTTATAAACTTAATTTCTGAATCAGTCACATCTTAAAATTCATAACAAATCATTCGTTCATTTTTAACGGTTCAAAATTTGTGAACATATACTCAACTTATATATGTATAACATATCCAAAAATCACAACGATCCAACGGTCAGATTAAAAATTATAACTCACACAATAAATCTGTAAGAACACTGATTTGATCTTTTAATACCTTCAATCCGACAAAATACTAATAAAATACCTCAACATTAATTCCTTTATTTATAATCACATAAATAAATCCATCATTTATATCCACATCAAATAAATATTTCCTTATCATATAAATCAATAATTAATTATTCATAAATAATATTACAGAATCACAATTATGACAACCAGGCCGTTCCCAGGAAAGAGGGGGCTTTCTAATAAGGATTTTTCCTTACTGGCGCGCAATTAGATGACCAAACCTCTCCTTAGATAGAACTTTCTAGACATTACCAATAATGTTATCTAATAATATTATTCAAATAATATGAATTATTGATCTGATAATGAAAAATACTATGCAGCGATAATTATTGAAACAACAATAATATAAAATATCAACGCAGCAATTATTGAATCAATAAAATAAAATATTGAAAAGTAACTACAATAACAATTATTGAGTAGTGCCTTCTTACGTAAGAATCAATAATTGAAAAAATACTATGCAATACCGTGTGCTACTGTGCAACTACGCGTATTACTGTATTTTAACCACCAGGTATTCCAACAGTGTTAACGGTAACAACTACGCCATTATTTATAAAAACTCAAATTTATCGTTTTCTTCATCCGACATTTATTCTGTTATGGGGCCCACAAATGGCTGCGCCGTCGTACGAATATTCCCCGACAGAAAGAATATTCTACGACTAAACGAATATTTCCCGACAACAATGAATATTTTATAACCACTTGCGTATTTTGAAAAAAAATTTATATATCACCCTTAACTTTAACTTTTATCAATTTAACCATTTACTAAATAGTAATTATAAGAAAAATTGAATACTTTTATTTTATAAAATTCAGGGCTTATATATATATATATATATATATATATATATATATATATATATACTATCGTAATATTAATTTTGAAATCTCGTTACATAATAAGTAAATATCATTTTTGGGGTTTGGGGTTTGGGATTGGGGGTTGGGAGTGAGAGTGGGAGTGGGGGTGGGGGTGGGCGAGATGAGGTTGTATACATAATCAATAAATATTATTTTTTTTGGTGGGGAGGGAGGGAGGGAGGGGTGGGGATATGGTGGCTATATATAATCACTGAATATTATTTTTTTGGGGAGAGGGGAGGGTGTGGATGTATACATAATCACTGATTTTTTTTTGGGTGTGGGTGGGGGTTAGGGGAGGGGGAAGGGGTGGGGGTGGGGGTGGGGTGGGAGTGGGGTGGGGGTGGGGTGAAGGTGTATACATAATCAGTAAATATTATTTTTTTAGATGTGGGGGGTTGGGGGTGGGGGGTGGGTGGAGTGGGAGTGTATACATAATCAGCCTTGATGATTTCAATGCATATAGGT
This sequence comes from Panax notoginseng, assembly GCA_016801055.1. Lineage (NCBI taxonomy): Eukaryota > Viridiplantae > Streptophyta > Magnoliopsida > Apiales > Araliaceae > Panax > Panax notoginseng. Next base: position 208,808,096 of record CM029013.1, on the reverse strand, counting down.
TGCTGATTGACAATAGTGTCACCTAAGAACATTTTCGTTAGCAATTTAGTAGGGTGCCCTTGAAAAATTAGAGCTTGCAATACTGAGAGTCTAGCATAAATATCCCTTATTTTATATTTAATTTCCTTTATTTCTATATTTATTTTCATTGTTTACAAAACATCCAAATAGAAAGTGCACTCTCACTTGGAGATTGAGACAAGCAAATGCAAGGGAACATACAAATATCCCATAATTAATATGAAACTTTAGTGTGCATATGAACTCCTATCTAGCCTTGTCCCATGTACCTTCTTTCTTTTGCTAAGTAAAAGTTCTTCCCATTTTTACAAGTCTACATCTTCCAAGTTATGCTTCCCAGAATATCATCTCAAGTCAATCTAAATCTAGACCTTCATCTTTCTACAACTAACTTCAAATATCATGTCAAGTAACAAAAGAATAACAAAATGCATACCTTTATTAACTCGCCTTGGCAGTAACCATCAAACTCCGCTCTGAAATTCAATACCAAAAAATTGATGACCAACATAAGGTTTCATGCACCGGAATAAAAATAAATTTTAGTAAATAAGAAGAAGATTATACATCTTGTAATTTAAAACATACACAATAAGTTCTTTTTGCACGCATACTGCCTCAACCTGAACAACCATTTGTGCCTTTTTAATAGTCTCGTATAAGTTTTGCATATTTCCCAATATTTCATCCTTAATCAGCAATATTAAAAGCAAGATTAGTAGAGACGAAAGGTCAAAATATCTTTAGATATGTTGGTCTTCAAAGTAAGAATTTAGAGACCTAGACTAATGAGTCCATATTTGGGATACATTACAGAATACATTATTTTCAAGAGAGTTGGGAAAATGAAAAGAAAAAACAATACCATGCACTATCTGCATATTTCTTTTTCACATTAAACACTTTGTTTGTACAAAATATATGCATGGATGTTACGTAAAACTTCATGAAAAGGCTGTTGAGTGGAGATGCAATCGTTTTTCATGGTATAATGATCTTAGTATAATATTTGGAAAAGATAGGGCAACTGGTTATGATGCCCAAACTGGAGCTGATGTGCTTGAGGAACTTGATAAAGAAGATGCTAGTCTTTAAGGTGCTGAAGATGGGCTTCAGGATCTTAATTTTGATAGCACATCCATGCTACATCGTACTAATTCTGATGAGTCTACAAGCAACAAATCTTCAAAGAAAAGAAGTAGAAGAATGGATCCAATTGCAGAGGCTATTTATAGTGCTTCAAGGATGATAACTACTCAACTTCATGAAACCGTCTAAATGTTTAGTCAAGCAATTTGTGAGGACAATCTGATAGAGTAAAAAAAGAAACTCAATGAGGAGCTCCACAATATTTGAGGAATTTTCAAAGTGCAAAGGTACCAAACTACAAAGAAGATGATCGATGATGAAAACCTCATGATATTGTTCTTTGCTGCACCATATGATGAAAATGATGATTTTGTGCAAGCTTTACTTCGTGGAGGCATTTAAAAATGTAGTAAATTTAAACTTTTAGGCCTATTATATGAATGATAATAATTGCTTTACTCTCATAGAACATCATGTTCTGGTATTATATAAAATCTATTATTACGTGAATACTTCAAAAACTATCGTCTCAAAAGTATGGTGTTTGATTCAAAATTATATATATATATATATCTTAGCTTGAATAATTGTTTATTAGTGCATACTTACATTTTGTTTATTTCTATATATAATTTGTATTGGCTTAAAGGCTTTTATTTTTTTTAATTTTTTCATGAAGGTGCTTATTTGAATTTTAAATGCATAGAAATATTTTTTTTCTAGTGAAGATGTTCTTTTAGTTCTATTTAATTTATTTTATAAGTTTATAATATATAAAAAATAAAAGATCATTTCACATTCCATTCATAATGTAATTCATGTATACCAAACACCTAGAGTAAAATGGTGATTCTATTCCTGACGGAAAGAATGAACAAACCAAACATAAAAATGAGAATGATCATTCCATTTCTTAAGTCATTCCATTCCATACATGCTAAGGAATGGGAACCAAACATAGTATAAGTGTTCACAGTCTATGTAAGACCTCGAATTTTATGAAATAAAAGTATTCAATTTTCTGATAATTATTATTCTATTTAGTAAATGGTTAAATTGATAAAGAGTTAAAATTAAGGGTGATATGTGAAAATTTTACAAAGTAAATAAGTTGTCAAAAAATATTCATTTGGTTGGGGAATATTCTTTTTGTCAGAGAATATTCGTATGATGACACAATCATTGGTGGACCCCATAACGGAATAACTGTCGGATATAGAAAGTAACAAAAATAATCTTTTCATAAAATAACGACAAGACTTTTACCGTTAGCTGTTGAAATACCCGGTGATAAAAGTACAGTAATACGCGTTGTTGCACAGTAGCACACGACATTGCACAGTATCTCTAATTATTAATGCTTACGTAAGAAGTCACTCAGTTTTATTCAATTATTACAACAGTAGTTGCTGCATAGTATCTCATATTATTGATTCAATTATTGTCACAGTATCATCTGCACAATATTTTATATTATTAAATCAATAATTGGGCACATCAGTCCAAACTGCGCGATGCCGTCTAAAGCATGTTATAATTGTGGAAGAGAAGGTCATTTAGCTCGATTTTATCGTTTACCAAAAATAAGTTCAGCTAAGATAGAGACACCAAAGGCCGTCCCAGAAAAGTCAAAACCGGTAGTGCAAGGGAGAGCGTTTGTTGTGACCTCCCAGAAAGTAAGGAACCCGAATGAGGTCATCACGGGTAAGCTTATCATAAACTCTAACGAAGTCTATACTTTATTTGATATCGGTTCTACCCATTCTTTTATTTCTCCTACTTGCGCTCATCGATTAAATTTGACTCCGGAGAAATTAGACTTTGATTTATCTGTTGAAACTCCATTGGGAGAAACCTTCATTACATCCACGGTTTATAAGTCTTGTTTGGTTCAAGTTGGTACCCACACATTATCTGTCGATCTGATTTCATTAAAAATACTTGTATTTGACGTGATTCTAGGGATTGATTGGTTAACTACTCATCATGCAAAAATTGATTGTTTTCGTAAGGTTGTTAGCTTTCATATTCCTAATCGACCTATTATGCGAATTCAAGCAACCAAACCATTAAAATCAATCACTGTCATCTCAAGCCATAAAGCTATTCGTTTAATGAAAAATGGATGTCAAGCTTTCTTAGCTCATGTCACGGATCTAAACAAAAATACGTCAGTTTTGAATGATATTTCTATTGTTAATAAATTCCCTGACGTATTCCCTGAAGAACTTCCTGGCCTACCCCCAGAGCGTGAAATTGAATTTTGTATCGACCTTGAACCCGGTATAAAACCCATTTCCAAAGTCCCATATCGAATGGCTCCTATTGAACTTCAAGAGTTAAAGATCCAACTGCAGGAATTGTTAGACATTGGCTTTATTCGTCCTAGTACTTCTCCTTGGGGTGCTCCTGTGCTATTCGTGAAGAAGAAAGATGGAAGTATGCGACTTTGTATTGATTATCGGGAGTTGAATCATGTCACCATCAAAAATAGGTACCCATTGCCACGTATTGATGACCTGTTTGACCAATTGCAAGGAGCACAATTCTTTTCAAAGATCGATCTTCGTTCTGGATATCATCAGCTGAAGGTTAGAACTGAAGATATTCCAAAGACGGCTTTTAGAACTCGGTACGAGCATTATGAATTCCTAGTCATGTCCTTTGGATTGACTAATGCTCCTACTGCCTTCATGGATATGATGAACTGGGTATTCAAAGAATATTTGGATCACTTTGTGGTCGTCTTTATTGATGACATTCTTATTTATTCTAAAAGTCGTGAAGATCATGAGCAACACTTGAGGCTGGTACTCCAAAAGCTTCGTGAATACAAGCTTTATGCCAAGATGAAGAAATGCGAGTTCTGGCTGGAGGAGGTAGCATTCCTTGGGCACGTAGTATCAAGTCGTGGAATATCGGTTGACCCGACAAAGATTGAAGCTATTCAAAGCTGGGAGCAACCTAAATCAGTGACCGAAGTACGTAGCTTTCTTGGTTTAGCTAGTTATTATCGGAGATTCGTGGAAGGATTTTCTCGAATCGCTACTCCATTAACTCAGCTGACTCGGAAAGATATAAAGTTCGGTTGGAGCGAAGAATGTGAGCAGAGTTTTCAAGAACTCAAGAGGAGACTCATTTCAGCACCTGTTCTAACAATACCATCTGGCTCGGAGGGATTTGTCATCTACAGTGATGCTTCGAGCAAAGGGTTGGGATGCATTCTCATGTAACATGAAAAAGTCATAGCCTACGCATCAAGACAACTCAAGGAATATAAGAGGAATTATCCTACTCATGATCTAGAGTTGGCAGCTGTTGTCTTTGCACTTAAAATTTGGAGGCATTACTTGTATGGGGAGAAGGTGGAGATCTTTACGGATCATAAAAGCCTCAAATATTTTTTCACTCAAAAGGAACTCAACATGCGACAACGACGTTGGCTTGAACTGTTGAAAGATTATGATCATACCATTCAATACCATCCTGGAAAAGTGAACGTGGTAGCTGACGCATTGAGTAGAAGATCATATGCAAGTACGAGTGCAATATTGTCAACACAAAGGCCCATTTTGTGTGACTTGCAAAGGATGGAGATAGAGTTAAAGACTCCAGGGACCCATGTGATGATGGCGAATATACGAGTAGAACCAACTTTAATCGATAAAGTTAAAGCTGCTCAAGCTACAGACCTGGAGTTGATACGTATGAGGAAGAAAGTGCAAGAAGGTGCTATGCCGGAAGCAAGAATCGATGAAGAATGAATATTTCGAGTCAACTCCAGACTTTGTGTTCCTAACAACCCTGATTTAAAGTATGAAATCATGATGGAGGCGCACAACACACCGTTTGTAATCCATCCTGGAAGTACCAAAATGTATCATGATCTTCGTCATACATTTTGGTGGAGCAATATGAAGAGAGAGATAGCGTTGTTTATCTCAAGGTGTCTAACTTGTCAACGAGTCAAAGCGGAGCATCAAGTACCAAAAGGTCCATTGCAACCACTTGAAATTCTAGAATGAAAGTGGGAGCACATTACCATGGATTTTGTTACCGGTCTTCCTAAGGTTTCTCAAGGTATAGATGCGATTTGGGTCATTGTTGATAGATTGACCAAGTCTGCTCATTTCTTACCGATACGAGAAACTTATACACTTGAACGTCTTGCTCGTATGTACATAAACGAGATTGTAAGACTGCATGGTATGCCAGTATCTATAGTTTCTGATCGAGACCCAAGATTCACTTCACGATTTTGGGTTAATTTACAAAAAGCTATGGGCACAGATTTACGATTTAGTTCGACATATCATCCTCAGACGGGCGGACAATCAGGGAGGACTATTCAAACTCTAGAAGATTTATTAAGACTTTGTGTCTTTGACTTCAAGGGAAGTTGGGACAAGTTATTACCATTGGTGGAGTTTTCCTACAACAACAGTTATCAAGGAAGTATTGGCATGGCTCAATTCGAAGCATTGTATGGAAGAAAATGTCGTTCTCCAGTATGCTGGGATGAGGTGGGTGAAGCAACGTTGTTGGGACCGGAGTTGGTACATATGACTACAGAAAAGATTCAAACAATCCGACAACGTATAAAAACCTCACAAGATCGACAAAAGAGTTATGTTGATCTTCATCGAAAGGACGTGGAATTTGATATAGGAGATCATGTGTTCTTACGTGTTGCTCCATGGAAAGGAGTTACGAGATTTAGAAAAAGAGGAAAGCTCAATCCTCGATTCATCGGTCCATTTTTAATCCTCGATCGAGTAGGAACTGTGGCTTATAGACTCGCTTTACCGCCAAGTATGTCTCGTGTTCATAACGTTTTTCACATATCCATGTTACGCAAATATGTGGAAGACCCGAACCACATTATTGAGTTAGAACCAGACGAAATAGCGGAGGATTTGACGTATAAAGAAGTTCCCGTTCAAATCTTGGATAAGAAAGAACATATTCTACGCTCCAAGGTTATACCTCAAGTAAAAGTTTTGTGGAGAAACCACGATGTTGAGGAAATGACTTGGGAGTTAGAATCTGAAATGAAATCAAGGTATCCTTACCTCTTCGACATACCAGGTACGTACCCTAATTTCGAGGGCGAAATTTCATAAAAAGGGGAGGTTATATGACCCCAACTTTTATAAATAAAGATGAATTTTCTATAAATATCATTTTTGAATATTATGGAGTTAATTTGATATAATGTTATAGTTGTGGGTAATATTTATAAATTTTACAAAGTACGCAAGTTGTTATATATAATATTCAATTGGTCGGGGAATATTCATTTTAACAGGGAATATTCGTACAACGGCACAATCATTGGTGGACCCCACAACGGAATTATTGTCAGATTGAGAAAATGACAAAAATATTTTATTAAAAATAACGGCGAAAGTTTTACCATTGATACTGTTGAACTACTCGGTAGTAAAAGTACAGTAATACGTGTGGTTGCATAGTATCACACGGTATTGATTATTAATGCTTATGTGAGAAGTCACTCAGTTTGATTCAATTATTGTCAGTTAATAATATGAATTATTTAGCGATAATGACGTTTTGTTTTATTCGTATTATTAACGTAATAAAATAAAAACATCTTTTTATATAAAACAGAATACTTTAAATAGAATATATTATATTTTATTTAAAAGATTTTTCTTTAAATATGGACCGTCAGATTAAAGTAATCAATCTCGACCGTTCATGGATTAGTTACTATGCATTCTATTTTTCTATAAATAGCAGCTCATTCCTTCATTATTTCTTACGAATTCACTGAACTCTAGAGAGAGAAACTATAGAGAGAAACTATAGAGAGAGAGAAGAAGAGTATTCTGCTACTTAACTACTTTCTTATTTCAGCTCTTCTTTAAAACGGTAAGGGGTGTTATTCTTTCTTATTCATGAAGAGAACATTTGTTATTCCATTTCTTATTATTCTGTTGGAATAACCTGTATACGCGGTCTATCCTATACTTGGTGACATTCTTCTATTATTCTGTTGGAACATCCTGTCCGTGTGTTTTACACCGGACCTGGTTCCGTCTTTATTATTATTCTGTTGGAACATTCTGTCTGTGTGTTTTGCACCGGACCTGGTTCCGTCTTTATTATTATTCTGTTAGAACATCCTGTCTGTGTATTTTGCACCGGACCTGGTTCCGTCTTTATTATTATTCTGTTGGAATATCCTGTCTGTGCGTTTTACGCCGGACCTGGTTCCATTATTTATTATTCTGTGGGAATAACCTGTCTGTGCGGTCTATCGCATACATGGTGATTTCTTTTGTTATTCCATTCTTTATTATACTCAGTTGGTTAAGTTTTGACTTCTATACTCCATGAAATTTGTGGAATATCCTTGATAATTGCGTTTCATCCAGTATCTTTTCATGAAAATATTCTTCTAAGCATTCTTGAATTTTACTCCACAAAGCAGTATCATGTTGACAATTTGGACATTGTTAATTCTTGGATACATTAATTCTTGAACTTGTTTTATTGAATTCTTATATCATTGTCATCATCCTCATGTTTATAAAATGTTAAAAGTCATCTGTGGCCTGTAGTGCATAGATGGACTTGGTATGATTATGACCAGGGATTATTCGGTATAATCATGACCGTAATGTTACAAATGATGTGGTAAAAGTCCTCATTGGCCCGTAGTGCGTTGATGGACAGTTGTTGGCATGATCATGACCATTAATGAATACACGAATATCCTTGGCCGTAGTGCAGGGGTGATTCGATGATGTGGATTATTTTATTAAGCTGAGTCCCAGCGATCACAGTGTTGAAAAATCTTTTAAATCATAAAAGATAGTAGAGTTTATTTTCTACTTGACTCTTTTAATGGATTGCTTGTTCCGCTGCAGTTAAACTTGATGTCTATTATATTTTATCAGTTTAACATTGTTGAAGGCTAATGATAATTTATTCTGCATTATCTTAGTCATAATATTTCTTACTGGGCTAGTTGAGCTCACCCTTTCTTTCACTGTTCTCTTCAGGAAATAAGAACGTAGCTGGGGCAAGTCGGGAAACGGAGTGATGGTCCGAATGATAGTATTAGTTAGTAGTCCTCACTATTCTATGTAATGGTGTGTTAATAAATGTAATGAGGACTCCTTTTGAGTATGAATACTCTCTAGAAGATAATATTTATATTCAAACTCACAGTTTATATTTTGTCGTATTGTACACGACAGTTGTATTAGTAAGTTGTATTTGTATTCTGTGCTATGTATCTGACGACCCAAGATGGGTGATGTATACCTATTTTTGGGGGCGTCACACACGTCCAATACCAACTAGTTTGGAGACTCACTTTTATTAAACTTTTCCAATTACAATACAAGTTCCAACCACTTGAGCACCTTTGCTCCTTGTGCACCTATGCACCCTCAAACACTTATGCTTTCTTCAAACTTGATTGTAACAATACAATGACCCAAATCGGATCACAATTTAAAGAATATTGATTTGTATGAGAAAATATAAAATACACAATAGAGGTCTAATGATCAAGCAATATATCACTTACCAATGCAAGGCTCTAGTATGTAATGATATACAAGAAAAGTATTACCAGAATATTTTCTACAAGACCACCTTAGCCGTAGCTTCTTCTTAGAGCAATCAATAGTAATCAGAAGAAAAACAATTTCATAGCTTGTATACTTCGTAATATCAACATGTGTTTTTCTTAGTCTTCTCGTTAATTAGTCCAATTCATTTATAGGCTTTCATAGTAAGTTATCGTTGCTTATTGCCCATTCGTGATATGACTGTTTGGGACAAGGTGTACAAGTTACGTAATTTTTAGAACATCCAGATATTGTGCCAAAGATCAAGACTCCTTCCAGTTGTATACTAACATAGGACACGTCATGATCAGTATGAGATATAGTAATATATATAAGTGATGACCGAGGAGATTTTGCCTGATTGAAGCACATCACATGAAAATATATCTTTTATGATTCCTATATTATATCCCATCTTGTCATATGTCAATTTGTTATATGTCAAATACCGGATTAATACCATGCAATCAATTTATTGCCATATTGATATATCACACAAGGGTTTAAAAACAGTCTAGTAACTTTCCTTAAATTAAGCATTTATATAAAGCATGATTCATGGTATTTATTTAACCAACTAGTTACCTTATTTGATTACCCGGAATTAAATTCCTTGATTCATGAAGCACGAGGTAAACCAATTATTGTTATATCCCATGATCTTAGCAAATCTGTCTAACTCATTACTTTAACACAATTTTAGTATGTTTGTTAAATACCGAGTAAAAATATGTGTATATGAAATGCTCATGCCTAAAGCCTTGTATTGAAAAGTAATTACTGCTAAGATCTTACATATATTTCTAGGACTCAATTTGCCTTTCATTTTTCAAAGATTTCTCGTCTTTGTGTTTTCCTCCTTGATGTTCCTGTAATGCCATATCTTTCCCTGAAATTTTATATAGCATGATTAGAGGAATAATATGGTCATCATCAAAACATGGAGTATGACATAAGTCAACAGTCTTGTGTAGCGATTCTGGGGACAGAATCCTATTAAGGAAGGAAGAATTTAACGAATAAATTTATCGAGTCGTGATTCTGGGGACAGAATCCCTTTAAGGAGGGAAGGATGTAACGATCAAGAAATTTTGTAATTAATTTAAATATTTATTGAATTAAATAAATATTTTAAATAATTTATTTATTGAGAAAAATAAATAATTTGTGAAATTGTGGTGCAATAATTTAGTTAAGTGTGTAAATTAACTAAATTAATTAATGGTAATTTTATTATTTGAAAATTTGATTTAATGAAATAATTCAATTAAATGAATTGTTTAATATTTAAGAAAATAATTAAATTAAATAAAGTGGTGTTCTAGTAATTAAATTAGACATATAATAATTTATTAATCATAAGTATAATTATAATAAAAATTATAATTATTATCATTATAATTATTATAATTATAATTGTAAATTATTTAAATTAGTTAAAGTGTGACACATGAAATTATATAATATAAATATTATTTAAATAAACTAGAATGGGGAGTTTGTGTTTAGCCAAACAAGGCCTTGTGGCCTTTGGCTTATTTTAACAGACGCAGACTGTTTGTTTTTATAACTGAAGTACGTGGGTTTATATGTTACGCGTATTTCTTTTCCTAATGGCTAACTAAGAGAACAGAGGTTAGAGAAAATTGAGAGAAGGTTAGAGAGAATTACAGAAAGTTGAGAGTTGGAGAAGAGGAATTTTTGGAAAGGATTGCTAGAACTTTGTTAACCTCAAAGGATTCAAGTTATAATTGCTCCTAATATTCCATATTTTATTTTTCAATGATTATTTACTGTGAATTGAGAGTCATGTTGGATTGATGTATATACATGAATGTATGAATATATAATCCTGATAATTATCATATATAAACAATTATTAGTAATCAAATACATGAAATTGGATTGTAGGAAGAAATTGAAGTAACAGTGTTATATGTATATGAAAATGGCTTAGTTAAGTCCAAAATTTGATGTTCAATCTTTGCTAGAATCTGTTAATTGGTTATGTATTGTGTTAGTATATCAAGAAACGAAAACAGCGTAGTTGGAATGGTGTAATTTGGTTAAGAAACAAGGATTTGGCAATTGAATTAACTAAATGTGTTAAAAATGGATAAAACAACAAAAACATGGGTTAAATCCTTATAATTTGGGTGTTTTGGTGATTAGAAGTGTTATGCTTATGCCTAGAGTTGTTGTAGTAAACTTATGTGGTTTTTGGGTTTTGGTGAATTGTTGTAGAATTGGGAAAATGGGAATTGTTGGCTTAGAACATAGTCTAAGTTCGTGTTCTGCAAAACTGGTTCTGGTGCCGAGTGCGTTGTCGCGCGGGCGCGCCGGATTCAAAGGTAGACATGGCGCAACCGCGCCAGTGGTCTAGTAGACCCAGTAATGAACTGTTAACAACATAGCTTGGACAATGTTAACTGAACATATTTTAATGATTGTAAAAGGTCTTAAAACATGTTATAAGACGTAATAACATATTATAATCACAATGTTGAAACTAAAGATTATGAATTAGTAAGTTGTGAAAGTTCGTAACGTGATGTTATGAGAATTTGTGTTGATATGCAATCACCATGTCGAGTACTGTTATATAACTAGGAGTTCAGATTCATGGTATATGTATGAGTATGATAATCAAGTCTTAAGCTAGAGATTATAGACTTGACTAAAATGAGAAGTGAACCCATGAAGTTAATGTTAACATAACTAATTGGTATTGTGATTCTAATGGTATATGTAGGGTAATTGGCGAACATTTATTATACTTGTGTAGCTTACACACGAAGCAAGTTCCCTAACTCCACTCTCTTTATAATGAATGCAAGTTTCATAACCATGTTTACCTGTCGTTGTCAAGCAAGTTTTCTAATTCATTATTATGCAAGTTTCTAAACCTTGCATTATAGTTAATCAAGCTTATTGATTCCATCGCATTTATGTTAATGCAAGCTCTTGTATTCTAATTCTTTACATTGAGCAAGTTTTACAATCCTAACTCTTGTTGTTGCTATTCAAAACATAAACTGTTTACATTCATTGTCCCGAATGGGTTTTCTAACTCTTTTGGATGTAGTACTTTGTTTAGACCATGACTACTCAATTGTACATTGTTATTGTTCAATCTTATCTTATTGTGTTGAACTTTCGAACTAATCCATAATTGATGAGTATTCTAAAATTCTAGAACCACTGATAAGTTAGTTCCAAACTAAACTTTCTTTAGTACGGAAATCCTAAAGTCAAACTGAGATGAACAACCCTAACATAGGGAATTATGTACGCGTTAGCGTTTAGATATTTGTGCACAATACATGGTACGAAGGGTTGATCCCCCTAAGTACGAAAGTAAAAGTCTGTATAGTCTAATGACTGTTAAAGGTTGAAGTAGAAATACTTAATAACCTTGGGATATAGTTTATGGTCTTAAAGACCCTCAGATATAAATCTTGGACTTGTTTATTCGGTATTCATTGTTTACTCTTAAATTGTTGCTATTATCACCCTTTATATCAGTGAGCAATTGTTTGCTCACTCTTACAATTAACACTGCAGCTAAAGTTGAAAGAGTTGATGAATCGTCTTCTAGCAAAGGAAAGGGCAAGATGTCCAAGTGATGAAGACTTATTTGAATTTACTTAACTGAATTTATGTTATAAGACTTATGTTATTTTGTGATGTATTCCGCAGACTTATGTAATAGTTTAAGGTTAGATTACCTGGGAATGTTTAAAGTTGATGTAACCCTTTAGTGGGGAAGATTATTATTTAAGTTATTTATGTTATGTCTTTATCCTTGTTTATGGGTAGTTAGATATAAATTGTTTTGGATAGTGAACACCAAATTCTGTGGGAATGGTGTACTCGGAATTTGGGGTGTCACATTTATCACCGGGTATTTCAACAGTTTAACGGTAAAAGTTTTGTCGTTATTTTTATAAAAAGGTTATTTCTGTCGCTTTCTATATCCGACAGTTATTCCGTTGTGGGGTCTACTAATGATTGTGTCGTCGTACAAATATTCCTTGACAAAAAGAATATTCTCCGACCAAACAAATATTCCCCGACACAACGAATATTTTATGACAACTTGCTTACATTATAAAATTTGCACATATCACCCTTAACTTTAACCTTTTATCAATTTAACCATTTACTGAATAGAATAATAATTATAAGAAAAATTGAAAACTTTTATTTCATAAAATTCGGGGTCTTACAATCTCTCATCCTTATGAAATTTCTTCCCCGAAATTTACGTACCTGGTAGTTCGAAGAGGTGAGAATATCCTGCTTTCATTTCAGATTCTATCTTCCCGGTCATTTCCTCTGTATCAAGATTTCTCCATTGCTCTTCTCTTGGATTTCAGATATCATTCCAGAACACAGCTTCAAAACAAAGGTTAATTGATATATCACAATTTGTCAACTTATTAAGAAAATTCAGCTTAAGTAGGACACACATTAGTGAAAGATATTACTCGTCTCTCCTGTCCTAGTTCTAATCTCAGATCTCGACTAGAGACCATATTCCTAAGCTTTGATACCAAACATGACGCCCCCAAAATAGTGTTAGAGTTTATGCCCTAGAGGCCAATTATTTGATATAATTGCTTAACATTTTGATATTATATTTGATTGAATAAATAAATGATTTTATTATAGTTTTATTTATTGCGTTATATAAATGTTAACATAATAAAAATCCTTAGAATAGTGATACAAATTATATAGTTTCAAGTATGTGACTTGAACATGAGATTATATAATTACAATTAGTATCATTGCTCTTAAATGTCCCTAGTCGAGTATCATTGTTGATGGGACAACAATGATATATTGAGACTAGTATGTGGATTGACTGATGACCAAATCTCATTTGTCATAAATATATGAGATATTGAGTTAATGCATTGGTACATGTTAGAGAACGATGTACTGGACTGACCCACCATGAGAATTCTACGTGGAGCATTATGCAAAGTGTCATTAGCGATTCTCATAGTGACAATGATGTAATGATCATCCGACCTAAAATCACTATATTACTACACGGGAATTTATGTACTTTGATATCATCAAATGTCACCTTTAATAGGGTGGACAATAAAGGTGATTATTGGGTACATCATGAATCGTGTGAGGAATATGAGTGATCAAGATGGAATTTAACTCTCCTATATATTAGGGGTGATAGCCATAGGCCTCTTGATTGAGTAGGACTATGAAATTCATGTCCATGCTCAAATAGTGATTTGTTTCATATAGTCTACTCATTGATCAAGAAAACTCAGATTAAATTATGAAGAGTATGACACATTCCATGACTCGAGTTTAATCTAGGATGTCAAGGTTAAAAGGATTAAATTATATTGAAACATTGGTCACAAAAAGGTTGCATCGAATCATCGATCTTATTATTACTTGGGTAGCAGTGATACATTACTAGATACCGCTCACTATTTATAATTTTATAATATGATTTTAAAATTATTGCCAACGTAATAATAACCTATAGGTGTAACGACCCCAAAATTCATACAATTTAATTCTCGACTTCGGTCGTTAACAATATATTCAACCTCTAATTTTACATCATTAAACGATAATATATCCATTGAAATTTGCGGAATAATTAAAATTTTCCATTACAAACTATTCTCATTCTTAAAACTTTCAACATTTACATCTAACTGTCTTAGAATCATTTTAATACTACAAGAGTTTACATCGCAAAATGATATTACAATTCAACATTTATACATTATTCGGAACCTTAAATATGGTTCAAATATTAATAACTCAGGCAAAATATATAAATCTTCAAGTATCACATCTGATTCATATCTTTCAAGTAGCACATAACTTTACCTTAAATCTTTAACCTGCAAAAGTGGTTACTTGCAAGGTTGAGCTCGACAGCCCAGCAAAATCTAACAGTTTTCATGCATTACATAACACATAATAACATGCTCGATATACATCTCATAAACATTGGACTAACATAACATACATCCTGTAGCTCATATAACAAGTATAAAGATTGAGTTCCTTACTCAATCAACATTCATTACTCAATCAACGTAGTCATAAATTGACTTTAACATTTCATACTTTCAACATTAATATAACACACCATGCTATTTGCAATAAAGATTTCAAATAGTTCATCAAATTCACATAGCAAATAGGAACTGAAAGACTTGCCTTGATCGTTGTTTACCAATAACAGTTTAACAGCTTACAGTTATCTGTACGTGCCCTACACAATTATATAACCATACACATCAACTATTAGTCACATAGCAACTCATAGTAGTTGTAATGTAAACTTTACTCTATATCTCATAAGTCTGATGACATCCAACTTTGGATATGCTGGAAGCATCATATTAACCTATTTTTAATAGTTATTGGTCACCCATTTCGGATAAGATAGACAGTCCAAAACAGTGTTCAAAAAGGTGCGTTCAAAATTATTTTTCATTCTTTCTCAGCTTTACCCTCTCTCGCTAAAACAGTCATAACTTTTCCGTTTCAAAATAGTTTTGAGCGATTCTTGAGCCCACGCGAAGCTAACTTCAGGGACTACAACTTTTATTCATTGACCTTTTCCAAATTCTAAACACAGAATTCCATAAAATTAGTTCAAGGTGACTGCCCTGAGTTAGTTAGACAGTTTTGACGCGACTACTTTGAATGGTCATAAGTCTTTGCTCTGAAGTCGGAATTAGTCCGTTCTGAAGTCTATGGAAATCTTATTCAGTGTACTATAACATACCAAAATTCCAAAATTTTCTAAACAATCTAGTTAACCCCGAATTTTCATTTTTGGATCAGCAGTCCACTAGTTTTTCGGTCTTCTCTTTTTGACATCCAAAACTCGCCTCGACTCGTTCCAAACCAACTTTCTTTACAAATAAGTTTTATTTAACATAATTAGACTCGTCTAAGGTCTTGGCTTCATATCTCTAATTACCATCATTAGAACTCATTTACATAATCAATTCCAAGCCAAAATAAACATAGTAAATGTTAACGCCAAGATCTTCTCCCACGTCCCAATCATGTAAGACGCTCTGATCCTGCACAGTTCAACGAGTCAACACCAAAAGCTTGACGGCCTGACCGTTGGGGGATAGCTCCGGCGTGAGAGTCAGTACAGGCAATCACAAGGTTAACAATGGAGGAATATCATGTCTAGTATTTGAGAGAGAATAATAATATGATTGTGTGTGGTGTAATGTTTTGTTACCTTTTTCTTCTCTTGTGTGATCCTTACCCCATACGTAATCTAGACCCGGTTTACCGTGCCACCCACTATCTCCTGACACCTCCCCCCACTACCGGTCATCTCAGCCGAAAGTAGGTAGCTCACTTCCCTACCTGCTACCACTGCTTGCCACCGCCGGTCATCCAAGTCCCATCCTCATTAATGCCATGCAGAAAGGTGGCAGACACAACAGTCAACTATATTTGGTGTAATGATTACCAGTCAAAGCTGGGTTAAGTGGCAATTTGTGTAAAGGACCGATCCAATGATTTAGCCCAATACAATAAAGATGGTCCAGACTGACCGGATCCAACCGAAATAACCCAGTAACATAATTAAATAACTGGGCCCAAATCATTCGACCCAACAGGACAAAAGTAACATAGTCCAAAGGAGGATCCCATTAGGTCCAATCCAATTATGTAAAGTATCATGGCCCAACATTGCCCCCCAATCTTTTATTAAACATGATGTTTAGTAGAAGACTGTTAATAAAACAGGTCCATGATGAAAGGAATTGTAATAAATTGAAAAGGACCAAAAGAAATATCACCGAGGCCCAACTGATAAATACCAGTCAATAATCCAAATAAAATGAGAGGTCCAAAAGAGAGAGGCCCACTTCGGTCAAAGCATTATACCCAAATTCGGACGCTACCTCTTCAAATTCGCCATCATTGTTGTGAATTGAATGTACCGCCCTCGTGTACTGTGTAACCGTCGGTATAAAAGGTAATTTTCCCCCAAATTGACAATTTTACCTGTCAATTTGAATTTCAGACGCCCTTTCGAGCTCTAACCTTCTTCTTTCTTAAATTTCTTTCTCTTCCCTGTGAATCGCCAATAATGGCAACGATTTCATCGAATACTAACCAACTTTCCCCACTTCGCGTAACCCCCATCACTACTGTTTCCCCTACGCCTAACCCTAGCCAGGCCGCTTCGGGGTTAAACCCTAACCCCACTGGTACCCCAAGCAAAAACACGCCAAAAAAGCCTCCTCCCAACCATCTTCTTTCAAAGTGCGACACAGTTCACTCACGCCAATATTGTATCGACGTTGACTGAGAAGGATGTTCAAAACGCATACAATCGGTACCAGGTTCTGGCGACCCACCAATTTCGCCGTCCCACTGTCACTGAGAGGATGTACCAGTGCCCGGACGGCTGGACTGCCATGCCTCTGACGCTGCTAGAAAAAGGGGTTCGATTCCCCCTTCACGTTTTTCTGGTCACACTTCTGGGGTTTGTTGGCGTCGGATTCGCCCAACTAGTCCCTAACTCCTATATCCACATCTTGGCGTTTATCGCCTTCTGTCATGAAGTAGGCGTCGGCCCCACTCTCGACTTCTTCTTCTCTATATATAGCATCAGCAAGTCCAGAGAGAAGGGATTTAAAGTTCTGAGCAAGATTCCTGCAAAAGTCGGAGAGAACTTTGAGAGAAGGTCTCTGATCAACACTCCCTCCAGCAACCGAGGATGGCATGAGCAATGGCTCTTCATCAAAGGTTCGAAAATTACCTCTCTGCCAGACTGGACCACGTTGGAGAAAGTATCTGCCGACTTCGGGGATATCGCCGAAGAGCGTGTGAAAGAGATGATTGAACTCCTAGACAACTTCCCGAAGAAGGAGTGGAGTTACAGTCTTCTTACCAAGCAAGCTTGGTTGTATGACCACAAATGTAAGTCTCAAAGTTTTCAAATTTTTATCAAAATAAAGTTTCTGAGCTTACTGTTGTAGAAAGGTCTAATAGAGTGTATTTCTTTGTTGCAGTGTCTTTGATCAAACCTTCATCAATCGATCGAAGGGATTTAGAAAAATTCCTTTCGAGCAAACCTCCAACATCTCCTCCTACCGAAACCCCCTAGGAAGAGATTCCGGCCTCTAAAGCCCCAGATGCCGAAGATCTTCCTGTAGAACCAGAAACTGTAGAAGAGACTCTCCGACTTCGCAAGAAAAAGAGAGCTGTTCAAAAGCCAAGGGGTATCTCCCAAGAATCCCAGCTAATTTTTACCGCCAGCTTGATCGATATTCCTGACAACGAACGGATGCAAGCTCTTAGAATAAAGAAGAGAAAAACAAAGATAATCCCTCTAACCGCCGAAGAGCTTCAGGTTCCCACGGGCTCAGCACCAATCCTGACTTCCGAGGAGGGTCCTGAAGAACAACCTGGGACGTCAGTTCCTTCTCAGAAAAGAAAAGAGCCTTCGGATGATCATCCGCCCCCACCTGAAGGGCCTACTCCAAATCAACCCCCTTCAATATCCATCCCTTCACCAAATCGAGAACCGACTCCTGTTCATTCTCCATCCCCCGAGAACATCTACATGGATCCTTCACCCTCCCTTTCCCACGAAGAACGGACACCTTTCTTCTCAAGACCTTCTGCCGATGAGTTTGAGAATGATGCAATGGGGTCTCCAACTTTATGGCCCCATTTCAATGCCAATTATCCCTTCCATCTCTTCAATTCTTTTGTTAGAGAGACCGATAAGCACCTGTTTGGAAATAGCTCAATCATGGACTTGATTAAAGAAGGCATGAGCTATCACGTCAAGGTAAATATTTGTCTGTCTGTTCTTTTGAATTTATATGCATTTCTTTGAAAACTAACGAATTATCTGTGAACATCTACCGGCGAGTGCTGTCTTCGGGCGTCTTCTTCCACGCTACCAAGAAGCTGAAGCCGAAGAGGATGCAGCTCGGCGAGAAAATGCAATTCTGAAATCGGCTTGGAATAAGGCAAGGACTGACCTCGGCGATGCTCTCTTCAACAATGAAAATCTCCAAAGGGATTTAACTCGAAGAATGGATGAGTTGAAGATTTGCAACGAGGAGCTGAAGAAGACGAAGGCCAGCCAGCAGGAGATAACAAGTCTGAACGTCAATCTGGACACTCAGAACCATACTCTGAGGCTCAGAAATGAAGAACTTTGTATAGCCAATCAGAGCTTGGCGATACAAGTGGACAATCTTTAGGAGCAGGCTCGTGATGACAAGGAGAAAAATCTGAACATTCGTCTTGAGCTTCAGGGTAAGTTGGAAGCTTTGCAGGCTTTAGGTCCACCCTTAACCGAAGAGCTTCGCGAGCAAATCCACGACGAATACCGAAAGTCGAATGAGCTGAATGAGAAGGTAGTTCAGATGTTCTCTGATGGGTATTACGACTGCTGAAGGAAAGACAAGGCAAAACTTGTCACGGCCAAAGCTGATCCTACCATTCTTGACTCGTCTGAAGATGAAGCCGCAACCTGAAGAAGGATATCTGTTTTTCTTTTTTAGCTTATAGGATGTCTTGTACCTTTTTATCCTTGTAATTGACAATATATTAGTGAAATATGGGCTTTGTTCTTTCTGACTTCGGTGCATTTACTTTTTGTCAATATTTTAATATCAATCATCTTGAAAAATGTATAAGCTCTTTCATGGATTTAACTTAAACTGTTAATTAACAACTAGGCAAGTTATATAACAGATAAGATGAAGTTAAAGAATGAGGCATTCCGAACTCAACACTTAGAAAAATTTAGGTAATAAAGTAAAGGAATACTTATTCGTTACCAAAGTGTGAGATAGATCTGCTTCACTGGGGATTTGTTTACCACGAAGGGCCTAAAAACTTGCACAAGATGACATTCGCCTACCGTGAAGGGCCTGACGAAGTCTAAAAGATGACACTTGCCTACCACGAAGGGCCTGACAAGGTCTAAAGGTCGACAATTGCCTACCACGCAGGGCCTGACAACGTCTTAAGGATGACCCTTGCCTACCACGAAGGGCCTGACAAGGTCTAAAGGTCGACAATTGCCTACCACGCAGGGCCTGACAACGTCTTAAGGATGACCCTTGCCTACCACGAAGGGCCTGACAAGGTCTAAAGGTCGACAATTGCCTAGCACGCAGGGCCTGACAATGTCTTAAGGATAACACTTGCCTACCACGAAGGGCCTGACAAGGTCTAAAGGTCGACAATTTCCTACCACGCAGGGCCTGACAATGTCTTAAGGATGACACTTGCCTACCACGAAGGGCCTGACAAGGTTATAAAGACCACCTGTCGATGAGGCTACCATCGAATGGTCAGCGAGTCCACCCGAACCTCCTTACACCGATGATGTTAACAGCGACGCATACAAGACTTGTTTGAGAAAAAGGAAACTTTTATTGATGACGACTGAAACATTTACAGACTTCCGGTGTACTGACATTGTATCTACTAAAAATATTTCCTAAGCCTGCCGGCATGCCAAGTATTTTTGATTGTTGACCCGTCTAATGCCCTCAACCGATAAGTCCCCGGCTTCGGTACTTCTATGACTTTATACGGTCCTTCCCAATTCGGCATCAGCTTTCCCAAATTCTGGGGTGTAGATGCCTCGACTTCTCTAAGAACGAAATCTCCTACTTCGAATCTACGAAGCTTTACCCCTTTGTTATAATGCTTAGCTACTCTTCGCTGATAGGCTGCTAGTTTGATCAAGGTTGTTTCTCTGACTTCTTCAAGTAAATCAAGATTGGCTTGCAGCCCTTCGTCATTGTATATCTCTTTGAACTGACTAACTCGAAGACTTGGAGATCCAATTTCAATTGGGACTAAGGCATCAGTACCATAGGCCAGTCTGAAAGGTGAATCCCCTGTTGTGGTCCTCGGAGTAGCCCGATAAGCCCATAACACGCTGAGCAGCTCTTCTGGCCATCTTCCTTTAGCTTCGTCTAATCTGCGCTTGATCCCATTCAGTAGCGTTCTGTTGGTCACTTTGACTTATCCATTAGACTGAGGATGAGCTACCGAAGTCTTTCTGTGCTGGACCCCCAGTTCTTTCAAAAATGCTTCGAATTTTGATCCCACAAATTGATGTCCATTGTCCGAAATCACCACCTTAGGAATTCTGAACCGAAATACTACTGACTCCTTGATGAACTTTAAGCATTCCTGTTCCTTTATTAACCTAAGTGGTTTCGTTTCTACCCACTTGGTCATGTAGTCGATGGCAACTATAACAAAGCTAACCTGACCTTTTGCTTTCGGTAGTGGACCTAGTATATTAACCCCCCAGACAGCAAAGGGTATAGGAGATAAGATTGAGTATAGCTCTTCTGGTGGCTGATGTGGGATCGAACTGTTGAGCTGACATTTCTCGCACTTCTTGACGTATTCAGTCGCTTCCTTGAAGATGGTAGGCTAGTAGTACCCCTGACGAAGTACTTTGTATGCTAATGACTTAGTAGCCATATGGTCGCCACAAATGCCTTCATGTACCTCCCGGAGAACATATTCAACTTCGGATGGAGTCAAACATTTTAACAGTGGAGACGAGAAGGCCCTTCGGAACAGATCTCCATCTATCAGAACGAAATTAGCACTCTTGTACTTGATTTTCTTGGCTAACATCTGATCCGAAGGTAAGACGCCATCTGCCAGATACTCCAAATATGGAGTCAACCAGCAGTTGGATCGATCAGTGCACATTACCAATTCATAATGAACACTAGGATGTTACAGAATTTCCAAGTAAACCGACCCATCAAAGACGTTAACATCCGTAGTGGCTAATTTGGAGAGTGCATCAGCAATGGAATTGTCATTACGTTCGACCCCCTGAAATTCGTAGGACTGGAAATACTGAAGCCGTTATTTCAATCCTGTCAAATACTTGATCATTCTATGACCTCGGGCTTCGTATTCCCCGGAGACTTGTTTAACGACTAACTGAGAGTCACTGAAGATGACTATTCTTTGCACTTCGAGACTCTTAGCTAGTCGCAATCCAGCCAACACTGCCTCATACTCTGCCTCATTGTTCGTTGCTTTGAACTGAAATCTGATGGCCTGTTGCACCTTGAATCCCTCCAGACTTGTCAGAATAATTCCTGCTCCGCTGACGTCCATAGTAGAAGACCCATCTGCATACAGCGTCCATGAACTCTGATTCTGCTGAAGAACTGCGACTATTCTGTCAGATCCTTCGGCTTCTGCCACGACTTCATCAGCTTCAGAAAATGAACATTCAACCACAAAATCTGCCAAGGCCTGCCCCTTGATGGTGCTTCGGGGATAATATTCAATAAAAAATTGGGATAACTCCATCGTCCATACAGCTAATCTTCCCGATACCTCAGGTTTGCCCATAATTTTCTTCAAAGGCTGATCTGTGTATACTATTACCAATCTACCCTGGAAGTATTGCCTAAGCTTTCGACTAGCAGTTATTAAAGCAAAAGTAAACTTTTTAATGTTTGGGTACCTTATTTCAGTATCCCAAAGGACATGGGTTACATAGTAAACCGGGTGCTGCTTATCCCCAACTTTGCGCACCAAAACTGCTCCTACTGCCAACGAACTAGCTGTTAAGTACAAATACAGAGGCTCAACAGGAGCGGGCTTCACCAACAAAGGCACCGAAGATAAGTAGGACTTGATGCTCTGAAGGGCGTCTTCACATTCCAAAGTCCATTGGAACGTCTTTGCATTCTTCGGCCCCTTCAACGTATTAAAAAACGGCAAATACCTTTCTGCCGATTTGGACATGAACCTCCTAACAGCCGCAATCCTTCCAGTCAGACGTTGAACATCTTTAAATGACTGAGGAGTCTTCATGTTCAGGATCGCTTGAATCTTTTCTGGATTGGCTTCAATTCCTCTTTGGCTGACTAGATAACCCAGAAACTTGCCAGCCCCTAATCCGAAGGTGCACTTAACAGGATCCAGTCTCAATTTGTGATGACGAACTATTTGAAAGCATTCTCCTAAGTTATCCAGATGTTTATGTACCAGCATGCTCTTAACAATCATGTAATCTACGTACACCTCCATATTCTTGCCCAACTGATATCTGAAGACGTAGTTCATCATCCTCTGGTAAGTGGCTCCGGCATTGATGAGGCCGAAGGTCATTTTCTTATAGGCATTTACCGAACGATGCGTAATGAACACCGTCTTCGGTATATCCTCTTTACACATGGAGATCTGATGATACCCAGAGAACGCGTCCATAAAACTTAATAAAGCATACCCCGAAGTTGCATCGATGAGCTGGTCGATGTGGGGCAACGGGTAGAAATTCTTTGGACAAGCTTTGTTCAGATCTGTATAGTCGATGCAGACTCGCCATTTTCCGTTCTGCTTCTGGACCAATACCACATTTACCATCCACTGCGGGTAGTCGATCTCAAAGATGAAGTCAGCAGCTAAAAGCTTTGCAATCTCTTCATCGATGATCCGCTGGCGCTCAGGTGCAAAGATCCTCCTCTTCTGTCGAATTGGCCTTTTTGACGGGTCCACTTCCAATTGATGCTCAGCAATATCCCTACTCACTCCCGGTATGTCTTGAGGTTCCCATGCAAAGATGTCAACATAGCATCGCAGGAGTTCAATGAGGTTCGTCCGGAGAGGTTCCGGCAGGCCCGAACCTAATTTTACTGTCTTGTTTACCTTGCCAGGGATGAGTTCTATCTCCTCTGTTTCTTCAGCTGGCATGACCAACGGCTCTGAACTGCTTTCCGTGAAGGGTTCGATCTCTATCGCCAAGGTCTGCTTTTGCTTCGATACCCCCACTCCCGAAGTGATCACAACATTTCTATAACATCTACGGGCTAGATCTAAATCTCCTTTCACCTCACCTACCCCATGAGCCGTGGGAAATTTGATTTTGAAATGGGGGATTGAGGTCACAGCTTGCAGAGCGGTTAAAGTGGGCCTCCCCAAAATAGCATTATAAGCAAAATCTACATGTACAACATAAAATTTGCAAATAATTTCTACCTGCTGGGGGGCCATCCCGAAGATGACCGGCAGCTTAATGGTTCCAGCCACCCTAACTGGATCGTTGCTGAAACCGTACAAGGGGGCCTCCTGTTCAATTTTCATCTTCTGCCCATCCAGATTCATCCTCTGATAAGCGTGGGCATATAGGATATCCACAGAAGACCCATTGTCGATCATCATTCGTTTCATATCCACCGAACCCACTTGTGCAGTCACTACCAATGATCCTTCATGTGGTTCGATGGTTTCTGAAGGATAATCCTCATCAGTGAAGGAGATTACCTTACCCGGATAAAGTCTGTCAGTCTTCGGGAGGGTACCCGTCACCGACATGATTGAATCCAGATAAATTCGACGCTTCTTTCCAACAAGTTTACCAGAAGTACCTCCGGTGATGACATCTATCACTTGCCTTGCTGGTGGTCCAGGAGTTGGGAACACTTGCTGAACTGGTTGGGCTTCCTGAACAGGTCTTCTATCTTGCTGTTGATTCGTTCTAGCAGCCACATACTGAACTAAAGCCCCGCCTTGTACCTTTCTTTCAATAAAATCTTTCAAACTAGCACAATCATTCGTATCGTAACCCGAGGCTTGATGATAGTCACAATACTTACGAGAATTTCCTTTTCCGGGCTTAATGTTATCTCGAGGTGGCTCAAAGATAGGTTGACTCTTAATCTGATCCAAGATAACAGCCCTGTCAGTGTTGAGTGCAGTATACGTCCTATTTACCCTCTGGGCTGGAGCGGACGAACGTCCTCCACCCTGTCTCCAATTATTGTTGAATTTCTTTGATCCGCCATCATGGCGGTCTTTATTTCCTTCATTCTTACTCTGGTCCCCTTCTGTTCTGTCCCGATCTGTCTTCTTAAGCCGATCTGAAGAAGGACGTTTAAGGCTATTCATGGCTTCTTCTACCACGATATAACCTTCAGCTTTGTCAAAGGCTTCAGCGAGACTCTTCGGGTGATGAAACATTAACTTCTTCACCAACTTCTCTAATTTGACCAGATCTAACCCATTCTGAAATAGTCTTACGGCTTGTAGATCGTTCAAGTCTGTCACT
This sequence comes from Panax notoginseng, assembly GCA_016801055.1. Taxonomy (NCBI): domain Eukaryota; kingdom Viridiplantae; phylum Streptophyta; class Magnoliopsida; order Apiales; family Araliaceae; genus Panax; species Panax notoginseng. Next base: position 208,783,265 of record CM029013.1, on the reverse strand, counting down.
TGTCCTACTACTTCACGGAACCGCTTTACATATTGGCCCAAAGACTCATTTGAATACTATCGAACCTGAACCAGTGAGCCAGTTGGTTTCCCCCTCCTTTTGTTGCTCCCGAAGCTAGCATGGAATTTATTACACATGTCCGCCCAAGATGAAATTGAATCTGAAGGCAAAGTCCCCATCCACTGCCTGGCATCCTTTCGGAGTGTCGTGACAAAAGTATGACACTTAGCAGCATCGCTAAAGTCATAATAATCCATCAGTCGGTCGAACGCCTGACTGTGGTCATAGGGATCCCCCGATCCGTCATAGCTTTCAATATGGGGTAACTTCTTGGTGGGGTCAGCTTTTTCTTTTAGAATCTCCCCGGAAAAAGGGGATGCCTTCTTTTCCGAAGTATCTTTCATTTTCTGTACCTCGGCAAGCTGCCTCCGAAGTTCCTTCAACTCTTTAACCAAATACTCCACGCCTTCTGGTTGGGATGATACTTCTTTTTCCGGCGACTCCTCCCTCTTCTGAGTGGACCGGTCTCTTACAATAGAACCCCCAACTTTTGAGGGACTTTTATGATGACGATGGTCCACAGAGCGGAGTGCCCTTGGTGGACTTTCTGGTGTACAATCCCTAGATCTACTTCTCCTTTGAACTCGGCTGCCGTGGTGGGAATACGCAACAACGAGCGCCTTCTTTGTATTCTCAGGAGTGCGATCTCTGGATCGACCTCTTCGTTCGCTTCGACCCTGCTTCTTAGAACCGACAGGGTGATGTACCCTCTTCGATCTTTGAGGAGTAGGGCTTCTGGATCTTCTTCTTTCTCGAGGTGGACCCCGAGACTCTCGCCCCGAATGAGCAGGTTCTTTCCCACTCTGATGCCCGCATTCTTCGGATTGAACATAGCTGGATGCTTCGTCCCTCAACTCTGCCATTCGGGACATCTGCTCAGCTATATCATGTCTTTGCTTTACAAGTACCTCCATGGCCCTATCTGCCTCATCTGCCATATTAGCCAGTTGAGAGGCCTTTTCATCTTGGTCATCTCGGTATCGAGTTCTAGGGCAGGTGCCTTCTACTCGTTTCCGACCATGGCCAGACCCTTTCTCTGCCGTGAAAACTAGCTTTCTCTTAGCTTTGCTCACAGCCCTCGGACGAGAATCTCTATGCAAACGTTTGGACGCTGTGCTGGCATGAACACTTAGTGCAGGTCCCAAACGATCCTTGACAGACACTCGCGGTATTGATTTACTGGCAGTCATCGGCTGCCCTTCAGGCATAGGCGCTCTACTCTTCCCCATGAATACCAGCGTAGAACGACCACAATGTGTGATTGAAAAATACTCAGGACACTAGAACTCAGCCCTCCTTCTAGCGCCAATGTTAACGCCAACATCTTCTCCCACGTCCCAATCACATAAGACGCTCTGATCCTGCACAGTTCAACGAGTCAACACCAAAAGCTTGACGGCCTGACCGTCGGGGGATAGCTCCGGCGTAAGAGTCAGTACAGGCGATCACAAGGTTAAATATCATGTCTAGTGTTTGAGAGAGAATAATAATATGATTATGTGTGGTGTAATGTTTTGTTACCTTTTTCTTCTCTTGTGTGATCCTTGCCCCATACGTAATCTAGACCCGGTTTACCGTGCCACCCACTATCTCCTGACACCTCCCCCCACTCCCAGTCATCTCAGCCGAAAGTAGGTAGCTCACTTCCCTACCTGCTACCACTGCTTGCCACCGCCGGTCATCCAAGTCACATCCTCATTAATGTCATGCAAAAAGGTGGCAGACACAACAGTCAACTATATTTGGTGTAATGATTACCGGTCAAAGCTGGGTTAAGTGGCAATTTGTGTAATGAACTGATCCAATGATTTAGCCCAATACAATAAAAATGGTCCAGACTGACCGGATCCAACCGAAACAACCCAGTAACATAATTAAATAACTGGGCCCAAATCATTCGACCCAACAGGACAAAAGTAACATAGTCCAAAGGAGGAGCCCATTAGGTCCAATCCAATTATGAAAAGTATCATGGCCCAACAGTAAACTAAACTAACTAGTTTACTAACAAAACTAACTAAACTTCCAAAATTCAAACTTTAACTAACAAACTAAATACAATATTTAAAATAATAATATTACCAAAAATTAAATAAGAAATATACCCAAAAAAACTAGTTTTACAAACTGACTACGCACTTCCACGCCAAAATTTAACTAAGGATGTCTTTATAAAAAATCCTCCCACAACAAAACTTTTCTCAAAATTGGAGGCCTTATTGTTGATGAATGAAATAAAGGGCCAAGTCCTTATATTTACAGGTTTAGAAAGGGGGTAAAGTTCTCACTTTAGTCGATGTGAGACTTGGTTTATACTAATTCTAATTGGTTTATACTAATTTTTCATATTTTTAACATGCTAAGTGTATTCATTCATCACGAATTCGTTTCCTAACCAATTTGATCCGTTCAAGTTGCGTTGTTTTCGTTTTATAGAGGAGAACAACAATCATCCATCAATTTAAAGTTTTAATCACGAATTTATCATCAATTTTAGTCTCAAAGTACACTAAAATACACATTACTATCAAAACCCAAATTCCTATTCTTTAGCATAAATACATGAATTTGATTTCTGAAAAATCATTTTTAGATGACCATTATGAAATTATAAAAATCTAATAACATATATAACATCATAACCCACAAATTCATTAACCAAAACCCAAATTTTAAAAGAAACTCAAGAACACATAAACTAGAAATATAAACTAGATTATGTACCTTTAATTTCTTCAGAAATAAAATTAACCTTATCAGTAAAATTATAATTTTTATTCAACAATTATAATCATAACATTATTTAACAAATTCTCACTCCTCTAATTTAATTATTTAATTAAATTAAAATATCACCATTATACTCGCGTAATAAAATAAGTATAAATCTCATCTATTTTATCACACTTAAATAAACTATCCCATAACAATTTTTATCAAATATTTATTTAATACCATAAATATTCATTTTATTCCATAAAGTTTCTAACTAAAATATTTAATGTACTTAATAAATATTTTACTCACATTATACTATCATTTACATTTTCATGCAATATATTACCTTCTCACTTTATTAAATCAATTATACTTATACTCACACTATTTATGAAACTTAACTCATAATAATTTCCATTGCCCACAAGGCATAACGATTAAAATTATATTATATCATAATATAATTTCAACTTAATTAAATTAACTAATATTATTTAATTTCTTTAATAGTTTAATTAACTATTAAATCACATTTTCTCTAACATATGAATTAATAATTCTCTTCACACCAAATCATATAATTTAAAATATATACAGCTCATAATAAGATTTTTAAATATTAAATTCTTATTTTAATAACATATGAAAATTCGGGTTGTCACATCATTCCCTCCTTATAAGGATTCCGTCCTCGGAATTAAAGAAACCTCCTTACTCGGTTTTTACCAAATCTCTTTTCAATATTTATCATTGAATATCTTCAACACATTACCTTAATATAGGTTTTATATTTCCTACTACATTCATTACTTGAACAAATTCTAGGTTTTATTTCATAACTTTCACTTGAACTCAATTATATTTTGAGTATTATATATTCTTTAACCCATTCATTTTCTTTTCTAAGGATCGTTATCATAAGCACTCAGGATATTACATTCACCCTTTCTTCTAAGAATTTCGTCCTCAAAATTTTATCTATTAATCTTTATTCATTCAATCTATCAAAATAAATTTTACGTTAATACTTTATTCATTCATTGGGTTCTATAACCACTTTCTTTTCACAAAGATCTTTCTACAGTTATTAACTTTTCTAATAAAAGTTTTACATTATTCTTTGATAACTCATCTCCTTATCATTTCAAAATTTCTTTTCTCACTTATTCAATATATTCATCATTCAGTGTGGCATTCTACGACTTACTTCTTTCTAAGGAATATCATCCTTACCACATTCGCCTTTTAGAATAACAAGAATCTTCCACAATTGCTCAATAATTGGTAAGCAATATGAATAGCTTAGGAATTTAAAAGATTCTCGAATCATGCTGAGGGATCACAAAACCTTAAACTACGTCCCTAGGTTATCAAGTATCTCGACTTGAACCCTTAACAGTCATAAGACTATATGGACCTTTCTTCTCGTACTTAGGGAAATCAACCTTCGTACAATGTTTTGTGCACAAACATTTTAACACCTTCGCATAATATAATCTCCTATAAAAGGATTGTTCACATCAGCTTCTCAACATCTGAATCCGCACCAAAATAATTTGGTTAAGAAAAATTTCAAAGAACACTTTGAATTTCATAAAACGTTGGTCTAGCTGAATCAAATAGCTTAGACTCGTACCAATAATTCAATTTTAATCGAAACATGTATGGCCAAACCCTGTTGGCAATTAATTATCTTTAAAATTCTGAAAATAATTTTATGATGTTATGATACCATACTGTGTTTACAGCCCGTTTGAGGATTCCGTCACTTTGTGACTTTGTCATACTACATCATACCATTGTGGGCTGACAATCCTTAAATCACATCCAACACTAAGTAATTCTGCATTGATAACTCCATCATTTTTATCATCTTTGCATCAGGTTACATGATGCATTAATGATATAAAATACATTTTGATATTTTCAAATCATTTTCGTCTAGCCGAAATAATTAGCATAGAGTATTCTTTAACCAGTTCTAAAATCTTTGAAAATCAGTTTTAGTGACATCATATCTCAACAGGTAACGATGTGTCAGTGTTTCGAAGTCCACACATACACATTTGTCACCATGCGTTGAGAATAAAAATTTATTTTTAAAAGGCACATAGTGCGAATTTAGCTTGATGTCAAAAATTTTGAAGTCTAGCATAACTAGAAGATTTGGAATACATGTGCTTCCACCATCAACTCCACTTTCTATAATGATCCATTGCTTAATAAGTCTATCTATTCATGTCATCCTCAATACTCCATTCACACTTAATTATACCCCAGTTCATCAAACTTACAGCACATTGAAAGTTCAGGAACTTGCCTCAATAATATGAGTTTAAGAACTTATCCTAGTCAGACCATAGGCATCCATTCACTGAGGGGTTCAAAACATACCATATTATTATGAGTCACGAACTTACCATATGCATTAGTTTTAAGAACCGCACCTAATCCTAATAATATCTGACTAATCTTAATAGTTTCTAACTATCAAATATACACATGAGAAAAGAATCACATTTTCACCACATATACATTGATAGCGCGACATCGACATTCCAATTATTATCAATGTGATAAACCAAGTACATGCACAAAATCTCTGCCCATACAAAGGTTTGTACAACTTAGTCACCATATGAGTCTTCAACTAAAATCCCACCTAACATTACCTTACTCTTAACTTATTATTAACTTGCCCTTAACTTGCTCAAAACGAATTCCTCGTATCACATTATCTATAACTCCTCGTGAGTTTATCTTGTGTTATATCATAGTACATTATCTTCATAGCATCAAGCTATAATTATTCAAACATTACAAACCACCTATCTTTTATAACTTAAACAGATCACGTCGTGATCTTATTCTATAATCATCTCCCTTAAAATTCTTTTCTTAACTCGTGATCGTTTTGTTTTACGATCCTCTTTATTTCTTTTTTCATCATTTACGATTTCATTTATGCTTTTAATCATACAGGCTTTGTCTATTCATCATTATTCGTTATCTTGGCTATTGGAGTTAGGTAACTCTCATTTCTTATCTTTATATCTCTTCAAGATTCTTCTTTGAATTTTCTTGTTTATACAACAATTCTTCCTTTAAGAATTTCTAACTTCATTTACATTGCTCAACATTTCATTTGAGTTCCACATTTTCATCATACGTATCCATTTTCTATACTTGGTACACATCGAGTCTCTAATAGTTTCAATACGGTATGCTGAGTGGTTTCCCACAAACAACCAACAAACTAGGTTCCGAGTTACTAGTTCGTATATACCTCCGCTCTATGAAGGAATCGTTTAGCCCAGATACCATACATCAACTATTAAAGAGTACGATTGTATCATACTTAGATACAACTTTTTATTCTTAACTTCTTTATCATTCTTTTTTTATAGACATTGTCTATTTATTATCGCCTTACATCCTTATTATTGGAGTTGGGTAACCCCACATTCATATTCCTTATAACTCTACGAGATTCTTCTTTGAATCCTCTTACGCGTGTTTTAATCCCTTCTTTATAAATTTCTTAAATTACTTCTTATTATTCAAACTCTATTTGAGCTTATTCGTTCATTATCTTCACTTCTCTTCTCTAAGGTTATAGCCTAAGGTACTCTTACCTAAGGTTTATAACCTATCAGCTTTGATACCAACTGTAACGACCCCAAAATTCATACAATTTAATTCTCGACTTCGGTCGTTAACAATATATTCAACCTCTAATTTTACATCATTAAATGATAATACATCTATTGAAATTTGCAGAATAATAAAAATTTTCTATTACAAACTATTCTTGTTCCCAAAACTTTTAACCTTTACATCTAACTGTCTCAGAATCATTTTAATACTACAAGAGTTTACATCGCAAAATGATATTACAATTCAATATTTATACATTATTCGGAACCTTAAATATGGTTCAAATATTAATAACTCAGCCAAAATATATAAATATTCAAGTATCACATCTGATTCATATCTTTCAAGTAGCATATAACTTTACTTTAAATCTTTAACCTGCAAAAGTGGTTATTTGCAAGGTTGAGCTTGACAGCACAGCAAAATCTAACAGTTTTCATGCATCACATAACACATAATAATATGCTCGATATAAATCTCATAAACATTGGACTAACATAACATACATGTTGAAGTTCATATAACAAGTATAAAGATTGATTTCCTTACTCAATCAACATTCATTACTCAATCAACGTAGTCATAAATTGACTTTAACATTTCATACTTTCAACATTACTATAACACACCATGCTATTATCAATAAAGATTTCAAACAGTTCATCAAATTCACATAGCAAATAGGAACTGAAAGACTTGCCTTAATCGTTGTTTACCAATAACAGTTTAACAGCTTACAGTTATCTGTACTTCACGTGCCCTACACAATTATATAATCATACACATCAATATTAATCACATAGCAACGCATAGTAGTTGTAATGTAAACTTTACTCTATATCTCATAAGTCTGATGACATCCAACTTTGGATATGCTACCTATTTTTAAAAGATATTGGACACCCATTTCGGATAAGATAGACAGTCCAAAACAGTGTTCAAAAAGGGGCATTCAAAATTGTTTTTTATTCTTTCTTAGCTTTACCCTCTCTCGCTAAAAATAGTCATAACTTTTCCGTTTTTAAAACATTTTTTGAGCGATTCTTGAGCCCACGCGAAGCTAACTTCCGGGACTACAACTTTTATTCATTAACCTTTTCCAAATTATAAACACATAATTCCATAAAATTAGTTAAAGGTGACTGCCCCGAGTTGGTTAGACAGTTTTGACGCGACTAATTTGAATGGTCATAACTCTTTGCTCCGAAGTCGGACTTAGTCCGTTCTGGAGTCTATGAAAAGCTTATTTAGTGCACTATAACATACCAAAAGTCCATAATTTTCTAAACAATCTAGCTACCCCCGAATTTTTGTTTTTGGATCAGCAGTCCACTAGTTTTTTGGTCTTCTCGTTTTGACATCCAAAACTCGCCTCGACTCGTTCCAACCCAACTTTCTTTACAAATAAGTTTTATTTAACATAATTAGACTCATCTAAGGTCTCGACTTCATATCTCTAATTACCATCATTAGAACACATTTACATAATCAATTCTAAGCCAAAATAAACATAGTAAACTAAACTAACTAGTTTATTAACAAAACTAACTAAACTTCCAAAATTCAAACTTTAACTAACAAACTAAATACAATATTTAAAATAATAATATTACCAAAAATTAAATAAGTAACATACCCGAAAATACTAGTTTCACAAACTGACTACGCACTTTCACGCTAAAATTTAACTAAGGAGGTCTACATAAAAAGTCCTCCCACAACAAAATCTTTCTCAAAATTGGAGGCCTTATTGTTGATGAATGAAACAAAGGGCCAAGCCCTTCTATTTATATGTTTAGAAAAAGGGTTAAAGTTCTCAATTTAGTCGATGTGGGACTTGGTTTATACTAATTCTAATTAGTTTATACTAATTTTTTATATTTTTAAAATGCTAAGTGTATTCATTCATCACAAATTCGTTTTCTTACCAATTTGATCCGTTCAAGTTGCGTTGTTTTCGTTTTATAGAGGAGAACAACAATCATCCATCAATTTAAAGTTTCAATCACAAATTCATCATCAATTTTAGTCTCAAAGTTCACCAAAATACACATTACCATCAAAACTCAAATTCATCTTCTTTAGCATAAATACATAAATTTGATTTCTGAAAAATCGTTTTTAGATGACCATTATGAAATTATAAAATCTAATAACATATATAACATCATAACCCACAAATTCATTAACCAAAATCCCAATTTTAAAAGAAACTCAAGAACACATAAACTAGAAATATAAACTAGATTATGTACCTTTAATTTCTTAAGAAATAAAATTAACCTTATCAGTAAAATTATAATTTCTATTCAACCATTATAATCATAACATTATTTAACAAATTCTCAGTCCTCTAATTTAATTATTTAACTAAATTAAAATATCATCATTATACTCGCGTAATAAAATAAGTATAAATCTCATCTATTTTATCACACTTAAATAAACTATCTCATAACAAATTTTATCAAATATTTATTTAATACCATAAATATACATTTTATTCCATAAAGTTTTCAACTAAAATATTTAATATACTTAATAAATATTTTACTCGCATTATACTAATATTTACATTTTCATGCAATATATTACATTCTCACTTTATTAAATCAATTATACTTGTACTAATTCACTATTTTAATTAAGTGAATTATTCACACTATTTATGAAACTTAACTCATAATAATTTCCATTGCCCACAAGGATAAACAATTAAAATTATATTTTATCTATATTATAATTTAAACCTTAATTAAATCAACTAATATTATTTAATTTCT